>JAGYXB010001003.1:0-380436 GCA_022495005.1 Rhyacophila brunnea
AAACTGCAAGCTTCGTATTTTTCCGCTAGGTGCCTCTGGCAGATAAAGACATCGCCTTAACACTTAAGTAAGTACTTAAAACAAAAACATTGCCGATAATATTTTTAATTTATGTTTAACTATGTACATGTAAAATCAATACTGTGTTTAGTGTTTACATATAATGTTATATGAGATTTCTGTTGCTTATAGTAAAGACTTAATGAATGGGTTAGCGAGATTTAAAATAGTAAAGCAAATCATGGTGTATGACCTTTCCGCTTCATAACTCTAATTAGTCAGCCAAATATGAAACTGCCGTAAAACGTATGAGATCATGGTTGAATTACTTTGTTAAAAGTGCTAAGCATTGTTTTTTTTCCAATCTTTCTCATTTTTAATAATGTATGTGAAAAAATAAAATTAATTGGCAACAGTTAATGAAGTTTGACTTATTACCCATGTGTAAGTTACTTACAATAATAAGTTATATAATAATGTAATATGTGAATAAGGTAATAAGTCAAACTTCATTCAAATTCAGTTTATTTCTATTTCTTATTAAAAGCATTTTTTTCTGTTATTTTTTCGTTTTTATTTTATTTTTCATAAAAATTGATAAAAAAATCAATCCCGAAAGTTTCGGGATTATGTTTACCAATCCCGGGATTCATATGTATCGAAAACAGTTCGGGATCTCGGGATTGGAATCCCTACTTATACCTGAGTTCCCTAATAGAATACCTGGAATATCTACCATTTTTTATATCTTTATTCGTATGTTTTTTTTTTATTTGTGTTTCAAAAATATTATATTACTCGTATATAAAAATTGTCTCATTTCTAAATTGTTTCGGCGGCAATGTCTGGGCGGGCGGTTTTGGTTCGGACGAGTTTGTCGGGACTCCAATATAATAATACATATTATTTACTACGTATTAAAGAATTATTTAAATTTAGAAAAGTGGATATTGACGTATTTTAAACAAAGTTAGCAAAGACGTTTTTCTCGTCCCCTTTATTGAGAATTCTTTGTGACAGTGTTGAATGAGCGAAGGGCAAAGTTACTTTTTTCAAAGAAATGTTTTCTTTTGTCGAATTTATTGCGCGGTTTTAAAGTTAGCCGAATTGTGTCATCTCATTTACTGTGAGTAAATTTCCTTTCAAGTAAGAATTTTTTCGACCTGGTAGGTACCAACTTAAATATTATATTTCCGGACAATTCAACTGATTGTAATGATATTCTCCTTTCAAAGAACCGCATTTGACCGAAAGCCTTATTTTTTTGTTCATAATTGCATCTCACACTCTTTTCTTTTTTAATAAATGAATATTATCTCATAATTCACATTGCTTTAGTATATCATTACAGTTGCATTAAATCTTTTAGATATCACTCTCCGGTTCTTTTTAAAGAGGGGGGAGGAAACATAGTCAGTACCTCTTTTCCTGAAGATAAGGTAATTATTATTATTAATTAACTATGTTTTAAGTCTTTCACTGCTAAACACTAGATCTAATACTTTAACTGCTGATGAGTTAATTACCACATTTAATTATCATGCTAATTGCTAGGCCAGGCGTGTCTTTAGCAGTGACCGTATTGTGGTAATTAACTCATTTAGCGCTGACAACACGGCTGGCGTGTCGGCATTAGATGGCCATTAGATACTATTAGCATGATAAATAAATGTGGTAACTAAATAGTAATTAACTGATCAGCAGTGAATTTAACTCAGAATGGAATGTATGAATTATCAGATAGCCAACATTATAACGCAATTCGATAAGCATCTCATGTAAGAACAACTAGTTAAAATCGTCGTAATTCATTAGGATACCCGTAGCTTGAAAAGCATACTAGATACAAGGTCAAGTCCCGTCCGGTGTCATATTTTTTCTAGTATGTATATGCATGAGATGTTTTCAAATTATGTATTTTCAGAATATTGTATTATTATGATAGGTATTAGCAAAAAAAGTAAAACTGTGAAGTAGTAAAACCACGAAAAGTGACAATGCAGCAAACATTATTATTATATTATACATGTTTTAAACAAAATATTAATAATTAAAACGATTGATTAAAATTATAAAACTTAACACTTTATATTGTCGAAAAATTATGATATTCTTGAATGACAGATGTAATATTTCATGATGATGAATAACTATGGTAACGTATTATTTTAATAATACCTATTATAACACTGATCTATTTTTCTTAAATTATTATATCTTTTTGTACATGCGGATAAGTTTGTAGCTGCATAGTAATAGCGATCAGATATCTATTGTTTAATGTATCAAATTACTCTGCAGTAACATATTCCCAGCGAATCAATTTCCATCAAACAACTCTTAGCTAGATCAGCAAGTTGATTGGCAATATTAGATACGGTATATTATTACACCATAACACAGCACATTTTATCATTACGGTGTATTAGCCGAATAATCATTTTTCATGGTATCATATTTTCTTACGACTGTAATAATAAATAATATTTCATTTCGCTACTCGATTTAAAAAGCTGACTCTATAATTAGTCCAATATGATTATGTACCAGAATTAAATGTCAATGTTTTACTTTTTATTGTATAAATAACGAAGAATAATTTATCTAAATGCCAAGTACCTAGCTCATAACTATCTCAGTAGATTATATGTACTATCATTGTATAATATACTATTGTACCGATACGCTGCTAATAATTCTCACCCTGCTACATCGTAGACTTCATTATCATCATCCTCAACCCACACATCGAACACCACAGTAGTGACCCAACAAGTTTATAATTATTTGAAATAAATAAATTTACCTGCTGCTAAAATATTTAGATCCCCAGTTTTACTCAGGCATTCGTATTTAAATATTTTTTCGTATATTGCATAATAATAATATGTTATACTAAGATAATTAATTATAATGATTGCACACTTTGTTTCCATTGTATACTGTGGCGTATTTGACAAAAATTATCGTTTCGTATTAATAGTGTTTTATGGATAAATAATAAAATAAAATGTATTCAAACACATTTTTTTTATTTTGGATAAAAAATAGCCTGAGTCCGATGCTATTTTTGAACATCGTCTTTTATAGTATCAAATGAAGTAGTGTTATTAACACTGGCGTAATCTAATCAGGGCTGGAATCAGGCCACGCAGATTTGATGACCTACTCGCTGCAGCTATCGTGCCAGTAATCAGCCCCGCTCGGCTTTACGTTCGGATATTTCCGGTCAAAGTTTTATACAAAGCACGCATCGTTGGTAATTATCAGTTTGCACTAATTTTCACTTTAGTACCACTGTATTTAGGGGTATTCCGCAGTTAAAAGACAATAAAAAGAAAATTATTGAGGACATTAGTTGAAAAGTTAGTTATCGCTATTTTTTATTTGCTTTTTTACATTCGCGTAGAATTATTTTCTTTTAGTACTTTTGTATTATGTGTTTTTTATTAACTACCAACACATAAAAACCGGTAAGCCAGTTTTTCAAAATCTATCATATTATCTGTCAGATTATATTCATCGATTATTTAACTTATGCCTTAATTATTTCAAGATGTAAACATTTTTATTTTTTATAAAAATCGATATTCTTTTTAATAAATATAAAAAATTAACTCTTAATTATTAGTAAAAATACTTATCTATACTTATAGAGAAAACTTAATACACTAAATCCATTAGAATTTAAATTCAAATTCCCTCAAGTATCATTGGTCGATAGTATTAATATTATTAATACACTAAATTTTAATAATATACATGCCATACCCATAATATTATGTAATACTAAGATAGAATGCTGTAATGAATAATTCACAGTTTATTACTTTTTTATTTGTACTTTTATCTTTGACTTTAGATAAAAACTATTTTTGTTTTTAATGTTTTTAGATATTTACTTATATAATGTATCAATTAAAATACAAATGTCTTAAATTGCAAGCTTCGTATTTTTCTACCAAGTGTCTTTGGTGGGTGGAATATTCATCAAGCCACGAAATGTAATGACGTTCTCTACTGTATTTATCATTGATCTTTCTTTAGAAGCTTTCTTGTCTTATGTTCAGGAATAGTATACTTTTATTCTCTCATAATTTGACCAAGGTACTGTAGTTTCCTGGTTTTGAATTACTACTACGAATAACTTGCAGGTCCTTTCCTATTCGAATGAGAATGAAGGAAGAAAATATAATATTATGCTTTCTAAAACTTACAATATTTTTTCCAGTAATTCGGTAAATTTTAGTTATATTTACCGGGAAACCAGTTTACCGAAAACCGGTAATACATATTCTAAAATCTAGTCTAAAGTCAAAGTCATTTTACTATTATATTATTTTAGTATAATCTAAGTGAAAACATTATCAAAATATCAAATAGTTTTATAGTCGCATGCCGATAATTCAAACAGTTTATCGGTGGCGGAAACGATGTGTCAAAATTTACACTTCAAACAATATTGCAGAGTTAGTGCATGTTATTTTTGCTGCCCTATTTCCCCGAAAGCTATTGACAAAGAGACTTACTGTCACGCGATCTGACAGTGAAGTCAAAAACAAAACTTATAGCGCGATAAAAATCGATATTTCAATTTATTCTGTGAAAAGAGAAATTATTGTACGATGCTATCTATATTGAATAAGCTAACGCGAGGCAGAATAACTGCTTCTGAAGTTATAATTTCACGTCTGATACTTCTAATGTTTTTTTTGTTAAAGGATAATGAGAAGGTTTTATCTCACTATGGTTTTACTATAAAAGATTAAATTAAAAAACGAATCACGCATATAAAAAATAGATAAAAGAAAACTAGATTTTTTTTTTATTACGACACGAAATTATGAGTTTCCATAATACTCTTAAGTTGTGATTATATTGAGATACATGTCGCGAATAACTGTCACGGTAACAAATTTAGTCTAAGGTTTCATCATTTTGCAGAATATTTTTAACAACACGATCTCTGTAAATTCAACGATGGAGTAACCTAGTGACGAGTCTCTGTAAATTCAATAATATTGTGAACAGAACCCAACCTGTAAACATTCTTATAGAAAATACATAGAACCAACCGCTAAAAACAAAAAACACGTGATTTTGACATTTCGAAAATATGTAGGCATGTAGAAAATGATAAAAAAAGTTCATTGAGCCATGCAGTTGGCGATGTAGCGTGATACGCATGGGGTGACCTCATTGTTATTCTGGTGATTTCGGCAGATTTTGCTGGGGGGCTTTGGGTAAGAGCATCAGTCTGATAACATTTTAAACACCAAGAAAAGCGACATTACACACTTTTTCTCGTAGAGGCAGCTTACTGTGACGTCATGTTATACTACGCATCGTGTATCTCAATATAATCACAATTTTAGTTCGGTATTGCTTAACTTTGAATGTCATTTAACACGGTAACCTTTTTGGAATAACTGATGAATAAAAATACGCGTGTTCAAACCCCCTGATCCACGGCATCGTATCTATACAAAGACGTCTGCCGCTCTAACCGCTCTAATGTCAACGAAGGTATACTGTTTCAAAAGTGGTAATTAAATCCCTGATAGTTATGTGAGTACAAAGAAATCCAATCCACTAAGCATATTTTTACAACCTGCTCCCTGCATGTCTTCCCCAGGGGACATTTAGCTATCCGCCAGCGTGTATTGAAGCTATACCGGTACCTAGTGAGTGCTTTAGCATGTATTCATGCAATTCATTTATAAGTTTATCATATTGTGATGATGACGGTGGCCGCGCGGCATAAGCGTTGGACTATAAAGCCGTGGGTCCCAGGTTCGAATCCTGGGTCTGGCAAGTACACATATTGTTTTTCAATTTGTGTTTGTCAGGGTATGGACCTAATAGGTTGAGCAAGTGGCTGACATCCATTTCTCGCAAAAAACAAAAATCTGTCAATACAAACCTCCACTCTGTGGAGGCCCATATGATCCTATCAGGATCAGACATGGTCGAAAAAAAAAAAAAAAAATTATCATACTTTCATTCGGCCTGTTGGTTTGTGATTTTCATTGTAGGCAATAAAAAATATTATACGAAGATTAAGAACCAGCGTTTTTTATAATATTGTTTTTTTCTACAAAAAAAATCCAGAGCTTTATTATGATTAAAGCCTTTTATTAACCCTTCGAACGAATTTCACATTGAAATCATTTATTAATGATAATATTGTACTTTTTATTCGACCTATTAAATTTTTGTGTGCTTTATGTAAGCCTTTGATACAAAATTAACGCATTTATTGTTAAAATTTAAGATTTTTTTTGATAAAAAATAATCTAAATAGTTATTTTAGAATTTTTTTAGCCATATTCAAATTTATTTTTTGAGGAATGTATTTTGTAGCTTAATTTAATAGGTCAGTGGATTTGATCGGTACATTGATGTAATTTGCACATAATATATTTCAAAATTATCGTCATCAATTAATTGTTAATATCACCGGCGATTTTGACGCGATGGATTCATCAAAAGGTTTTAAGGGGGGCCTCGAAACATTTTAAACCAGTTACAAAATTGTTATTAAATTATACAAAAATCCTAATAAAAATGCGTATAAAATGTTTAAAAATATATATTAAAATGCAAGGATTTATTACCATTAAAAGGATTTATATTAAAACAACTCATACTCAAGTACTCAACAGATAAGTACGAGCACATAATAAATAAACTACTAATTATTTATGTATTATCACATTCGATTTCAATAATAATTGAATAAATAGGAGACACATAGTTATTTTGACTAGGTACGTTTTTAGTCGATATTTGTTGTTTTTAATATATTTTTATCGTGACGGAGCCTGTGGAAATCAGTGCATCGGGCCTCTAAGTCTCCAAACCCGCCATTGGCTAAGGTTACTATTCAAAGTATGTGGATTAAGTACCTACTTTGAATACAATCTAAATTCTATTATAATATTAACACTAATTATTGATTGTTATCTAATGATCTATTATTAGGGTTTTGACTATTGATACGCATATTGATTGTATTATTAATGATAAGTTTTTTACAAACACTTCGACTATTCATAATTTGTTTGTTATTTTTTTTATTGTGATCCTTGACTCAATAGGTAGGTGATAAAGTTTTTACCTAATTTATTGTATTCATATTATATAAGTTAGAATTAACCATATTTGTTGTCGTAGTTACCTTTTGGTGAGTGCGCAAAAAATGACACAAATGGAATAGTACAAAAGTCCGTTCCGTTACTATTTAAATTATTATTATTTTTAATTAATGTATTTTTTCACAAGAAATAATTGTCTTTTGAATCTTTTAATATGATTATATTAAGTATATAATTTAGTAGTTTTAAAAAATATGTAAAGAATACGCAGGCATTCACGCTATACATATTTGTATTCATTAAGTTACTTAGCAAAGTGAAAATAAATCTTTTTAAAAATGTATAATTAAATTTAAAATGAAACTAAGTACCCACAAAAAAATTAAAAATAAGAAGGAAAAAATGACAATTAACAAAACTACCATTAAATTATAAAACCAGACACCTTTCAAAAAGACAATTCTGTTTTGTTTAAAATTAAATTTACAAAGCAACTAAAATATTATCAGAAAAGCTCTCTAACAAAGGTTTTGGAAAAACGCTTCTTGCATCAATTAAATTCTTGGAAATAAATTTTAATTGCGAAAACAATTATTTTGTATGATATATAATACAAATTCAGAGGGTGGCGGTAGATAAAATGAAACTTCGTTACGACAAAAGGTCTCAAGGGCTCTTGGCATTTTTTTTTCTGGGACACTGAGCATAGATTTCGTACATTGACGACCATTCTTTAATATCATAATGTTTAGATATTTTTAACAGCAACCGATAAAAATTTATGTAGGTATATTATAAAAAAAAAATTGACATATAAAGTATTAACCTATATTTGTATGTTCCTTATAAAAAATTGGTGTGTGTACTTACGCGCGTTAGATGTTATACTTCTTTGGCGTAACAAAACAAAAACAAAACTTGTGATAAACTAGATTCTTTGACTAGCTCTTAATTATCTTGTTTAATTAGATACTCAAGAAAAGGGACCGCTTATTGGAACGCCGTTAGTTTATTTCTATACACTTTCACTAATATTACTGAATTACATAATGGTTTCTCGTTGTTTTTATTTTTAAAGTACCAACTGTCAATCTGACGTTTAATTGTTTGTTACGTAATAAATTACAAATGGCTGATAATAATTAATTCGCTGCCTAGGCAACGGAACAATTCTTAACTATAATAGTATACTGTATAATCGTCGCGATTGCTATATCATTCTGTGGCGTAAAGGTAGTGCGTTCAGCTAATAACCGTCCAATCGGTAATTCGAATCCAATCGAGTGCATTTTTTTCGTGTGAAAAAATAAATTATATGTTACATGTCACACGCCAAAAATATCCTCTGATCTGATTTCTCAAACGCGTCAAAAGAAGTTTAACTTCAAAAACCATAATGTAAATATTCCTACATAACTACACAAAGCAAACACCATATTTCTTTCCCAAGCTCTCGTGATTGCTCGTATAATTTACAACACGTTTGTTATCAATATCTTTTGCTCAAAAACGTTTGATTAGGTAGGTTTCCTCTAGTAGCAGATTCAGCCGCAGCCAAGCGGTAATCCTTAATTTTGTCTGACACCATCAGCTTATCTAAACCTCAGACATAAATTTCTTAGCATTTTAAAATGAAATACCCAATAGAATCGGTCGCCTTCATTCATACTTTACACAATATTATATCATGTCCAATTAAACCACATAATCAATATATGTCGTGTGGTACTTTCATGGGCGCCACATTCAGAAGCAGGCCCCCGAGATGTTTGGAGGACCCCCAACCTATCGCTAAAGTTAAGGGAAGTGTAATGTTCTACAGTGATATTCCCCAAATGGTACTCGGCGGAACCTCCAGGGTTCCGTGTATTTTTAAATAAATCAAATTAAATTGTCGGCAATCGCAACATATTATGAAGCACTGATTGCAACTCCCGTTTGAAGCACACTAAAATAATTATAAAATAAAATTTTGCTCGTGAAATAGCGCCGAACGAGACTTTTTTACCATTCGAGAAAATGTGTGTTTATCTCACTTAATTGGTTGACCTAGGCCCCTCCCAAGCCCGGGCTCCAGACTAAGTCCCTGTCAGCTCCCCCCTCCCATGTGGGGGCCACGGGTGCTTTCATTTTATATAAAATCTATAAAGTTTGTAATTTTACATTTTTTGCAGCAATTTTACATCTAAAATATCAAACATATTGTCTTTGTTTTGTCTATCATTTTGAAATAACAAGATGAATGAGTATTTTATTGACCAATATATTTTAATTATTTCTGGATACAAGATAGGATTTTAACAACGATTTTTTTAGTCTAAAATGACATCATTTTAAAGTCAGCCAAGCTTGACTATTTCTTTAGTGCACTGATTGGGACCACCATTTTGATTATATCTACTAAGAGTTATTAACACGAATAAGATTGACTTTTAACGTTACTAAAATCGTGGAAAAACATGTTTCAAATGTTTTAGTATAAAACTTTTATATAAATCCGTCTTTTTAATTTGGTTAGTACATTTAATATTGATAACGACATAAACCAAAAAATATTTTATAAATATTATATCATTTATTTAATATGATAAATTAAATCTGTCTAGACATATTATTACTCTCAGGTCTAGACTGTTAATAAAAAAATAGTTTCCATTAAGTAAATAAAGGTAAGTTAAATAATTGTTAAAAAATATTTTTTCGCTGAGTATGACAATTAATACCTATTAATTATTATAAACGTATGGTCAGTCTTTTTCACTGAACCGTGAATGAATATTCGCGGCACCTTGCAACAAAACACCACAGTGAGCAAAATGCTTTAATTAAAACGTCCCCCAGCGGCTACTATACAAACAATTATTAAATTACACTTTAATTTTTGACCTGGCAACACTGGCGAATGAAAATCGTTTGTGAATTTAAAATCGTTCCTAAAGAGGTTTGAATTTTATTCGCATTCGTAGCAATGCGAGTGGTTAGGTGAAATATAAAATGTTGTTTGTTTTATTTTAATTTAAAATTATGAGTTGGTACTACACTATAAAACTGGTTCGTTGTGTGAGCGTGTTCGTTTATTGAATGATAAAAAATGGACCATAAGATAATAATAATATTAAAGCATGATAAAATATTATGTATTTTAATATTATAACATTACAAATTTATATTTTTCAATATGTGTTCTAACCCAGAGCCTAATAGGTTGAGTAAATGGCTAACATCTATTTCTCATAAAAAATAAATATTACTGAGACTCTCCGTGAGACAGCCAAAATCTGTACCGAATTATATAGCCAATGAAAATATCATAATAAACACCTGTACATCGAAAATAATTATTTAATTCAATTGTAAATTACAAATTAAAGTTTTACATATTGTCACTGTTCTGGCAGAAGACACTTATTCGAAAAAATGACATATTGAGTTAGTTATACCAAAATGTTCCTTATTTCAAACTTTACTGTCTGGAAACATTATTAATAAATAAACAGTCTTTATTTCAAAGTCATCCTTTTTACGATTACTTAATAAACTCACATGATAGACCATTTCAAACATTTTAACAACTTCAAAGTCAAATTACTCAACACTAGTATTCTCGAGTTAGTGTGTTCTGCCAGAACAGAGACGAATATAGGTAATATATTATTAATTTATGTATTGCGATCATAACAACAGAACAGAATTCGTTCAAAACATGAGATTTAAATTGAACAAAAAACTGGTTATATTCAAAACAAGAAGTTATATACTTGTCTAATATAATATAGCAAATATTACTCCCCTCACAAGAGAGAATAAAAAATAGAATAAAAATTCAAAAACAAAATAAACTGAAAATGAATGTCTTTGGGGAGCGCATTGACTAGTCTCGCAGCCCTTGTTAATGGTTCTTAAATATTAAATTAATTTTAGAAAAGATCTATAAATATGGATATCATAATATAATATTATACATACCTACATAGTATATAAATAGATAATTATATTATCATTTAAGAATGAAGACGTGTATTTACTTTATATTTTTGTATATATTTATTTGTATATTTTGCTTTGTTTTCAAAAAGGCATATTGGGAACGTCTTAAATTTAAATTTGTAAAGTTCACTATATTATGTAAATACATACATTTAAAATTTGAATTAAAATAAAATTAATACTATTTTATGGTAGTATATGAATAGTAAATTTTAATTCGCAATTATTCGCGAGAAAAGATCATCATAATGACATAAATAGATGCAATATAAAGTCAACGATTTTTCAGGCATATATCCTAAACGTATTATCTTGAATTCATCTTATTCGACTTATATATGAGTGGTTGGTTCACAAGCATAGTGAATCAATTCCATTCTGGTTATTTTTGAGTAAGCTAGGTTCAAACATAATAAATTTGAGTATTTCTAATTATTTAAGGGTATAATTGAAATTCTAAAGTGTTATTTTGAAAACATTTAAGTTATTATAAAGGAAATCATACCCTTACAGAATAAGAAATACTCAAATATTATGTTTGAACCTAGCATACTCAAAAATGACACTATACTTGTGAACCACTCATATGGCCAATACTGCTTCTTAATGAACACACATTTTTTTCCGACCATGTCCGATCCTAATAGGATCATATGGGTCTCCACAGAGTAGGGTTTTGTATTAACAGATTTTGTTTTTTACGAGAAATGGATGTCAGCCACTTGCTCAACCTATTAGGTCCATACCCTGACTCACACACAAATTGAAAAACAATATGTGTGCTTGCCAGATCCAGGATTCGAACCTGAGACCCACGGCGTGATAGTCCAACGCTTAAGCCGCGCGGCCACTGTGGGTGTTTGTACATACATTTACAGGTATTATATAATATTTATGGATACTTCATAGAAAATGGGGCTGCTTAGAGAATAAAATATTTGAACGATGGGTTGGATAACTTAGTTGAACAGGATTGCATTGTTAAATTATTTAAGTCAAAAACACTATGATGGACGTAGGTAGTATATCAAAAGAATGTCAAATGACACTAAAGATCCTGACCCCAGCAAAAACTACTAGAGGCAAACAGTGAAAGAGATGAATAATTGACTGTCTGGAGGAAGACAAAAACAGGATGGAAAGGTAAGAAAACTGGATAAGTTTGACAAAAGCCAAGAACCAGTGGAGAATAATTTGGAGAAGAATTAATATCAGTTATTTAACTATCGATAATTGAGTTATTTCTTATAATTTTGCTTAAAACCAAATTCCGCATATTCGATGCTACTAATAAATAATAAATACCATTCGATATACCAAGATAGCATGTGGCAAATATATTGTGTATTAACGAAAGGAAAATATATATGAATGTTTGATTAATACTTTGGACGCGGAAGACGCACACGGTGCGTAATGACCAGGCGGCCAATCGATGTAATTAACGTGCATTTTAAAGGGGGCAATTAAAATCTCATTATCTATTCAGCAGCGAAAGCGTTAAAAGAACTCAATAATTTATTATTACAGGCTGTGAAATAATTTCACAGAAACAAGTAAAAAAACAAAAAGGTATTATATTACTATTGTAATCATACCGCAAATCAAATTCAAACCTAACCTAAGGCAACGTAACCTAATCTAACCGATATTTTTTCATGTCTGGATTTTAATTATTGAGATTTTGATTATTAATTTTGATAGAGTTTCTGAATATTTATTCAGTATGTATCGAATTATATCGCACTCAAATGACACAATCATATTACGTAATTAATACTGTCACTTACAAAAATATGTAAAAGCTTTCAAGTATAAAATATTTAATCAGTCATGAAAGTTATAATTTTATTCAATACTATAGAGCAATGAATGGTATAATTAATAAAGCTCAGGTGGTTATAAAAAATTCGCCTTTGTTGCTACTTATTTGAGAAAGCATTTAAAAATCAATTGGATTACATGCAATATAATATTATAAGAATGTGTAAAAAGGAGCCAAATAACAAATCATTCATTATTCATGTATTAGTAGAAATAATTTGATTGAATACAATAGAGCAGGGATCGAAAACGTGGTGTTCGTGGACGCCAGTGCGCTCCCGGAAGATATTTTATGCGCTTTTATGAATTTTGCCAAATTCTACTGACATGATAAATGAGGTGATAAAAGAAACCATTTTAGTATTTTTAAAATGCCAGATTTAATTTAAACTATTTCCCATGGTCGAATAATAATGTGTCGGCCTGATGTCGTGGATTTAGCAAATTCATATGTTATATTTTAATGTCTGCTTGGACCCAGAGTATGAACCTAATAGGTGAGCAATTGGGTATTAACCATTTCTCGAATAAACTAAAATCTGTACAATATCCACTGTGTGGATAAAATATTATTTCGATCTATTTTAATGTAAATCTTGTAAATTTCGACCATATTTTCTTATTACTACTTGTAGATACAAAATTATTGAAGTCTCACCATCGGCTCAATTTTGTTTAATAAAAGTATATTGACATCATATTATACGAATTTGGACTTCTTCACACTGCACAGTTCTTAAACTTTTAAGTTTTAACCGGTTAAAATTATATAATATATCTATGTGCCATTATAGTAGAACAACTTAACCTTGAAATTGCGCAGATTTTACGCAGATACTCTTAGATGCAGCATTTTACATTATTTTCTTTCACTCGGCGTCGCTCTAACTACGTCATATTTTTTATCAAAACTTCATGACGCTGTGATTACTATGTTTATGGTAATTTTCAAATTTTCCATTGTGCTCAGCATGGGAAACGGGTTGCCGATACCTGCAATAGGGCAATAAATATGGTAAACTATTGGTCAGTTCAGTATGACGCAAAATCATAGTACATATTATTATACTTATATAATATGTACCTGCCTAGGTATTTCAACATTAATTGGACTGTACGCAATATATTAAAATAACGTATGAACCAAAACCGTTTTTCGCGTGTTGAAGGGAATTAAAAACATTATGACGAACAGGTTTGCTTTTTATCTTCCATTTCAATCTAATAAAGTTAGTAATAATATACATTACTAATCATATCAAAATACACGCATTTTGTATAAAAATGTTAATTAATCGATTCAAAGAAATTTAAAAGAATTATGAAATACATGCAAACTGAAATCGGCGTAGCACCGGAAGAGAAAGAAACGGATACTATGTAACATAAAAAAGTCGAAGGAAATAGTAAAAACTATTAGATATTATTTGAGAAATTGCCCTTCCGGTAAAGCAACGATTTAATAAATTGACACTTAATGTCAGGCCGTGGAATCGCAACAGTGAATTAATGTTTACCGATTTATATATAAATGGATATCAGTAGAAATATAAATGCTATTATACATAAATGTATTCTTAGTAAGTAAATTAACAATATGGGCACCGAGTCATATCAGCTAAATGTGTACACAATTAAATAATGCTGATGTCAAAGAAAACATTGTAATTTAAGTAGGTTAACAATTAGTTATTACAAGATAAAATATTATTTAAAAACAATGAAAAAAGAAAAAAAAACAAGATATTTTTAACAATTGAGACTTGTGATCTTTGGATCCCAGATACAGTACATTTATAGACACATTATGTATATATATAGATACTTATCTGAATGCCTATATTAAAAATTTGTGAAGAAGCTAAATTTCAACTGTATTTAAAAGGATGCCATCCGAAGGCAACCGCCAAGGTAAATTGTTTCAGAAAAGCGATCTGTTCATAATATGTGAAGTTAAGTTTAAAGTGATCGAATCAAAGGAATCGAATGCCCTTCTCTTTTGCTGCATGCGTTGCATATTTATGTGAAAGAGAAAATCAATTTTGTTTTTTTCTATACTCAGTTTTGATTTAGGTAAATTTACAGAAGTTACTTAACAACCTACCTATACCATTCGCCACTATCGTTTAGTATTACTTACCGACATCATTAAAATATACACACACATATTATATGTATATGTAATCGTGAGAGTAGGAATCAGACTTACTATTTTTTTTATAAATTCAGAAGTATTCAGTATGCTCCGTGGAATTTGGACCCAAAGTGATCCACAATATGAAAGCTTTTAGTAGCTAATTAAAAAAAATACCACAGTCTAAATAGTTTTTCGTGGAAATCTACAAAGCCACCTTCCCAAAACCGAATCGCGTAGTTTCTCTATTACGGGTCAAAGATGCAAATCTCTCCCGGCTAATATATTGCGAAGCTTTCGTTTTCTAATCTAGATGCCGAATAACTTTACGGTGTAGCCTTTAAAAGGTTATATCGTGAGCTTTCACGAAATGTTTTATATCGAGTAGTATTATAATAGTCGAGTTTTTACTCTACGGTGACGCACGAATTCTTTTAAGAGAGCTTTAATTTATAGTATTAATATAATGCTCACCATCAATTATGTAGCTTTTGTGAAAATATTATCATCATCATCAGTTCAGATTATTCAAATTATTGTAATATTCATAATCGCCAGTTATTCCTCTGAAAGAAATTGAAAATGTACGACTAATAAGAAACAAACATTTTAATCTTCTTCTAATGTATTATCAAAATTTTATTTTGTACAACATAAAATTACCATTATACTAAAGTCCACATAATTCGTTTATTATATTCGATATATTTAGAGAATTGTAACACTTAATTAAATTAACATGTATTCTGGTTACAATATGATGTATGTAGGTCAGAGTCGTAAATTTTTGTTGACAAAAATATGTCACACTCGATAATAAAAAAACGTGAATGCAGAAAATATGCTAATCAAACGAAAATAATATCCCAAAACTTGCATTAAAAAAAGTCGTAATTGCGAATATTAGTTTTACGAGAAGAAAGATTGAGGAAGAATTTGTTGTTTCAAAACCAAAATATTACTTTTTTTTGCGTGTTACATGTTATTAGATATTAGATTTTTAAACTAGCCTTGTGTAGTATCAAATAATGCTTAACACTAAAGTTTAACACTATACACAAGATGCGTATTTTGCATTCCATAAAACCTTTATCTGACAGGAAAACTCTAAGTTGGTAACACTGAATGAGATGTTCGAATCTCGGTGGATATGAATATTGTACTAATAGTTATATTAATTTCTAAGGTGTTCAAAATTATATTTATTTAAGAAAACAATACATCGTGGGCATAAAAATTAAAATTTAGGACGTTTACAATATGAGATTTATATTATAATAGATAACCCTCACAAGAGAGAAGAAGAAAAATAAAAAACATAAACGATTTTAAACAGTAAAAAAAATCAAAAATTAAATACAAAGCACATCACTGAAAATGTCAATGTCTTTGAGGAGCGCATTGACTAATCTTGCACCCTTCGCTAATGGTGCATGATAGGCTTGACACGAGGAAACTGTTCCAATCCAGAATAGGTCATGGCTGCGACCACGTAGGTAATTGACAGGCACATATTATAATAATGTTAATTATTTAGGACGCCAGGATTGGTAACCATCCCTCGTGATAGCAGGCAAAAATGTTTTCCAGAGCAGAACATAAATATGTAAATATTATTAATACTTTACTGCTACTCAATGGAAGTTTACAAATTTACTATACAGTATTAAATTAATTACTTATATATTATTACATTCATAGAATATTGTATTTTCAATAAATCGCGTAGTATACCGTAATTATTGTTACGCCAAAGTTTAAGCGGTGAAATGTCATAAATACTAAATAACGCCCCTTGGGAGTTCATTATGCATCTAACAATTTAATATTTCACTAATAACAACGTGTAGAATGGAACTGCCAGTGTGTAAACTGTAAGGGCAGGGCGTAAAACACTGAGAGTGCCAAATACTTAGTGTGTTTGGAAACACGCCATTTATCACAGAGAGCTTTCAAAGCGGCACATATATATATATTGTCCTCCGACAAAGATACGCTTGCTTAATTGAACTTGGATTATAACGTGTTTGTTTTTGGAAAGTGATTAATTTGTTAGATTAAAGAGGAAATTACGGCATTGTGTATTTTATATTACTACAAAATGCATAACATAAAATTGTCAGCACGATAAATTTTTTTAGAATCATTTAGGTAAAATGTGAAAAACTGTAGTTTTAAATTAATATTATTGTACAAACACTATTAAAAAAAATATATTGCTCTCGAATATACACTGGCGATTTTATACCTGAGGATCTGAATTACTTTAATGCCCCTTTGTAAAAATCTCATATATACGATAAACTACCATTTTCTATTTGTGCTTTTATTTATTTAATTATTTTCCGAATTTTTATATTATCTTGTACGATGCATGTGTGCCTTTAAATCCAATCGGTCCAACTATGCATTATTCTTAGTCTTTTAAGTTAATAATCGTGTATATATCCTCTAACAATCGCCTTTCCCCTTAATTAAGTATAACAAATAAATCTGAAATGTAACCTGCTTGTAATTAATATATGTTATGTGACTTAAAAACTTCAGTTATCCTTGACATATAATCAATGAAATAATTAGAATTCAGAATATGTCGTGACGTAACATTACAGATGACTACTAAATATTTGTGGCGCTCATCATCCCCTGGCCTTGTCAGCAGGATTGTAACAACGCGATAATCAGCGAGTTACACAAGTATCGCACATTACCTCATCTATGGTCAGCACATTCTGAAAGTGTGATATACTGCAAAACGCTGCGAAGTTGCAGTCATGCGACGGTCAGCATATTACCCAATTTATTGAATTTTCATTTCAATAAATAAAAACGAAGGACGATTGATGGAATGACACACTCTATCATTACTTCCCAAACAGAGCACTAATCGTAGTAGTACACTCTTTCACTATGCCTCGGAATGAGCAGATCTCAGCATTATAGTGCTTTTTTCAGTCGAGTTTCGGACCGCTTACATCTCTCCTGCGTTATTTATTCTTGTACCACTTGTATACAATTTACGCAAATTGAATTCTTGCTCCTTCATTCACTCGAGCAACCTCCAACCGGTCTTCCATCCCCAAATGTTGATTGGTATATTATTTATATTCTTTCTCTATTCTTGTTATAATAATCACAAATACTCATATCCATAAAGGATGTTTTGCTTTTATAAATATCTACTGATTAAACAAACAATAATTTAAAAATAAAATGTTGACCTATTTAATAAATATATAAAATGTAAGTATTCGTTTAATTAACCTTAATTAAAAAGTATATGTCTCTTTATCTATGCTGATAAACTGGCATTATATTATTGGGTGAAGGATTTTTATAAATTAGTTCCAAAAGAATGGAGTAAGCTTCTAAAAATAGTTTGGAAGTAAGAAATATCACCTCAACATTTCATTTAAAAATAATTGGAACACGTGAATTCATTATATTAAAAATATTTGGAAAACTATGTAATGGGTGCTGTTTACAAAATGTGAGCGATGACCTTCATAGATTTGTTATTTTGTAAACACAAGCAATATTTCTACTACCCGTATAGAAGATAACGCGTTAGAATAGGAGCGCGACGTTTTAAAAATAAAATACAATGTCTCTAATTTATAGCAAAAGTAATATATGGTGTTTTTTTAGAGGTTTATTTTTCGAATTGGCAACATTTTTTCCACCGATAGCTAATTTGAGAACTGACAGTTGATTTGTGCTCAGTTTGGTTTTTTATTTCACCATGAATTGACTTACGCCAGAACAACGTTTATAAATTGTGCAAATTTATTTCGAAAATCACGGTTCAGTTCAGTTAATTTTCACCACAAAATTTTTGCGAGGCTCATTTTTTGTTAAATGGTTACGTCAATAAGCAAAATTGCCGCATTTGGAGTGAAAAAAATTTACAAGCCATTATTGAGACGTCGGTACATTCACAAAAAGTCACTGTTTGGTGTACTTTATGGGCTGGTGGAATCATTGGTCCATATTTATTAAAAAACGATGCCGGCCAGAACGTTACAGTCAATGGAGACCGCTATAGATACATGCGTACTGACTTATTCGTTCCCCAATTAAATGGCATTAATTTGTAAAAGCTGTGGTTTCAACAAGATGGCGCAATATTCCATTCAGCACGCACCACAATCAATTTATTGAAGAAAACATTCCATACTCATAATTTTGCGTTATGGACCTGTAAATTGGCCTCAAAGATCGTGTGATTTAACACCTTTGGACTATTTTATGTGGGGATATATAAAATCGCTGGTATACGCTGATAAACTAGAGATGATATACGATTTGCCAACATTCGCCGCGTTATTGCCGATATACGGCCCTAGCTGCTCAAAAACGTGGTCGACAATTGGACGTCCAGATTGCGCGTTCTTCGAGCCAGCCGCGGCGAGCCCATTTGCTCGAAATCATATTTAAACACATGGCATAAAACATTATCTTTGCAATAAAGCATATACCATGGTCATTACTAAAATTTTTATATGTTTTCATTTTATAAACACCCTATATTATGTATATTATTTGACATTACCGCAATTCCACCTTTAGGTATTTTTGACTTTTTTGTGAATTGCTGAAGAACTACTGCTTTCTGACATTTCTGTATTATCTATATGTAGAATTTATTAATTTTAAATATTCCATACTCGAAATAATATAAACTTTCACCCTTGTGACTATGTATTTGAGAAAACAAAAAGTAGTTTTTCTCCTATTCATATATTATGGACTTGGCTGAGTTTGAAATCTAGCGACATATTTGTACAAAAATTATCGGATAAATTACTTATATTTTATTATCACTCATATTTTTTCAATCAAAGTCACTTACATAATAATAAGGAGTTATGTTGACGTAGTACTAACAGTTTATCATACATCAAAATCCAGAAAAAGTAATCCTGCGGCCTATAGTGAATATTTCAACATATTATATTATGACAGTATCTTACTAAAGGAAAAATATGATTTTGAAATAAGCTTTAACTTGATGTAATTGGTCAACTAGTCTGTATAAGTTATAATATACACGTATTACACGTCATATACATACATTTTCAATAATAAAAAAAAATCGTTAGGTACATGTTCAAACACGCGCGTTAACATAATCTTACTCCCTACTTCATTTATCGTTTGTCAATGTATAGCCACGGCCGTATGTTGTAGCTTAGCCACTGGGAAATGCCAATAGAAATGGCGTATTTCAAAAAAATACTACCTTATTCTTAGGTCAATAATTATTATAAAGCAAACATTATTCGTAGAATTTTTATCACATTTAAATGGTCAAAGACATTACTTTTAATCAGTATCTTTAGAACTAACTTCAAATGTGCTAATCGTGCCCATTTTTGAATAATAAAATTCCTAATTCTTGTCAAATTTGGGATCACAAAGATTATAAATCGTAAATATGTCACTATAATATAATGTTAACATTAATTTTACTAATAGTTGTGTAAATGCTTTTAAAAATTAATAAATCTAAAAAATATTAACACCACTGCACATGGATGTACCGAAATATGACTATATTCTAAAACATTAGAGTGAGATGTTTAAAAGAATACTATTTTATGTAATAAAAATACTTTATGCAGTCATCAAATGTTTAAAATAATATATATATATATAGGATAATAAGGCTTCAAAATTATATAAATAGCTGAGCATGTGGGCCGTTAAAGTACCAAATTAAAAAGCAAAAAGACAGCTGGTGGAGAGAGTTGTTGGAGTAAATTAGCATCTACCAGGAGTTACGCATACCTGATGATGATGATGTGGAGCTAATTTACATATTTAATTAACTATTAATTGCATGACGTTGCCTTTCAGTAAAAAACTGTATTATTCTTTATATTTTTGATGAATGTAAATATATTTAAAAACTTGTATATCTCTGCAGTGGACACAATGGTTGACAAAATAGTTATAGTTTTTATTTAAAGCCGCGTTGACACGGTCCAAGTACGATCCAAGTAGACTTGGATAGGAATGATTAGTATGAAGATGTCTCATCCAAGTGACAGCTTCATACTATTTATTCCTATCCAAGTTAACTTGGATGAGTAGAACGCGGTCCAAGTAGCTTGGATAGGAATAATTAGTATGAAGATGTCTCATACGAGTGCACTTGGATAGGAATAAATAGTATGAAGATGTCTCATACGAGTGCACTTGGATAGGAATAAATAGTATGAAGCTGTCACTTGGATGGCACTCGATCCAAGTGTACTTGGATCGTACTTGGACCGTGTCAACGCGGCTTTACAGGTGCCACTGTGCATATATAATAATATATACTTACATCATGCATTCAAGCTTTAATGAATAGTTTTAAGAAATAAAAAACAAAAATTCTTAACAAATGTAAAAATTATATTATGATATCTAACTTTTCAATAATATGTGTAGCGATATTAGCTCAGTTAGTCCACGGCGATCCTTGGTACTTATAGTCAACACGCGCACTTACAAGTTTAGTCATGATGTGCTATGTTTTAACTCCTACCTGTATGTTTTCAACATTAACATCTTATATAATAATTAATTAATATCAATCAAAATAAAAATACGTCAAGTATCTACACGTATTTTACTGGTAACCTACCTGATTAGACCAATTATGGCAGCCCTAATATGTATCCTGACACCATTATCCTTGCATTTATAATAATTATAAACAATAGCCCGCGAGAGTTGTATTGTGAGTGAGTGAGAACTAGACCACAGAGCCAAATCATCATTAAAGGTTAGTGCCTGGCATCCTTGTTACACCCATGTCCTCCAAAATCCAAATCATTCCATCATATTACAGTCTGCTGAAAGGCGCCGCCACTATCAAATAAAACTATAATATATTGTAGCTCAACTTTGATGGTGTGATTTAAATACATAACCTTTTTAGCGACGATGGTTTAGGTACTGACCGCGATTCAAATAGCCCCCAAACATTTTGGCGTAATCAATTTTGTAATATCTTGCATCTAGAAAGCTTTCAGTGTAGGCCGATAATTTCATAAATAATATGCTTCGTGATCAGAAACACTGTACTTTATGTTAAGAGTATGAGCATTTTTAACGAAATAAAATGTTATGTAATATTATTATTGCAATAGTACCTATACAGAAACTGAAAATATTTCAGGAAAAAATATATTTTTATTTTCAAGGCGTTTTCCATCAGTTTATTTTACATACATAATTTGAAAACACTGTGGGTACTTTACGGATCTTTAAGCAGAGTGTATATTTAAGTTAGCATCTTAGCTTGTTTACGTACCCTAGAACCTATGTTACTTTGTAAGAAAGCTAGTATTAAGTATGTCTTTCAATATCAATTTCTAATCATTTGTCAACGGCACACTCTGCGGTCAGTGAACTCGGATGAGCAAACTGCCTCACAATAACATATAATAATTTTTCATGCTAAATTCACTGTTTATAAGAATTCAGAAATGCGAACACAATAATAACAAGTCATTGTTATTGCAAGAAATTTACTGGTCCGATCGTGAAAGAATGCAATAGTGCAACTTTGTATCATAAAATATATTATTATTAATTAATTTATAACGCGATGTTGTAATGCAAACAGAGACATTTTTCTACGAATTGTTTACCAGGGCATGAACTCTCCATCGGTCATACAATAAACAATGACATGCATCCACGGGTTGTTCGCCCCAAGCTAACCTAGTATTTCCTTTGTCTCAAATTACTATAAAAACCAAGAGGGCGAGAGATTAAAGCAACACAAGTAATAAAGCCATTCTAACTTCCAGTCGCATCTACGTTCTAACGATTAGTGATTTTCTCGCAACGCATCTCCGTAATTATTAACTGCAAAATTCACTTAATATCATAGTACGTGTCATAAATTACATACGTATTAAAAATTGTATCATTTATAGTTAAGGTAAATAAACTGGGTCTACTTTATCACACACAATCCTTCTACTCATTGGAATCAACCTATCCCATCTCACTCTCCCTTACTATAACACTTCTTAGAAGTATTATAACCACTATAAAAACAATTTTTGAAAAAATACGACACCCAGCACGATTCGAACATGCACTCCAAGAACTCATTCTCATTTGACCTGACCACTAAACTATACGTAGTTTATCTAATGGCGACGAATTTAATCATTTTTTTTACAATACTACCTTAAATTGGCAATCGGCTTTTGTTTTTAAAATCAAAAACCAGGATCAATCCAAATTTTTGTAATAATAATAATTTAATATTATAACTATTTTTTATTCAATATGTAATTCACAAGATTCCAGAATGTAACATTTTTTTACGACACCCAATAGGATTCTAATCTGATGAATATTTATTTCTCTGAAGTATTTTTAAACAATATTATATGTTCAATAAAAAGCAGTTTATTGGTTGATTTTTATTTTTACACCTACAAAATAGAGCCAGCGAGTTTTGGCGGCAAATTTTGAACATGGCTTGTATTATTAGAGATGAGTTTTGACGTATTACGAACATACTATGGTTGTTTACGACTTTTGAGGTTGTTAATCTAAATACTATAATTAAAAATTATATAAAAATGTTTACTAATTATTGACGAAGTTATATATTATTTCGTAGTTATCCATAAGTATATTTTACAAATAAACAAATTATTGAACATACATAATTTGAAAACACTTCTGAGAAATATAATATAACAAATAGTTTTTTTTTTAAATACGACACCCAGCGGCGAGATTTTAACCTGCGTCTCTCGGGAATCGCGCGCATGTGCACTGACCACTATACTAAAGGTATCATATCTAAGTTTGACGAATTTTAACTAATTGTTCTTTCAATACTCTCTGAACCATTTTCTAAATTGTGTTACTAATTGGCAATCGGCTTTTGTATTTGAAATCAAAGTATTAAATTACGTTAATCACTAACTCATATCGGGATTGCTCCAAAAATTTTATAATAGCGTAGGCACTTGAACTTAGTGTTGTAAAAATTAAGATCTTTTATGTAAAAGTTCTATTTTATGATTTAAAGGCGTTGTTTTTTCAAATAACATTAACATTTTGTTTAATTTACTTTTTTTATTCAACGAATAATTTATAATATTTACGAATTTAATATTCTTTTATTGATAATACATAATTTTAAAACACTTCTGAGAATTAATATAAATAATAACCAATAGAAAAAATCCCGAGAGACGCAGGTTCGTATCCTGTTGGATATTTTAACATTATTTATGGTCAATAATAATTATTAAGGAATGTTACATTCTTAAATATTGTGAATTATGCGTTGAATAAAAATATAGGTAAGTTATTAAACAAAATATTACTGTGATTAAATTTGAAAAAAACAACGCCTTCAAATCATAAAATAGAACTTTTAAATGAAAAGATCTTAAGGCGGGACTTCAGTGAAACGGCAAATAATTTTTAACTATAGGTGCGACGAAATTTTGAACTCTCTGGCAATCGGAGAGCGAACGTCGAGCTGTGATCACGTCAATTTGTTTCGTGATGGCGACGGGGGTATTAATTCTTAAATCGTGTAAAGATGACTAAAAAACGTTACCCATTTACTTGAAAAAGAAAACATGTCAATGAATATATTATTATTGTTACTAATAGAACAATAAACAGAACATTAAATGGACGCATGTTGGATTTATATGACAAATTATATTTCTTTCGGCACGCGTCACTTGCACAATCCGCGCATCGCCTAGCCAAGATATTTTTAGACCATGCCTCAACTGACGTATAGCCTTAATTTTTACTACACTAATAAGCGATAGGTACAAATGATCACAATATTAATTTACGAGCAAATTTTGTGTAATAATCTAGTTGTTTATAAGACATTGTAAACTATCAAAAAACTCTAGATTAAACGCCTTAATATTATACTAGAAGTATATTTTGTGATCAAGATAGCCATTTCAAAAATCTAGGTCTGGAAACAAAAACGTTAAGATAACGACGCTGGCCATGATGTCAAATCAATGATTTTTACATAATTATTAAGATCACATAACTAGTCGTCCATACAATACAATATATTATTATAGTTTTCTTTCTTAACTATAAATGAAAATCTGTTGGGTATATAAATAATACTCTGTCGCCAAAACTATTGTTGTAATATTATATACATTAGGCCTTTCACGACAATCGTCAACCAAATACTCAACACTGCTTATAGTTTCATATTTCCTTATAGTGTATTAGTAGACCATGAAAGGTGAAGGAAAAAAAATAATGCGCGTTTTGTACACACTATGGCGTGTTAAAATAATTCGATGCGTTTCACAAACACGCACCTCGAAAATTATATCGTTAACCCTTCAATGACCTCGCGGCGATTCTTTCGCTTCATTAAATGTTATTATTTGTGAGACCTAGAGACCTAGGGAGCACAATGGGTTATGACCCACCCTTCATAGTATTAATACAGAGCAGCTTGTAAAAGGTGGACGATGATTATAATAGATTAAAATACATCTTTTAATTGACAATTATCTGGTTTATAGAGTTAGTTCTTCAATTATATATTATCGACGTTATCGACGCTATTTTTAATAAACCATTTCTTTTATTCAACGAATGATTCACCAGATTTGAGAATCTAATATTCCATATATTGAACATGTCGTAACTTAGGAAAACACCTCAGATATTATACGAGTATTATACCCACTAGAAATAAAATCAC
Source organism: Rhyacophila brunnea (assembly GCA_022495005.1). NCBI lineage: Eukaryota > Metazoa > Arthropoda > Insecta > Trichoptera > Rhyacophilidae > Rhyacophila > Rhyacophila brunnea. The sequence goes on from JAGYXB010001003.1 coordinate 25,778, forward strand.
ATTTGAAAAAAATACGATGCTCGACGAGATTTGAATGCGTATATCCACTGATATTGTGCCAGATTGCTTTAGCCAATTAAGCTACGAGCCTTTTACCTAATTGCGATAATTTAAACTAGTAGGTTCTACATGAAATGCGTATCAAAAAACCGATAGTCAATAATAACGCAATTTAGTATAGCCACTGTACGCCAAATTAGCTTAAAGATAGTATTTTGGTTTACTTATAGATTTATTTATAATTTACATTTAATTAAGAACATATTAATAATTAATATTAATATAAACAATTTGCATGCAGATTTTTGCGCGGAAAAGTAATTTATGTCAGTATGCGTGATTATACGAATTGGATTAATTGTTAGGCATGTAAATTTATCATTATTATGGCACAAAGGCATTTACGTATATAAATAAAAATAGTTGACTATCAAAAGTCACGATAAACCATGTGATAATCGTTGACAAAATTGATTGTTGGTGTCATAACTCACAATCTTCAATGATTAATGTGAGTACTGACAACAAGGCCTTTGCAATCAACTAGGGAGCTCTATTTATCATAGTGTGGTGTGTGTCTTCAGCCTTAAGAATATTATATATATATAAAAAATGTAAATTGACTCACTCACTTATTAATATTCAACGGGGAGTTCAATACTTTTCTTCTGATTACAAAAAAACAGTGCTCTGGTGATTTTTTGAGATCAAATCTCGATTTTTGGAATATGTGTGTTATATATGACTCTAGGCGACTTATATATCATTATATACATCCAATCCAATCAAAATTCTCAATTTTCTGAAAGATGTCTAAATCTTCTTCCACTTGCAAGAACTTTGCAAAGCTCATAGTTATCCACATCCACGTAAGTATCATACATACAGAAGTCTGATGATTGAGATGACAATATTTGTAATGCTAAAAATATAGCACTTATTAAAAATATAAACATTAACAACAGAGTAACTATATATTTTAATAAACTACATATATTTCAGTTGCCAAAAGTTGTTTAGATTTAAATTAGGATGTTATTTAATACTTTGGACGCGGAAGACGCACACGGTGCGTAATGACCAGGCGGCCGATCGATGTAATTAACGTGCATTTTAAAGGGGGCAATTAAAATCTCATTATCTATTCAGCAGCGAAAGCGTTAAGTTAAGTATTTAAGTTATATTGGTTTAGTTAAAAACGGTAATATTTCTATACTAATATTTTGGTTAGGTAAGTCACGATATGTACCTATCTAAAAAATTTTAATAAAATAATAATAAAGGATATTTTTTAAATCATTCACTTTTGAAGAATTTAACAATTTTCAAATATATAAGTTCGTAATATACGCTAAGGCACCTCTGAATTTGGTCATTAATCCTGCAAAAAAAGAAGTTCAAGACCTTTTGTACGGAAGCTCACCTGAAAAAAAAGCTTGACCACAAGGCGTGTGGGTTGATTGCTTAGATTAGCACCTAAATTAGCTACATCGATATATTATATTGCTGTCAACTACCCGCGTAGGTCACGCAGCTTTGTCAATTCTGCGGCATACAATATATAATATTATATAACTGAAACTTAAGTAAAAAAAAATTCTATATGAAACATAAATAGATTTCCATAACTGCAAAATCGACTCAAGCAATGCGTCAAAACTCAGCGATGTTCGTTGGTTCATAAAGCAATAAAATGTATTACTATAACACTATAATCACCTGAACACTAATTTATTAAATACAGCTTTGAATGTAATTTTGGCGGCAAATGGTTTGAATTTTTTGAACCAAGTATATTTTATAATATTTATTCTGCTATTCAACCAATTCTTTATTCACAAAATAAGATTATTATACGTCGATATATCTTGTAAAAAATGTGCCTATCTAAATTCCACTTATAGAAAAAAACAAAAAAATTGAATACACTAAAAGATTCTTGTTCTAATAACACGTCAGATCATTTCGAATATTAATCCATAAAACCTTGTTATTCTTATTCATACCACGAGAATATTAGCAAACTTCGTAAATATCCGGACTTATTGTTGATTTTTTTTTCATGAACAATAGGGCCAAAGCAAGAGGAGAAGCACTTTCTTTTCACATAGCGTAGTCATTTAGGCCCCTTGCACCATGCGCGCATCGCATAGCTTCTTGCAGTGTGCTCCACTCATTGATATACTACTAGATGAGGAGTTCCCATACAAGTGTCATTTTAAAAATGTACCACAAAAGAAGATATTACGAATATCGTCTTATAATATTTCCTTGTAAGTATAATGCGTTAAGAACGTTAACATGGATTTCCGAATTTCATCTGTATTGCCCTAGCTGTAAAACTAAATTTGCGTTCTTGGAATAGTGACCCTAAGAGTGTCTGCAACCCAAAGCTTGCAAGCTACCAAAAATTCATGTCTGAGCGGACAGAGCAAGTTGTCATGCGCTGATTATTAGTTAGATTAAGATGCAAGCTAGATCGGGCTTACTCATAATTATTGCCAGGTCGTTTTCGAGACAAATATTAAGTGAGCTTATATCGAGTTAAGTCCGCTGATATTAAAACAGTAAGTTTTAACACTGGCCGAGTCGCTGAAAATCGGGCGTCATTTTAAGAAGCATATGATTCATCAATGGATTCACTACATTTTTACGGTTTTTAATGATAATTAATATTTAATATAATATGATGGCCGCGCAGCTTAAGCGTCTTCCTTTAGCGTCGTGGGTCCCAGTTTCGAATCCTGGGTCTGGCAAGTACACATATTGTTTTTGAATTTGTGTATGAGTCAGAATATGGACCTAATATGTTGAGCAAGTGGCTGACATCCATTTCTCGTAAAAACAAAATCTGTTAATACAAACTTCCACTCCGTGGAGGCCCATATAATCTTAGTAGAATCGCAAATGGGTAGAAGAATAATTCTTCAATTGAGAGGGAACCAATATAAGTTTTTTTTTTCAAATTAATTTTATCCAAGACTTAGCGAGGTCAATATACTCCATCAAGGAATAAAATAAGGGCAAAGACCATAAAAAATCTCTTCAATTTTATTTGGAATAATTTTGTAATAGAAAAAAATATTATTATTTAATGATCATCTTTATTGATTTAACCAGTATCCAAACTAAATATTGAGTGGGTAGCTGCATTTATATGTACATACTTTCAATATAAAAGTAGCTACATTATCATACCCCTTGATTTCTTAATGTTCTGCGCCTTGTATTCTAGCTTAGAAATTCGTTGGAGTATTGCCAAATTTTAAACCAAGATATCGGCTCTTGTTACAAAAATACTATACAAATATTATTGAACGAAAAAACTCTTTCAATATACTGATACATCATTATACATTGCGTTGCCAATACGATGTTGAATCTCTACTCAATAATTATTATTAAGTACTGGCTTTACATTATAACTTTGTTGGATTAGCCACTTTTATTATATTATAATCTTGTATATTTATTAAACTACACAAAATACGTGTTACATTAGTTGAATATAGCATTTTTTGTGCACATTATATAGAAAACCACCTTCTCCAGAAAAGGATTATTTAATGAAAAAAAAAACATTACTTCATCTTAGTCTTCATTTTATGACACGAAAGGCCACTGGCAGACTTGTAGAGGTTTTATACAACTGATATGTTCTTGTCAATGCGCATTTATAGAGCATAGACAATAACGCAACGGAATTGACTCATCCGTTTCTCTTTTAATATATATTCCAAAAGTATTATTATAAACCTTTACTCAAAACTAAAATTAACGTACTGTCTTTTCATAGTGCTGTGTAATAACAATAAATCTATTGGTACCATAATATAAACGATAAAAATACCAACTCATGTTATCATTCAACGCTGCCCATCACTTGTCACATACGCAAGCAAGCTTCTGATATAAAATAATAACGGGGGTAGTTGAACCAAACAATTAACAACTACACCCCGTACGATTATCTGGAAATGTATATATTTAAAGATATATCTTGTATTCTCTTCTTAGTCCTATCCGTATAGCTGAGGATCATGACCATCCTGCAATTCATCCATCTTTTGAGTAACCAATACTCTCCGCCTCTCTTGGTATTTAACTTCTATCATAGCTGAGTATAGCTGCCCCCAGTAAGTGTCTTTACTTATTCGCTCCCGCGTACCAACATTTTTCCTCTGCTTAACCTTTCCTGAAGACTACCCAAAACCACCAGTCTCTCAAGGTTACCCGGTCAACGTCAAATAATATTTCCAAAATACTACAGAATGCATCTCTGACAAATTGTCGAGAACCGTTTCTTTATTAAATTTGTACTTTATTCAATGTATCCAAAGTAACACCACATTTTAAATAAATAAATTGCCTTTCGCTCCTTTGCTCTCAGAATCCATGTCTCACCTCCTTACTAAAATATGGGGAATACTAATATTTGCATAAGTATAATTGTCGTGGCGATTGAAATTCTTAGTTTCTTCCATATAACGGTTAGACATGTCATCGCATTTTTAGCCATTTATATGCACCTTCTAATTTATCCTTCACATCCACCTTTTTCACCAACTATAGAACTTAGATACACAAACAAGTATACTGTTTTTAGATTTCGGAGTATTATACTTACTGCGGGTAGAAGGTTTGCTCAATCGATAACTATTAACTTGATCTAATTCCTATTAATATGATTGCCGTATTTGCAACTTACTCTTCTGATCTACCCGATGCAGAATTCTGTAAGTTCTTCTGTCAGCAGTAATTCATCTCCATCATCAGCCTGAATCTATTCACTGCTAGATGAAGGCCTATCCAAGCTGATTCCATTTTTTCCGGTCATGTGCGTTGCGTTGCCATATACTTCCGCAGAACTTTATCATTTCATCGATCCAGCGGCCTCTAGGTCTACGTTGCGGACGTTTTGTACCTCTTGGATACTACTGGATGACTAAATTTTTCTAACAATTGTCTCTTCTTCCAGCTATGTGTTCAGCCCATATCGATTTAAGGCTTTTAATGAACTCTATCACATCGCAAACACTTGTCTACTTCCTTATCTACTCATTCCTCTTTTTCTCCTTTCGCGTTATGCCCAGCATGCACCTCTCCATACCAACTTGTGCTACTTTAAGTTTTTGGATCTCTCTTTTACTTAGGGCCCATGTTTCACACGCATATGCGAATACGGGAAGCATACACTGGTTGAACACTTTGCGCGTGGTATTATCTGTAAATCCAAAGTTATTCATTTTCTGTCCTCCAATTATTATTCCACCGTTCTAAAGATCTAGGGCTCGCTGCATTATATGCTCTCCATATATTAAATAACTGAGGAGATAGAATATATCCCTGATGGACTCCCTTCTCGATTCAGATATATGATTTAAATACAGTGTTATAAAAAATATTTTGTGTGCAGTTAACTATTAGATTAAATAAACAAGCGCAAATAAACACTGTAACATCTTTCTGAGTTGGATTGTACTATCAAAACTTTCAGTGTTAAATTTCTGAATAAATTAGGGTAGACAGCCTCATATGCCATAAACTAATTATTTATATTGCAAATTGCTCCCCGAAGGCAATGTTCTTGGCCATAAAAACTTTTGTAATAGGTGGAGAAAAAATAATTTTATAGCACGCGTTAAAAACGAGAGCGTCCTCACTAAATTACGAAGTTGTTTTCAGGTAAAATGGGTGATATAAATTAAACTGTGCATGATTATAAACCTTAATAAGTTAAATAACTTTGACATTATTCGTCTTTTTGTATGGCGAAAGGCTGAAGAATACACCTAAAAAACGCTTATATTGTCTATTAATGTATTTGATATTACACTGTTGTTGGTGTTACCACTGTGGTGTTCGATATGTGGGTTATGGTGTTGAGGATGATGATGATGAAGAAGAAGTCGAAGGTGTATGCAGGAGCGAGTTTTATTTGCGGCGTAACGATCGGTACAATAGTATAAATACAATGACAGTACATAATATCTACTGAGATAGTAACGAGCCAGGTACTTAGATTCGAGTGACCTTTTGATAAATCATTCTTCGTAATTTATACAGTCGAAAGTAATATATAGACATTATATTATTCTAGTACATAATTATCGTGAACAAGTCAGCGGTTTAAATTCGAGTAGCTTGTGAATGGTATTTATTATTACAGTCATAATATAATATGATACTATGGGAAAGGATTATTCGAATAATTTTCCATTGGGATATCGTATTTCATATCGCCAATCAATCTGCTGATCCAGCTAAACAGTAAACTTGTTTACCGTTATATGAGTCGCTGAGAAATTATTATTGCTGTCGAATAATTTGATACATTAAAAATAGATATTTGATCGCTAATATACTGACAGCTACACTGTCCTTACACTGTCATTATACTGTCATTACACTGTCAAATTACACTTCATTCTTTCTTTTTATTTGAGCGATTTTAAGATAATATTGTTTGCAAAAATAGTCACAACTAACAAAAATTGATAACGTCTGTTCCATTATTCCCGGTTGATTGGTTAAAACTGGATGACTTTTTTAAGACCACTAGTCAAATCTTCTACCCAATTCTAATTGATTTAAGTTTTAGACTATTCCATTTGAGTCGTTTTATGTAACCCTAGTTTCAGCTTTCGGCATCTTCAGACACTATGTGCACTTACAAAAATGCAAATACTTACCGACAGATACAAATACACTGTCGGTGTGTATTTATCTTTTCGTGAGAGCACATAGTGCCTGAAGATGCCGAAAGGTGAAACTCGAGTCGCCAAAAAAAAAACGACTCAAATTGAATAGTACAAAACTTAAATCCATTAGAATTTTATAGTTAAATTCCATCAAGTACCCTCGGACGATAGTATTATTATTATGACACTTTTGTTATAATCGCCCGTACGCAATTGGATTCATATATTTTTTAAAAGCTATTCCATATTCATTTTAATTATAATGTTTAGTAAAATATGACCTGATGTTACAAAACACTCACCAATGCAATGAGATAAATACTAAAAAAATAAGTTTAGATGATAAAAAAAAATATTTTTAAGAGTGTACTAATTGAACATTATATAATTTAGAAAAACACTAACTGAGAGAGTATATCACAACCAATAGAAAAAACTTCTTTGAAAAAAGTAAGCCAACCGGTCGGGAATCGAGCCCGGCATCTCCAACGGGTAAACGCCCCAAACTCGTCGCATTCAGCCATTATGCTACGGAAGACATACTAATGACGACAAATATTTAAGCTATTGGCTATTAAATACCTACCACTCAGCGCTCTTCGAAATCATGTTACTTCGGCAATCGATTTTTGTTTATTAAATCAAAGTAGGTAGCTATTTTACTATTACGAAGATTACTAACGGACGTCTAGGAATTTCTCCAATATTTTTTTAAGCAATTTCTTGTACTTGCTAATAATTTTTAATTAACTATTTCTTTTATTCAAACGAATAATTCACAAGATTTAATAATATATCATTCTGATTATTGAACATTATATAATTTAGAAAAACACTAACTGAGAGAGTATATCACAACCAATAGAAAAAACTTCTTTGAAAAAAGTGTACTAATTATTATACTATCTAGGTTATTTCTACATTGATAGTTACTCTTGGACCTAGTATCACTTTTTTCCATAATCAAATCGTATTAAAGAAGCAGTATACTTACAACTTATCCATTATATTATAAATACAGTGTAATATACTTCTAAAAAGAATATACACAGAATATTACGAATAACCTAACCTAGACATATCAAATTCGATAATAATTGAAACAATAAATAATATAATCATAATAATCTATGTGTACTAAGATATCTATAATATTATAATTAGTTGTTTTCACCTGTTACCTGTTAATATCAGTTGTTTACATAGCTTTCATACAATAAACCTACTGTTTCTCATAAATATTATATGCGTTGAGATATATTTTTGATCTGTTTCACATAGATTCATCAACTTGTGTTTTATTTTTGCTGTCGTATTCTTGGATGGATGGTGCATACACAATAATAATATAAACATACTTAGGAAATATTTAAAAAATACCTAAAAGTAATACAAATATAGTTGAATTATTATCTTACACAAATTTAATCAAGTTATATTGCTTAAGGTAAGGTGAATAGTTGAGGCAATAAGAAACAATATCAATTAATGTATCCATACAAATATTTTTTGAAATGAGTTTGAATTAGGGTGTTTAAAAAATTTGGCCACGTGTTAAAAGAAATACTTTCAAAAATACAAAGATTGGAAGATTATCATCAGTTATTTATAAAACCAAAACTTAGCATGTTGAAATTTCATTAATATTCAAAGGCAATTTGATATTTTTGAACGGTGGAAAATATATATGAATTTTGTAAGACTTTAAAATATTTTGTTATATACGATTTTAGATCTTAAAAACCGCTAAAAAGATTTTGATTTGTATTGCCTCAGCTATTAGGTTATATTTGAGTTTTCTTTTAGGAATGTATTCTTTCAAATTTTACTATACATAGGTAAGTATTCAAATATATATATAATAAATAGGCACTTGTACTATTAAGCGAAAACGCTTTTAATTATTTCAAAGCAAGAAAATTTGTTGTTTAAATAAAAACAATCTATGTTTCTTGCAAGCAATCAGTGATTTCATCTTCTGTCTTTTATAATACAAAATTACTTAAAAAAAACTATTCCATTCCACTCAAATGGAATAGTACAAAACTTAAATCCATTAGAATTTAAATTCAAACTCTATCAATAATATAATCTTTGTAATATTTATAAATTAATGAAAATATCAAAGAAAAACAACAACATTACTAATCTTAATTTAAATTGATTTATTATGGTCGTTAGGAATTTTATAAGAATGTGATAATATCATTTCCTGTTACCAACACATTTTTCTATAGCTAGTTATTATCAAAATATATTGTAGATGTTGTAATGAAATTGGAGTAGCTTTTAAATGTCATGTAATCACGCAAATCGTGACAGTGTTGGAATTTTCACTTTACTTATATTATTTATTAGAGAAAAAACATGAAAGTTACCATTAGCGTAATTTAAAGACAAATATCAAATAAATTCTGTCGTTTTAGTGTCGTGGTAAATAAACAACAAAATAAACTTATTTTCTATAATTTATTATCGACAGTGAATTAGAGAAATGATTAGATATATTATGCATAGATTAAAGAATGTAAGTAATTACTCTCTATGAATGACAAGTTCCAATAAAACCATATATTTTAGTTGCCACTCAATTAAATGCCACTACATGAGTTTTTATACAAATTATTTTTTTGTATATATTCCAGTGGCGAAGGGTAGAGGTAGGTTGTTAAGATCCGACATAAAAAATGCATACACACGTATTTGTTTTCATGGAACTAACTTTTCAATGTGTAAATAATGTTTATTAGTATTTAAAATTCAATTCAACCCTGCCTAAACCAACACATGGCAAATAATAGTCAAAAAAATATTCGTTTATCGCTAAAATATCTAAAATTATTTCATTAAGTCAGACATATTTTTAGATATTTTACAGATATAAGATTATTTTATAGTGATTATGGTTTGATTTAGGCAGGGCTTGATGGATTTAAAAAAAACTAGCTAACACAATTTCTGTAGAATGTATTCATAATTCAACAAAAACAAATAAGTATGACTGAAAAACTAGACGAATCGTCCATAGCATACTTAAACTATTATTATGGTTTGGTTGGAAAAGGTATAATTGAATTTAAAAAACTAAACAGGATCATCTGCAATATGTATTATTAGTTCAATGAAAACAAATTAGCATGAGTGACAAAGTTTAGTGTGCACTCTTTATGTCGAGTCTTAACAGTCTACCTTCACTCCTCGCCACTGATAGATTCATATTTACAATCATTTATCACAATATTTGCCATCTCTAAATCTGTACGATATAAATTGAATCCCGCGGCTGGCTAAATAATTTATGTTATTCTTTTAATGTGTGTTTGATTCGGCTCAACGAACCAATTTATTGGATGACTGACTATAAAAGCTCACATTTAAAAGTAATCTGTTAACATAACCTCCACCTTGCGGAGGCCAACACGTTTTTCTGAGGAGCGAAAATTGTAATTAACTTTTGATTGTCATATATATTTAATAATATATTGGTTAATGAAAAGTTGAAGTGAAAAATGAATATTATAAAGTTTATATAACCTACTTAATTGAATGAAACTATAATGTAACAAGGTTATTAAATTATTTTACTTAGTTTTTAATACTACTAATAACTTGTTAAATCAATATAATTCACCAAAAATTTTAGTTAACGGATTACTTTATTAAATTCGCTTCAAACATTTAATATTATTGTTTCAAAATATACTTTTGTAACTACATAATATTTAATGTTCACTCATAAAATTGAGCATATATGCTTCTACATAGAAGACAGATATATTATCAATAGTATGTTTACCAGGAATAGTGATTAATAATTTGTTTAACATTTGGATTTTTACTCAGTATCAAACTCAACATAAACAAAAAATTCACGTGATTTTTACCAGATGCGGGATTTAAGCCCACACTAACAGTATCAGTGACATGCGGTCTGTGTCCATTACTAGGTTGTAATTATTTATGAAAAAATATTCAATGAACCAAGGTAGGTAAGTAATACAATCATAAAAACATAGTCAATATTTGTGGTAATGTGTCCAATTACGTATTTTCACATTACCTATGTTTATTAATTATTATATTTTAAATGCTTACCTATATTATAATAAATAGAAAAAATACATTCCTTTACTTAATAGAATTCTATTATCTTTATTCTCGAAAATATTTTATTTCTCATGGCAAGATATTTTCAGTTCAAATCAAGAGCGACGCAAAATAAAACCTACCTGAGGGTAGCTTTAGTAGGGCGGTCTGTCAATCTCACTGGGGTAGGTCGGCAGCTTTTGGGGTTAATAGGGAAAAGCTTCCCTTGTTTTCTCGCTCTTCAAAAATACAACCTTAATACTTCCACTATTATTAGGACTTTCTTGCCGGCTCAAAATAATGTCAATGATATCTTTTTTTTTCGAGAATTGCACGTATTTTTTTAAAACATGCCCGGTTTGTTTTGACAGTTCAGAATTTAGTGCCGGCAATATTAAAAGAGGGGCGGTAAATCACTTGAAGAAAACGTTGTTTTTATCAACATTTATCATACGAAAAATTCCACTTTTACATACAACTATGTAAATTTTAATACACCAACGAATGGTTGAGGTTTTTAAAAAGAGCTTTAATTATTTATAATCGAAAAGAGAACTATTATTTTCGTCGTGTTTTAATGACAGATTTAATAAAGTATTTTAAAAGTGTTTTTTATAAATTAAAAGGTAAACTAAATTTATTTTTATATTGTTGTAGAAGTGTCGAGACACGTATAGATTACTCGGTGAGATTAGTGGCGAAAACGGTTGGGGGTTGAAAATAAACACCGTGAATGTAACGGGGTTGTTTTTACAGTGCTGGCCTTTCGACTGGACGGGTGAAAGGAGGCTTCTAAGGGCGTGCTACCGGCTGTAACACAGGCGCCCCATTGAGAGAGCGCCGTCGCAAACTACCCTGAAGAAGACTATGCCCCTCCGCTGCCGCCTACTTCACCCCTTCAGGTTCTATCCCCACCAGCGCAGCGTTATAATCGATAACATTAATGATTCCCATTCGCATGTCACAAGCAATGATTTGTAAGTATTTTTTTGTACATATCGATGAATGAATCAATCGAACTTTATTGCATAGTGCATTTTAGTTGTTATACAAGGTAATATATACTATACTCTTCATAATTATTAAAACAATAAATTAACAATAATAATCCATAGTAATAAAAATTAAATAATCATGGTACTTAAAAAAAATAAAATAATAAATTATAATAACATGGTTAATATTGGTCTGTTACAGTACAGCTCTGATACATACCTATCTGAAAAATTTGACCCATCATTAATTGCTTTCTCATCTCAAAATTATAAAACAAACAATATCTCATTTGCCTATTTAAAAGAACATAATATTTTATTTAATATAGTGATATATTTCATTTACGTGAGAATCAGTTTGTACCATCGTTGTTTTAATAGTATTATTCTGTCCATCGGGCCGTCCAACCTGGACGTCACAAAGGCTAATTTTATTACTTTTAAAAATTTTGCGGCGTCTTACTGCAGGCGTGAAGATCTCTTTACATAAATATTGCTGTCCGTATTGATTGGCTTCGTTTTTTGTTATAAATATATTATAAAATTCTATTTCTTTTTTTTAATTCTCCATACCTTTCTCTACTACGGCACTTTGTATTAGAGTAAAATCATTAGAATCAAACAAAGCTCACTTGAGCAACTTGGATATCTGCTCCTGAGATATTACCAGGCGTAAAAAATGTTGATGCTTCACACCAAATATAGGGCCTCGTTATACGCCCGATTAAGACAGAGTTTGGTGTGGGATGGATTGGTTTGGAGGGGTCTATGTTTGTGTTATATTATTCTGTTAAATGGTTTTAGTTGGAGCCCCCCCCCCAGTAAAACAGAAAAACTACTATTCTTCTTATCGTTCCATATTTAAACGTAGGTTGCTCAAGCTGCCCTCGTGTGAATCACTGAGGTTACTAATTCACAAAATATGGCATCGTCCTCTGCTATGCTTTCTTTTCTGACAGATTTATTAGGCAATGCTGTGCCTTTATCATCTTATATTGTGGCCGAGGTACTATATTTTTCTGATTTTGATACTACACAGAACTTTTCGGTTCTTTCCTATTTGATTGAGAATTTCAACGTTTGTCACGCAGTCAATCCAAGGTATTTTGAGAATGCGTCTATTATAAACAGTTTTTACTACTATGAATTATTGTAAAAGCATTTTATCACATTTTTAATATTTTTTTTACCATATTAGATTACCTATATTCTTTGAATATTCATTAAAATGATTATCGGTGAATTTACAAGTATTTCTAATACACTTCTTCCATCCAGAACGATCGTACGCTGATTTTGTTAGTTCTTTGGAGGTAGAATGAGGTGGAGGTGATGGAAGATCGTTGTTGCTTGATTATTGAGACGAAAGTTTATTGGTTGATACAAAAATACACTCAATACAATAATAAGGGTGATGATGTGAGATTATAATCGCGATGTAATGATGTTCTGATGAGATCGATATGATCAAGAGAATAATAATTATAGGAATGCACTGAGAGACGTAATTCGAGTACAATAACGGATGTACTATGTTGAGCAAAAAACTCGTGATAATACCATGTCTCGTGACGGACTCGATGAGTTGAGTGAAGATTTATAGATTGTCCTTCTTATTTATATTAATGCAGTACATAATTTTTTACAATAGATATTGTTGTAATTACCAAAAAAAACATTTCTGATCTAGTTATGATTGAGGAAACACTGACAATAATTTTATTATTATTCTAATGTTTTGTTTTAACAACAAAACCTACATTTTATAAAAATGAAATTATGTCATTCATTTAATGCTGATTAGTATGATTACTACAGTTCCATTATTGTTGAATCAATCGTTTTATTGATGGCGTCGCTCCTACTCAAAGGTGCATACCCTTGCATCTCCTCCGTTTGTTATTTATGATAAAGACATTTTTATATGATAAAGACATTTATAATAAATTTTTATATGATAAAGACATTTTGTACAGTTTCATTTTTTTAATAAAAAAAATCTTTTCATGTTTTAATATACGTTGTATGTATTGATTGAACAATAAGTTTTTGAATTCAAATATCACCGTATATAATATTTTATTATTTTTACATGAGTCATGAATATACAAAATATCAGTTATTTTGAAAAAAATTAACGTTGTTGTAGGTGCCAAGGGGATCAGAACAGGTGTTGTACCTTCTCAATTACACCTGTGGGGTAAATCAATCCGATGTACTAAGCGTCCAGTATTTTACTTAAGTATATGTTGTAATACTGTAACATTTCTCATATTTTTTCAAATATTATTTTTCTCACTTCTTTGGCTGAGTGATAATAATATGTTCACTATAAATCTAACTTTTGTAGATCTGGAGCTCTATTCTCAGAAAGGAAAAATTCATTCTTATTTTTAACACTTATGCCCAGAACATTATTAAATTCTTAATTCTCATTCTTAATTATTATTGTTTATTATGGTTTATTATAATTTAAAACTAGGTAATCATTTAGTAATCATCATATACTTATTAACACTTTTTTTTCGAGTGTCTCAGATGGTGAGTCTTTGCTAGAAATTTAAAATTACACCATATACTTATCTAGTTTCCAGGTCACAATAGTTTCTTATTTACTATGACAACGATATGATATAGATAATTGTGTCGCTGAATTTCAAAACCCGCTATAACACTTTTTCATTATGTTAATGAAAATCAATAAAAACTTTTGAACTAAAAAGGTTTTTGAATGTTTCAGTAGTGTTATAGCGGGTATTGATAGACGCATTGGTTTTGTTTCATAAATGACAGTTAATCGTAGCGGATTTTGAAAGATGCGATAAAATTTTCATGTAGAGATTTTAATAACGAATCCATCAATATATATATCTTAATTATTTAAAAAAAAAAAAAAAAAGTGTTATAGTGGATTTTGAAACTCAGCGACACAATTATTATAACTAAAATGTAAATTTCATATTGAATTAATAAAATACAAAACAAATTTAGATGTGTTAAATACCCAGTGATTGTCTTTATAAACATTTGCAATTAATATTGACCACTTTACATAACTACTTTCCTATTTGACAATCCATGCTGGATCTATCTTTAGGCACTGGCACTAAATTATGTCATTCATTTAATGCTTAGTATGATTACTACAGTTCCATTATTGTTGAATCAATCGTTTTATTGATGGCGTTGCTCCTACTCGAAGGTGCACACCCTTGCATCTTCTCCGTTTGACGCCACCAGATATCACTCTTCTCTCCAGGCTACCCTGATCAATTTGTATCATGTGACCAAAGAATTTAAGAAAGCGTCCCTTATAATTAGCCGATAGTCTTCAATGGCAAGATTTTACAGTGCATAGACATATGTACGTCGGGCCGTCCATGAAAGGCAGAGCCTATTCCACTTGCACCACATCTCAAATGCGCCAATAATTATATTATCAGATTCTCTTAAAGTTATGTTTCAACACCGTACCTATAGGAAAATTTTGGAGGGTAACAGATTATTTTGTGAGTAGAAAAAATTCTTAAATAACTATTATGTTTATTGATCAGTTATTTTGGTATTTTACATTAATCTAGTCCAAACGAGTGATAATAATGAAATTTATGATTGATTTAAACGAAATATATATCATACAAAGTACAATGTATGCCTAATTACCTTTAACTGTAGCCAAATTTTATTAGGTGAAAATATAAGCTTTGTATTAAATTTGCACTGTGTTTGAACACAAAGCATTCATCAAACACAACAGTTTTTTTGTATCATTATTCCATAGGAAGTTTTATTTTATGGGCAAATAATAAAGTAGTAGGTTAAAAGAGGCAACCTGTCATTTTGTGAATGATGAATAATTGATTTGAAATCAATGTTGGAAAAATGTGTCTTGCGCTGTGTTTGTACAGAGTGCCCCTACACGAAATAAAGTGTTTATTTGTTTTGTAAGCATTGCCACTATGATACTGAATGAAACAAAATAAATTGGCACTATGCCAAAATTTATTTTTGATCACTCGTATGGCGGCAGGTTATATAAAAATAATATTTAGACAAGACGACAAAACACAATTTTAATGAACCTAATCATTTTTTTGCATATATCTCAACACCTTTCCTACGGCACACTCCAATCCTTTACATCAGTGCTCCGCAACCTTTTTCCACCCACGGCATACCAAAGGTCTTCCCAGAATTCCGCGGCACACCACACGTAAAACAATTTATACACCATAACATGGACCCCACATCCTGGCCAGGCCAAGATCTTTGGCGGGGCCCCCTACCTATAGCTAAGGTTGAAGACAGCTTGATACTCTAAAATAGCATTTTTAAAATAGTGTTAGAGGTAAAATTAATGGTTTTGATTTTATGTTTAGCAATTTTTCGTATGGTAATATTATATTAATATAATTATGGTTAGTTGTCGGGCTTGGAATAATTATTTGTCGAGTATTGAGACAATAATAATAAATTGCATCCTACAATAAGAAGCTTTAAAATATTAATACTAGCGTAGTAAAATGGGAACTGAACTGCGATAGTTTTGTCGGAAATCTGAGGATATTTTTTATTAACCGAAATCCAGAAAAAACCCAATGGAACATCGGCGAAGTTCAGTTTTAGCGCTCCGTCATTTATCAATTCAACATATTCCTCTCGAATTTATAGGAAAAGCGCTTCTATAGAATTTTCGGCATCGGTTGCAAAAGGGTTTCGTATCAGGTCGCATTGATTGTATGAAAGTACTAATGAAATTTCTTTTTCAGCAAAGTTAAATGTTTTTGAGACGGATCCAAAATTGATTGCTTGTTTTCAATGATGGTTTGGTAGTTCCTTTGGAACATTTGTAGAGATAAAGTTCGAGTTTATTTTTGAATTCTGCTAATTTATCAAAGCACGTCAATATATTTTCATTCTGACCTTGCATTGTTTTATTAAGTTCGTGCAGGTGCTCAAATATATTACCAGCCATGTACGCAAATTTGGCTATTGCACCACGGCACACCTAGCATCGTCTCACGGCACATGGGTTGCGGAGCACTGCTTTACATAACCTGGACACACGACAAAGAAATAATATCACATGTAAAATATTTATTTTTAATATTATTAATGATATAGGTACTTATATTAAATCATTATTTAATACTGAACAAAATATCGAGTAACAGTACCACCTGTCATCATTTTTATGATGTAGCGATATGCTAGTACTGCGCTGTAAGCATCTGTTAAACTATCATGAGAGTATCATATCATTATTGTTTTCTTTCACGACCCGATTAAAATAAACGATACCTTTATATTTTGCGTGCCGGTTTATTTTTCAAAATTTGTATTTATGTGCATGTTTTCTTTGACATTACCCTCATTTCCTGTTTTGTCATCTCCTACACATTTTTTCTCTCATGCGTTACAGACAGACTATATTTTAATAGGTACCGTATAAAATTTGAGTGATAACTCAAATGTGCCTTGGGGAAGAAAAAAAAGCTCGGAAAAAGAGAATTGAAACTCAAAGAAGAAAAGTCGATTTTAAAGTGTACTGCAGTTGAAAATTATAAATAAATTTGTTAATTATTTTATTTATTTTTTCTTTTTTTGTTGATCTCTCAATTCCCCAGTTAAAGCATATATTATGAATACTACGCTTTGCCGTATACACCCTTTGGACAGTATTTATTGACCTTTCAGGATGCCAGAATCTGATTGGCTTAAACAACAGGCAGGTTAGGTTGAAATTCTTTTGAAGCCACGTCCAATGTTATTTTTTCACTCTAGATGTAATGAGAGACTGCATCTACAGAATGCAATTATGTAAACTGCAAAAAAGCTAATGATACTTGAACCTAAGAGAAAGTCAGTCAACAGCACAGATAGTAATATCTATTATAGTCTCAAGTAAAGGAGTGTAAAAAAATCGTTTGAATCCTCTCCATTATAATATAGTACTTCAACTGATAGAATGCATTAAAGAAGAGACCCACTTTCAAGCCGTCTTTTAATTTATAGTAACATCCGAAAAGACGAAGCCCAATATTTTAGCGACTTTTTATAAATGCATGTGATATGGCCACTAAACGCCAGTCAGTGATATCCAAATGGTATTATACTGCTTTCAAATCTGCCGGATTGGCATACGCACCACCTTTGGCCGACCTGGCAGCGAATAACTAGAGACTGTGATGAATGGAAAAAGCTATGGGAAGGTCTTCGTCAACCAGTGATGACGATAAAAATTATCTCAAACGAGACACAAAACAATTAAATAACTTATCATGACCATTTTGTTCCAACGAAATTTATGTTTTGTTTGTATGACACTAATTTGTACTACTATGAACTTTATCTCACGTTAATTTTAATATTATGAAAACAAAAAGAGCTACATATCATATTCGTAGAAAAGCTTTTTATTTTATCATTACAATGAAAGGTATACAGCTTTATATATATAAGTATATAGTATAGTATCCACACAAGTGATAAAAAGAAAAATATTTCAAACACGTTACTAATTGGTTAGTTATATCGTCAAGTCTGTGAAAGTAGTTTCTGAGGTAATTATAGTTGAAATTTCTTTACTTTATTACTCATATACAAAATATTTAAGATCCTATTTTGGAAAATTTCATAATTTAAGCGCATTTTTTTTATTTAAAAAATAACGATTTTTATACATAATAAAAACGTGTATAACTCATTTTTTTTAAATATTGATATCGAATAGAGCTTTTGATGCGGTCATAATACCAAAGCTCGAATAAATATATTAAATAAAAAGGATTCAAGTTATATTCATTTATATTTTCTAATAATTTTAATTTAATCTTAAATTAAAAAAAGGTATTGTCACTTACTCTCTAAAAAAATCTGGTCTAACTATATTTAATGATAAAGACATTTTTTACAGTTTCATTTTTTTAATTAAAAAAATATCTTTTCAATGTTTTTAGATACGTTGTATGCATTGATTGGACAATAAGTTTTTGAATTCACTTATCACCGTATATAATATTTTATTATTTTTACATGAGTATACAAAACATCAGTTATTTAAAAAAAACTAAACTTGCTGTATGTACCATGGGGATCAGAACAGGTGTTGTACCTTCTCAATTACACCTGTGGGGTAAATCAATCTGATGTACTAAGCCTCCAGTATTTTACTATGTATTTGTTGTAATACTGTAACGTTTCTCATATTTTTTTAAATATTATTTTTCTGACTTCTTTGGCTGAGTGATAATAATATGTTCACTATAAATCTAACTTTTGTGGATCTGGAGCTCTATTCTCAGAAAGAAAAATTCATTCTTATTTTTAAGACTTATTCCCAGAACATTATTAGTTTTAAAATATCTTAATCTGTCTTTTTTTATTAAGGAAACCAACACTTACATATTGATTCCAAAAATTTAAAATATAATAACGAAAAGTTTAAAAGTAAAAAAAAAAGTAAAAAAAGCAAAGTTTCCATGCAAGCCTAACAAGATAGAGAGTAAGAATAACATACATATAAAGAAATTACATGAGAAAAATGAGGAAGAATAATGAATAATTAAATTATATACAAAAAAAAGTAACATAATACATATATACAAATTTTGGAGATAGCGCGTTTAAATGAAACAAGTGAATTATTAAAAGGATCAACGGTGAAGAAATACATATTATAATTTAAACAAGAGCACCGAATAAAAGAGTTTTGTGCATAATTAGAACCGCTACAACTGATATGATACAAAGTTTGGTTTCGCGTAAATCTTGATGAACAATGGAAACCCACCTTCTCGAGTAGGTTTGGCGAGTCAACAAAACCATTATATATAGGTCTTACGGTAACAATGTCATTAAAGAGTGTATGATTTATATACATTGATCAGAAAGACTAACTATAATAAACAATAATAATGAAGAATTTATGTTAATTTAAAAACTAGGTAATCATTTAGTACTCATCATATACTTATTAACACTTTTTCTTCGAGTGTCTCAGATGGTGAGTCTTTTCTAGAAATTTAAAATTAAACCATATACCTATCTAGTTTCCAGGTCACAATAGTTTCCTATTTACTATGACAACATTATGATATTGATAATTGTGTCGCTGAATTTCAAAACCCGCTATAACACTTTTTTATTATGTTAATGAAAATCAATAAAAACTTTTGAACTAAAAAGGTTTTTGAATGTTTCAGTAGTGTTATAGCGGGTATTGATAGATGCATTGATTTTGTTTCATAAATGACAGTTAATCGTAGCTGATTTTGAAAGATTGGATAAAATTTTCATGTAGAGATTTTAATAACGAATCCATCGATATATATATATCTTAATTATTTTTAAAAAAAAAAAAGTGTTATAGCGAATTTTGAATTTCAGCGACATAATTATTATAACTAAAATGTAAATTTCATATTGAATTAATAAAATACAAAACATATTTATATGTGTTAAATACCCAGTGATTGTCTTTATAAACATTTGCAATTAATATTGACCACTTTACATAACTACTTTCCTATTTCACAATCCATGCTGGATCTATCTTTAGGCACTGGCACATTAACTGTAAAGCGTGGTCAATATCTATCATAAAAACACGTATTTGCAAAAATATAATCGTTTGAAACAAATAATCTACTTTATTTTATTGTGTCAACCGACAATTCATAGTGGAAATGCATTGTCAGATTTTAAATAAAAGTAGAATAAGCATGATATAACTTTTCGTTTTATTAAATTAAATTAGAAAATAATTTACTATAGATCCAACAATATAAGTTGTCCGCTAAGTGAGGGGCTACAAGTTAACATTTGATAATATATATATTGTGATGAGCTTCGTTCTTAATTCGAACACTTGACTATCCGCCTCTTATTTGGAGCATATGGGCACCATGAGGTGCCTCCAAGAATCCCTGTCACTCACAAGTCTTCTTGCATCATTCCAGGTCAAACTAGTATCCCTTCGCTCCGCCGTATATATTCTATAGATATTATTTAGCGGCTTCCTAGGACACCTTGATCTGGATGGCTTTAAAGAACAGGCAAGCCAGGTTAAATTTCTATGAATGTTTATGATAGTATATGTATAAACACGGTTGTCTTTTCTGTTTGTTATAGAACTTTACTTTTATAGAGGATGATTTATCTTAGACCGGTTCTAAACAATGCATTATTTTAGTACACATATCTGAGACGAGATTGCGGCGAATATGACATTTCAACATGAAAATTAACGCAAAGAAAATAAACGTTTTAAGCACCTGTCTCGGTTCAGATTTCCACCCAATTAGAAGGCATGACCAAACAATCAAGAGTATCAACAGTTTTAAATACCTGAGTTGGCGCATTGTAAAAATAGCTTGTTGTTCGAGTGAGAATGACTTGAGCAATATTTAAGTCTATGAAGAATCTCTGGAATTTATGACCGTACTCGGTTAAAACCAAATTCCGCATATTCGATGCTACTAATAAATAGTAAATACCATTCACATTGTATATACGGTACGGGATGCTGTAATGATCTGTGTAAGTACATTTACTACCACTTAAAATTATTACATTACAAAATTAAAATTATTTAGAATAAAAAAAGTATTTGACATATTGTTACTCTACGCACCTAAATTGTTTAAAAGATTTGAAAAGGATATTCCCGCGCGAATTCGATTCAGAGAATACGTTAATAAATTTATTGGAACGTTTTGCTCAGGTATCTGAATTCCACGAATCAGTTGTACCGAGAATTTCGTTAACAATATTCGTAAATAATATGTAGACAAAACGAGTGCTTTAGCTGGTATATTGAAGTGTTTATTTATTGCGGTGATCAATTTACAATAGAATTTCAAAGAAGAAAAACTAATCGGGATCCTATTAAATTCCTTTTATTGAAATTTCACGTCGGATACTTCTAATGTTTTTTTTGTTAAAGGCTGATGAGAAGGTTTTATCTCATTATGGCTTTTAAAAGATTAAATTAAAAAACGAATCACGCAAATCAAAAATAGATAAAAGAAAACCAGACATTTTTTTATTACGACACGAAATTATGAGTTTTCATAATACTCTGTTTCATAATAAGTTGTCGCGTATAACTGTCACGATGTCACGGCGATAAATGTAGTCTATGGTTTCGTCATTTTGCAGAATATTTTGAACGAACATGATCTCTGTAAATTCAATTATGTAGTAACCTAGTAACGAGTCTCTGTAAATTCAATTATATTTTGAACAAAACCCAACCTGAGACCATAAATAATAGACCACATTCGTATAGAAAATACATAGGTAGTGCAACAAACAATACTGTGCGAGTGATAGTGCAACCAGACCACGAAGCAAGATCATCAACATCATAAAAGGTCAGTGCCAGGTATCCTAACGTAACCTCCCCCCCCCAAGTATCTACATCCACCATCACAATGATTCTGTCACAAAATTATAGTCCACTAAAGCGCAACCAATATATTTAACCATATACTTACTGTAATTTATTTAGTGGTCACTATTTTTTTATTCAATACATTTATTGACTTCTACATATTAATTTATGAAATACTTGTAAGCTGAAAAGATGTATGATTTTGTTTTGTGAATATTATCATTTGATAAAAAAACGTTTCATTTTAAAGTATTCTAAGATTTATTAAAAAATATATAAAAAATGAGTGGGCAACATTTTATAGAGGGGTGAAATGACAATGTAAAAGAAAGTGAAATACGTAGAAAAGCTAAGTGCTTTGTTGAACTACTCCCACGTTTACCGTGATGTTTCCTAAGTATTCGCTCGTCCTTTCTGCGTATTGAAAATATATTTTACGACGAGTTTTTCCCAAAATTTACTAAACTTAACGTTTAAACACGTTACATATGCGGTCGTAACAATAATAATATGTCTATTTGATGGCAATACAGCCCCACTATTTTAGTCTAGCTATAGGAATAATTTGGTATATTCGCTATTCTTAACAGTTGACACGTTGTTGTTATTTTTATTGGTCCAAATTAACACGGAAGTAATTCCATACACAAGATTGTTATGTATAATATTTGGTAATTCGTAATACAGTGAAAATATATGTTAGTATGCCTATTATATGAAATACGTCTCGTACTTGTAGAGCTCGGTCATATTCGTATATGCTCGTGCATGCGTATCTATGATTTTTTTGCGCTGCATTAAACTTTCATTTTAATAATCATTATTCATCTTTAGTGAACGCAAAATCCAATCAGATCAACGGTTTCAGAAACTCTTCTCTACCAATAACCTTTACTGATAATAATTATTTAAATAAATAAATCGCGTGTATTACCAATCACCAACGAAATAAAATCAAATTGTTATTATAAAGTTCTTGATTGATAATAAAATAAGCCATCCACATTCTAACCGTGTATTTCAATTTTTTTTATGAATAGTCCTAAACAAAACGAACAAAAATAAAGCATAAAGCGATACAATCAGATCTGTTTGGAGCCATAATGAGAACGGTTAATATTTTCCGATGATTCACTCATAAAGGAAATTTGAGCGAAGTAAACGCTCATTAGCTGATTAAAAGGCTCTACAAATATAGCAAAGCAAACACCATTCCCAATAATTGTAATGGACTAAGGCAATGTAAACAGTTAACCAATCGATATGAGCTCATTATCAGATGCGCTATCGTATGGAAAAGTCCAATTTTATATTATATAATAGAATAGTCCAGAAAAGAAAACATTGGCAAAATAATATTGTAATGTTTAATTTAATTTATAAAACTCGTTAAAGTCAGCAATGGACTAGCTATAATATGTCTTGTTAAAATCAATCCCTATTATAATTATTCCGAGTTTGGCAAGTGAATATTTTTCAGTGTCTATTTGGACTGAGAGTATCGACCTGATGGGTTGAGAAAATGACTTAACACCCATTTCTCATAAAAGACAAAAATCTGTTAATAAAGGGTTATCAAATAAGATATATATATTTAATTTTATTCTCAATATGTTGATTGTGTTACGATCTATATGGTATATTGCTCCATATTGTTAAAACTACATTCATGCCAGAAAAAAATCAGTAAGCATAGTGTTTCTGTAGCGTTCTCCATTGACAGTAACTGCATTGCTATTTTCGTTTTCAAAAAAATACGATCCAATTACACCTCCAGATATAAATCACACCAAACTGTTAATTTTTGTAGATGTAAAAGTGTTTCAAGAATGCATATGGATTTTCAATACTCCAAATGTGACAGTTATGCTTTTGATAAGATGATTTTTTAATGAAATATTGGGTCCGTTTCAAGAAGCTCAAAAGCCTAATCAGCAAAATTTCAACACACCAAACGGTCATTCGATCTAAGCTCTTATATTAGCTGTTTTTATACGTCTTTAGATGTAAACTGTAAGAAAAGTCCAAGTTCTTAAGAACGAAGTGTAATTGATTATTCAGGATTTTCATCCACACTTTCTTTTTTGATGGGTTGGATTCTAAATATCACAAACATTGCAATTTGACTCAAATTACCGAATTAAATTATGAATAGTAAGCTCTCTAGGTTGATTATGTTGACCATAAATTTCATTTGGAATTGGCCCGAAATGTACCACGAAAGATTCATTATTGTCTTAAAACATTTTAACAACTACGCTGTATAACTGTAAATCTTTTCAGTATGATTTGTCAAATAATACTGAACACAAATTATAATTTTAGTGGGAATCATAAAAAAAATCGCTGCAATGACGTTTTAAAAATCGATAGTACCTAATAATTTGATAACGATGTGGGTACCAACCATCTCAACCGCTAATTTTAAATTTAAATAAAACAATTGTCTTTCCCCTTGGTTTCAAGGCATTTGGACCATGGGAACAGTCTGTTTTGAAGACGGTGTCACTGTTTTAAGTAGTCTTGAGTAGGGAATCCAATCTCGAGCCAAAATTCTGATCCCTGGATTTCGGGATTACAATTTGATAATCCCGGGATTGGCATTTTTTTCATTGCTAATATAAAATTTTTATATTTACAAATAACATCGATAAAATCGGTCAAAAATAAATCTAGTATAATTTTTACTATTTAAGACATTTATTGTTTATATTGTATACGTTCAATCTTGGAAATACATTAGGTTTAATGGAGTAAATAATATTGTAATATAAATAATACTGTGAATTTAATATGACATTGCTGTTTCTGATAGTAAAGACTTAATGAATGGGTTAGCGAGATTTAAAATAGTAGGTAAAGCAAATCATGGAGTACTTATGGCCTTTTCGCTTCATAAATCTAATTAGTCAGCCAATATGAAACTGTCGTAAAACGTACGAGATAATGGTGGAATTACTTTTTTAATAGTGCGAAGCATTGTTTTTTCCAATCTATTTCATTTTTATTAATTTATGTGAAAAAAATAAAATGAATCGGCAACTTACACGTAGGTATAAATTAAACTTCATTCAAACTTTATTTCTAATGTAGTTATTTGTTATTATAAGTATTTTTTTCTGTTATATTTTCGTTTTTATTTTATTTTCCATAAAAATTGATAAAAAATCAATCCCGAAAGTTTTGGGATTATATTTATCAATTCCGGGATTCATAGGTATCAAAAATAGCTCGGGTTCCCGGGATTGAAATCCCTAGTCTTGAGGTATCTAGGGATCTCGAAGAGATATTTTATATACTTGTGAAATTTAAGTATATCAATATTTTATATTATTATTTTATTAGTTTATATATTATAGAAAAAAATGTTCTCGTATCGTTTAATTTTACACCTTTTGTCACTTATTTTGTTATACTCCTTTATCATTATTATTATTGTATTTCTACTTTTATAATTTATTATATATTATGTATAATTCTTAATGTATGTCAATAATTATGTATACCGTATATACTGAGCTTCAAAAACAGATATTTGTGGTATGACTTTAGGAGCAACGAGGAGATAAGAGAATCCATCAAGCTTACTAGCTAACTCATCACGCTGAAAGTGAATAGGCGTCGTTGGAACTAGCTCCGTCACGTGGTGCGAATGCCAGAAAAGAACCTCAATTTGGCTTACCTGTTCTTCAAGCCAACAGGATTCCGGTGTACTGGAAGACCGCTAAATACTATCTATAGAGTGTATAAGGCGAAGTTAAAGGAACCTAGAACGATGCAAGAAGACTGGCGAACGACAGGGATTCTTGGCGGCGCCTCGTGGTATCCATATGCTTCAACTGAGGGGCGGTGTAACTGTTTATATACAATAATAAATAGTATTTTTTTTCAAATTGCTAATTATTTACACTCTAATAGTGGTCAAATGTATGTTATATGTTACAGGTTATAGGATATGTATTACAAATATATGTGTGATATTCGATAATTATGTTTTTCAATAAAATAAATAATTATTCATTATGTAAGTAATTAGTAACAGCTGATTCTCTAATAAACCTTACACTCGCTTATACAATGTATTAATGTATTTAGTAAACAGATTTTCGAATCTAAATTGGTGAAAGTAGGAAAGTATATAAGAGTACCTCACAGGTTGTAATATTAAATTTGCATATAAATTATCATGAGGCATGACCGGTATTCCCTATTTGGTAGCATAATTTCTTCAAATTGCAGGTTTTAAACATATTAAGCGTTTCGACTGGGCCGAAGGCGCCTGCGCGGCTGAAAGGGGTGGCGAGAGAATAGAGGGATGAATACTCCGCGAGGGGAAAGGGGTTGTAAGTTTAACAGAGACGGTGAAAATTCAGTTTTCTTTTTTGAAAAATTTCTTGTCTTTCGCATAGCGTCTTCAATGAGACGTAAAATTTTTGAGAAATTCGAAGAATTTTCTTTTGTGTAGAATGTTCCTTGATCCGACTATTATTTTTCCTAAATATTATTTTTTCAAATACTTGTAATGAAATTGTATTTAGAAATATTTTTTATTACCGTAGGCTTTTTCGTACGGATATTTTTGGTATATTATAATATAAGTTTTCATGATGTCACATAATTACAAAACACACCTTATTTTAATGGCAGTGTTTCAAGTATACGTATTTTAATAATGCTTTTGTAGCCAAACCGTAGAACGGTTTACAGAAATACTTCAGATCAAAACTTATTTCAAACTAAACCCTTATCAGTAGGTACCCTATTGACCTATATTATATGTTGAATTGAATTTCTAAGCCTTGCAAAAAAATATCTTTTAAAAAAGGATATTGAAAAGGGTTTTTTGAGCTGCATGCGACAAATATGACATGCGGTGAGGAAGGTATAACCATGAATTTACATTCATTTTACAGTAATCCTTTGTTGGATAAGCCATATCACAATCATGGAAGACACCCACATGTCAAACGCGTTCCTCATTAATAAACTTATTGAAAGGGATAAAGAGTTTTAGGAAAATTAGACTGTGTCAAAATAAACAGCTCATCTCTGAGACTAAGGAAGTAAAAGGAGCTGGCGGTAGACCAAAAGAGGAGTAAGGCTTTTCTGGAGACTTGTATTTTGTTTTAATGGTGTATAGTTTTAATAATATTGTTTTTTTAACACTGCTTAGTAAGAAGTTTGTACCTATATAATATGAATATATAAATTCCAGATAATAATAATAATTATTAATATTCGTATTTTACACTTTTTACATTTATAGTTTAGTATTCTATTTAATTCTATGGTATGGTGTATAAAATAAATAATGACATATCATGGAGCGTTGAGACCTTCAAAATGTGGCTACATACACTTGATTTAAAATACGTTAGACAGCTAACTAATGCCGATATTGTCAAACAAATCGAAAATCACCGAAAAGTTCTCCGTAACATCAAAACTATAAATCCACCGTATTTCAGTCACATTATAAAATAACAAAAATACAGTATGTTTAACTCAGTATTTTGTGGATTAAAAATCTTCGCACAATATAATGCAATCTCGCCAAGCTGTTTCCGGTAGCAAATGATAAAATGGCAATTCTAAATTTACTTGGTTACAAACTTATATTTATAGGAGATGTCATAAAAGAAGAAAATATTTAAGTATATTAATTTTTGGTGACTGCTTTTATTCTAAAGTAAATTAAAAACAGCATATTTTTCAGTTTAATTATTTGAAAAATATCATTATCTAGCTCGATGAAATGAGCCAGGTAAAAAATCATGGATAAATACTATAAAAATAGATTTATACTAAAAAACAGGCAGAACACAATAAAGCTGATGTCATTTGGAAACTAAAAAAAATTAGAATATTGAAGTAATGGTACCTAGTACAAGAACTGACATTCGTAAAATAATAAATATAATATTCATTTGTGATAGTATTAATACACTTATAGATTTAAAATACCTTCGGATGGGTGAAATTGAGTTACTGTTTTCTTTTCAAGCAATAAAGATGGGTTCCCATACTATAATTGACCGTAGATGACATATTTTAATTCCAGATTTTATTACCATTTCTATGTTATATTTCACGGCTGTTGCAATACTTAGGAATTAATATAAACTAAAATTTACTAATGTAACTAATTTAACCGACATAATTATTGACTCGAATTATTTAAAACTATAAAGAAACAGTATCGCAAAGTGATCAATGTGTGATCAAAAAAATGTTTTGTAATATCGTGGTCATTATAATAATCTTTCTACAATCTCCACAGTAAACCAGAGTTTTTTTTAATATTCTCATGAATATATATTTGCACATGCGCAAATAATCGGATGCTAAATAGTCTGTTGGTAACAATAACCTGTATCTGGATCAACGGCATTTCAACAAATTTTGCAATCAATACTTCTTCTTTCTTTTCTTTAGACCATGTCCGATCTTAATAGGATCATATGAGCCTTCACAAAGTGACGGTTTGTATTGACAGATTTCGTTTTTATGAGAAATGGATGTCAGCCACTTGCTCAACCTATTAGGTCCATACTCTGACTCTTACACAAATTGAAAAAACAATATGTGTACTTGCCAGACCCAGGATTCGAACCTGGGACCCACGACGCAATAGGCCAACGCTTAAGCCGCGCGACCATCGTGGGTGTAGGGTCAACATTTACTTTACATATTTTGTATTATTTTCTTTACTCAAAAAGAAAGGTTGAATGAATCACTTATAACCAATTATCAATTATTTTTTTTTTAATTAACAAATAATTCATAATATTTAAGAATGCACCATTATTTTATTGAAGATAAATAATTTGAAAAAACATCTGACAAAACATCAATTAGAAAAAATCTTTTTGAAAAATAACGAAATTTAGAAAGCGTTTCAGAGAGTATTAGTTAATTAGAAACTACTAGTTAATTTAGTCATAATTAGACAGAATGCACATATTATGTTAGTTGGTAGAGCACATGGGCGCGAATCCTAGAAACCTAGGTTTGTAAACCGTAGGACGTCGCATTTTTTCAAAAATATTTTTTCTAGTGGTTATATAATATTTTCTGAAGTGTTTTCAAATTATATATGTTCAATAAAAATGTAGACACGTCTGGTATTTAGGTACCCATATTATGCCAAATGTATTCACATATCCAAAAGATATTACACATTATGAATGTAATTGATGCAATATTCTACTACAGTCTACTAGTATATCTGTCAAAATCCACAAGCGTTATTATACAATATTCAAGATGTATTTAATCAAATATTCAATTCTATTAAATGTGAAACAAAATTGCTTGGTAGACGATGAAACCAACATTATTGAATGAAATTGAATATTATTGTTTAATTATTATTAATTTATTACAACGTTACCATTTCAACAGTTTTACATGAAACATAATATACTCTGTTTTTAGTAGAAACCGTTCTAGGACCGTTTCTTACTATTATGAACTAAGTATATATTATATAAAACATTTTTAAAAAATTTGCCTTTATATAGTAATATTTTCTTCGCTTTTTTACCTCTGCCTAAGCCGAGTACTTGGTAGGGGTAGAATAAGGCTCTACGGCTGGAGGAATAGTGCAGGAGGGTAGGCGCCACCCCCTCCAGACAAATATCAATACAGCCTCCGGCACAGCCTTCCGTCTCGCATCTTCGCAAGACTTCATTCAGTCAACTCGACAATGACGAGGTGTACAAATTCGCCAATTACGAGAACAATAAAACCATTTTACAGGGTATTGAATTGCTAATGTAATCCATAATATTATAGTGCTTCAATTAACGATACAGTTTCTATAACATTGCAGAAATTGTATCACATTAATTAAATTATATTTATTTAACTCTGATAATTATAACGTTATAAAAACACATTGGTTGGATCATACTAGAGAGTGATCTTTGTGAAAATATAGTATTGCAGCACTTTATGGATTTATTGGATTTATGAAACGCATTATAATAAAATTTGTATCTTACCACAGAAAGTGTATTTTGTACGTTGGCATATTTATTTATTTATTTAAAAAATACGAAACATTGTGGTTATAATAAATCAAAATTCAAGACGTTCAAAACATGAGATTTTAATTGAAAAAATATGGTTATAATCAAATATGTTAAATAAAAATTCATATTGTTGTTTTTATTTAATAAAACGCATTTTTTTTATAGTACTTATTCCACTTTAATTAATATATTAGGACCAGTTTCGTCCGCCTCAGTCCTAATATATTAATTAAAGTGGAATAAATACTATAAAAAAATTGCGTTTTATTAAATAAAAACAACAATACAATGCAGTTCCACCATGAATTGACAGTTGACAAAATAAAAGAAAATAAAAATTCATACTTAGGAAATATTATTACCCTCACAAGAGAGAACAATATTTTTTTTAAATACACATTACATCAGTGATAATGTCCATGACTTTGTGTAGCGCATTGACTAGTCTTGCATCCCTTGCTAATATTTCCTGATAGACTTGATACGAGGAAACGGTTCTGATCCAGAATAGGTCATGGCTGCGACCACGATTGACAGAACGTGCTGATACTGGTGTTGATACGCAACGTTAGCATATCATAATAATATGAAATAGTCATGAAGTCTACGAGTAATTCGTAGAATTAAAAATAAATAATAATTAAAAATTCTGTTGACGACGTTTAACGTTATATATAATCTATACAATTTTCCAAAAATTACAGCTATAAATGTGTATAGGTACCTACTTATTTTACAAAGTTTTAAAATTTTTATTTTAAAGTCGATGACAGATTATGAAGAAAAAAAATTGAATAGCGTTCCTGTCATTATCACAATGCACTGAAAAAAATAGTATTATTCTATTATAAGTATGTGCGCATATTGTAATATGTGATAGCTCTTTAAAATAATGGGAAATCGTTTGCAAAGCGCATTGCAAAAGTTTATCTGAAGATTGTAGAAGATATTCTGGCCATTTGGATGACTCAATTATAACTGTAGAAATAATTTGCAAAACATTTTTTTACAAATATTGGTAAAAATATGATGATCAAATTAGGTAACATCTTTATAGAGGGACTTTTTTCTGTTGTTTCACATGAGGCAAGTTCCTAAAATGTAATTATAGATACTTACTAATAACTAAAAAGATTTTCGATATTTTTTCGCACGTCCTTGGATAGTTTGTACAGCTAATGTATAAATAATTTTAGTTCGATATATTTGGCAGCCTTTGTACTCTGATTGATCTGGTAAATATTCTTTTATACACGCTTATAGTGTTGAATGTGATGTAATAATTAATATATTTTTTTGTTTCGGAAACGATCAAGTATTTAATAATAATAATAATTGATATAACGACAACATTTTTTCGACAAATGGATGTTAGCTATATGCTCCAACATATTTGGTCCTAACTGTGTGGCATTTCATCAACGACTGCCCTATATTAGATGAAATTTTTCCCAAAAAACCTTTAAACAACACAAGCACACTACACAAAATATGTTATTCTCGCCATAAAGAAAATTAAAGGTGTAAATGGAGGAACATAATTAACTGCACATTAATTACCCTCCCAACTACCTTGCACGAAAAAGCAAGGGCATGGTTATTTAAAAAATTGTATATTAGGTCCATACTCTGGGTCCAAAATTATATTCAAAATCAATATAATATTTTGATTCATGTGGAACAACATGATTCAAACCCGACTCCAGACTTCAAAATCGGTCACATTATTTCACGGTTATCGCAGGTGTCTAATTCTAAAATTTCGTTTATTAATATTGATTAGTAAGTTTCTATAATTATCCGTCTGATTTAATTAACTTATAGTTTGAACAAATGTTTTATGGTGTCCATATAACAAAATACCGATATTTAAATTTTTCATTAAATCATATTTTGTCATATTTGTTTTTTTTTTATAATTATTTGCTTAATCTATTAAGTATAAATGTTTTATATATAAAACACAATAAACGCCGCATTTGAGACTTGAGATTCAAACCCGCGGTCAATGTATTTTAGATATTATATATTTCAATGTATATGACACAGATTTTCTTTTAACACATTTTCATTTAGTACCTACTAAATATTGTGCAAATTTAATAGGCAAAGAAATAATTATTTTAAAATACCCCAATATTCGGAGAAGTACGTTATATAATATAAGCATACTAATTGAACTGTCTTTCCCAATTCTAATTTTATTTATGGAAATTGCAATTTCAACCCTATTTTGTACACTCAATAATGAAAAAATACTTTATCCAAAAATAGATTCCAATTAATTGAAGTCTAGAATTTACATACGTATATAGAGTGTCTGAAGAAAGCATAAGGATAGTATTCACTTGATTTAGATGGAAGTTAACACAGAAATTAGTCATAGCGGAAGAGCCCCGGGTAGGTCTTGCTATAATCTGGTATCCTAGACCAAACCAACCAAGCATGCTATCTTTCATAAGGATCAGAATGTTGGGTCATCAACAAGAAGTCAATAAAGGACACACAATAAAATCCAAACCATCAAAATTTCTTGATTAAAATGAACTGGTCATATTCAACGGATGGATCTGGAACGACAAATTTAGAAGGGTTTTGATGCGCTGGGTAGAGAGTGTTTGAAGATATAAGTTGCGATAGTTAGATGACTAGATTGGAATCCCAGATTTCTGAATAATTACGGAGAAAATAGACCAGGCTGGAAAAGACGACGTGAGGATTCCAGGGCCCACTCCTGGCTGTTGCACCATAAATGATGATGATATATTTATGATTTTTGTTAATAATAATAATTCTTAAAATACATTAAGTAGGTAACTATTTTACAACGTTTTTATTAGCTTGTATTCTTATTTGTTCGGTACAGATCTTGCAATCAATTTTTAACTAACTTTCCGACTAGCTAGACATTTGAAACTTTTAGAATATATCAGAACACGATGCCAATACATTTTTATAATAGTTTTAGCCATCTTTAGGTAGAATTGAATTCATTTTCAGTTAATTCTGTTTTGTATGAAAAGTTATTTCGGAAGGAATCCACTATTGTTGGTTGCTAGGGATCTGGGGTCCTAGCAACTAAATTATTAATATATACGTGCGTTACTATGGAAATCAATATGAATGTCAAAATGACATTTCAGTATTATTTCTATCAAGTACAAATTTTTTTGACCGTTTAAGCTAGTCAAGTCAAGTTTACATGATTCAACAGAAAATTCAAAAACGTTATATATAAAAAGTTCTTTTTATCTTGTAATTATTTAAAGTTCATTTCTACTCCCAGTCCTATTATATATTATTATGGTTTAATTTGTATTCATCCTTAAATGTGATATTGCATTAATTATAAGATGTGGTAAGATTAATATAGTATACATTATTTGAAATCTCCTCAGAGAAGTAATAAGTATATAATAACTAGAAAAATCTTTTGAAAAAAATACGACGCCCAGAGAGTTCGAACCCGCGCTCCTGGGATTTGCCCCCATGTGCTCCACCAACTATTTCTCTGAGTTGTGTTTAAATTATGTATGCTTAATAAAAGAATGTTAGATCCCCTAAATTATTCTTTGAATAAAAAAATAGTTTTAAAAAATGATTCTATAGGATGCAGAGCAGAGAAAAAGTTGAGGATCCATGCTTCAGAGCAAGGACCCGATAGGTTGAGTGAATTGCTAGTTATCATTCTTCGTAAAAAGTTTGTACTACTTCCGGATATATAAATATTATATGTAGTTCGCTTAGGAGCAAAAATGATAAATTACCCTTTTTTACTTTTCATTTAAATATAAGTGCTAACGGAAAATAAATCTTTGAACTTATTTGTGTTATTGCTATCATTTTCCATCATTAACGCAAAAGATAACGACCCCATGTGTTTGCTGGGTGCGTTTTATGTTATCATTAGATGTTTACATGCCATACTGGGCGCAGTTTACGAGTTCCGGAAGCCCTCTAGTGCTTGCCCATAAATCAAAGACGGAGAGAAGACGAAAGCAATTTTATCATCGCCCCTCTCACTCGCTCCGACCGAAGATTTATATAAAAGTTTCAGAAAATTATAGCGCTGTCTCATTCTGTGAGAATTTTCTCTTGTTAGAAATTCTTTACTGTAGGAAGACAGATATGACCACGGACCACTAAACAGCATAGAGCTGACCTATGTAACAGAATATAAGATGAGAAAGAAAAAAAGCTCACTTTAGTTTTAGTTTATGTTAAAAGATATTATGTCTTAAACTGGCCATGAAATGACCTAGTAGATTAAAAAAAATGTTAAAACCAGACTTGTTGACTAATAATGACACGCGTAAGTAGGTCTAATACTAATAACCATTAGTAAAAATGCGACTCCGAGCAAATAGAAACTCTTACTAATTACTAATCGTAAATACGTACCCCCACTATAACTCCAATCGGAATCGCAACTTGTTGCAACATAATATTAACTATCCAACTATTGCCGAACTAGTTTTTTAATAGTTTTTAAACAGAACATGGTATAACAGAATATGAAGAAACAGAACAGTGATAAAACAGAACATGAATAAACAGAACAGCCAAAGGAAAATAAAACATTCATTTTTGTCGTATCTATTTATTAATTTAATACTTATAAAACTTAAGTTTATAAACGAAATATATATAAATATTTCATATATTATAATATAATCACTGCACGTAGGCCATTTGGCGTAAAAACTTAATTTTATCTCCTTAATTTTGATAATCATGCACAACTCTACACTTAAACTCATTATTTTGTTATACCCAACCATTTTGAACATATTGATTAAGACGAGATACCTATCTTGCCGGCAACACCGAGTTGAGTCCCGTTTAATTGAGGCTTTCCAACGATTAGAAATGCAGAAATAATTTATTTTTATTTTTTATATAACATAATATAGACTATAATACGGCAATTTCAATATTAAATATTATATTTTTCCTGAAAGGTCATTGTTATATTTATCACTGTTGTGTTTTGTCACTATTCTGTTTTTTCATGTTATGTTTTGTCACTATTCTGTTTTTTCATGTTATGTTTTGTCACCGTTCTGTTTCTTTACGTTCTGTTTATCCATGGAACCGGGGCTACTAATACACTTATACTTGTTAACTTGCGTAAACTCAACTCAGCTTTTTAAGAAGCTTGGTAGCTATTGCAATTACAAATTTTATTATTATTAGTACGAGGCCTATGTAAATAAGCTTTTAATCACCGAAAAACAGGTAATTAGTGACTATTGATAACAGTAAGCTTTCTGCTACTCTATACTATACAATTTTTGAACAAATGCTAGCAAAACGTGCAGTCAAGTACCCTACGTATTGATTCTTACCTACATAGTATGTACATTTTTTATCGCTTTTCATATGATAAGTAAATGATAGTTTTTGCTTTTAACAAGAATGTCTGGGATTTGTTCGACAAAAACTTTTTAATGTAGATCCGTAAAGCAAAATAGCTGTTATGCGGAGATCAAATTTAACGAATTTATTACTATATATTATATGACAAATCCATTTTGTTGTCGCCTTCTTGTGGCATTAATATACTTTTTTTGTTGTCGGCAATGTTTGTAAGATTTCATGTAAATAAGTTTTGTCGATTTGCAAATTCACAAATTCCCACAAAGTATTTTTATGAATAAATATATATTTTTTACGCAAGATTCATTATAGTCCAAAAATAGTTAAAATTTCTACATTTCTAAGCTAAAAACTCGTAATTGTCATTTTTACAAGAATGAGTTACGAATTTATGACTTCAAACTGTTAACAATTGCGACAAAAGTTTTCCAAAGCAAGAATTTTTCTGTGGCATAGTGGTAGATCAGTATAAAACGATATCCGATTAAACCACATCTTTTACGTACACCATATATTAAATATATATTATAAACACCCAGTGACGTCCCTAGACAAAATGCCGCCCCTAGACAGCGCCAAAATGCCGCCCTATTTTTTTATACAGTATTTTTTATCATCTTTTCATGACTCCAATATCTAAGAAATGTATTATATGGATACATTACTAACAAAATATATAAATGCATCCCCTGCAACTTTAGTTTTGACGGCCAACACGTCTGGTTAATAAGTCCAACTGTAATTTAGTATTCGCAAATCTGCACGCGTCGTTTCTGATCACCAAGGGCGTCGAAGGGCAACGGAAGTAAACTAAAAATCACAACCCCGACAAAAAATTACAGTCCTCTTAAATATTTTATGTTAATTAATACACTTTGTTTCCAACCAGTGAGCTGATTTTTTTAATGGAAAGATATTTTAGTTATTAGTAGCTATTTCTATATATACCAAATAATTCTCCTCGATTTGCCGCCCTTCGAGTAACTGCCGCCCTCAAGCGACGCTCAATCTGCCTACCCCCATGGGACGTCACTGTAGACACCGCACAATGTGTGCATTATTTTAGTATGTTAAGCAAAAATCTTTAAACTCATTCGGTGTGCTTCCTTGCTTTATAATTAATATTTTTACAATTTTGTACCTTTTACTTGTATTTTTCATACTGTTTTTGTGATATTGCATATATTTATTACTTCCTTACACTGTTTCTTTGTTTTTTGAAAGGGTTTAATTGCTTTGTAAATATCGTTTTTAACCACTGCCTTCAAATGCATTAAATTAATTTCTCTACTGCGTATTGCGGAAAAAACTATCAATAACCTGAATTACGTTACATTTAATTTAAATAAAGAAGGAAAAAGAAATGATAAAAATAATATCTGAAAAAAGAATGAAAATAAACAATGATAATCGTTAGTCGTAAAGCAGTCGTAACCTGCCGCTGGCATAAATAGCTAATTGCGTTTTGATGGGTAGATAATATACTTAATACCAATTTCACGACTTAGTGGACCGGACTGACTTGAACAACCTGAGCCCCGAGATATAGGAGATCATTCTCCTTGACTGACTTTCTTCCAATCAACTGAATTCTGAAATTTTGGAAGAATATGTGAAAATACTTTCCATAATATTTTGATAAAGGCATCGGTACTGGATTTCCCTGGTATTTTTTACATTTATTTATTAACATAAATAATAATATTATATGAAATACATAATAATATGTATAAATAAATGAAACACAAAATAATATTATATGAAATTACATCTACGACAAACATCCATTTAACAATAAATAGAAACAGAAAAGTCAATTTATAATAATATACATAATTATACATACATAACATAAATAATATAATATATTATAATCTACACGAAATGTAGTAGACAATAAAAAAAATATTTGATAAAAACATTTCTGAATATATTATTAAATTTAAATTGATTTAAGTTTTGTACTATTTTATTTGAGTCGTTTTTGCCTTTTGACATCTTCATGCACTATTCACACTCACCAATGGTAAATGCACACTGACAACAAATACACTTAATTCTCACTTATATAATAAATTAATACTTACAATAAATGAAGGTATAAACCTTATTACCTAAGTAAAGGAGAGGCAAATTTTTTTTTATACTTGATCGTGATAAGGCTGGGAATATGGCCGTAGCCGTGGAGGTGTATTTATTACTAGACTAGAGTAGGAGAGGTTCCAAAAATAAGTTGTTGCGGAGAACGGTGTTTATTGAATAAAAAATCTTTAACAAAAAAAAAACAAATTTTAACTTATTTTATATTTTATGTTTACATTAGAAGTATTATAAAAATAAGTAAATTACCAGGCTCGATCTTAAGCAAAGCATATTCGAGTGTGTTTAGGAAAAAGGGCGTAACCCTCTATTTTTCTAAAAGTGCTTTTATTATATATTAACAATGTATACAACTAAATACACGTACTGTTAAAAGGAATTAAGCCACAAATGCCGATTTATTATCTAAATTCAGGTTTTAATTGAGCTTTAATTAAGTTTTAATTTAAGGAAAAAAGCATTTACCCTCAATTTTATTGATTTTTCTATAATAACTTCTTTAATTATTAGTAGATCGAAAATATATTACACCAAATCATCAATCATCATGCACCCAATGTATGTGCCTATTTTTTTATTAATATTGAACCAAAATCATTCAAGAAACGTTTTTTGCTTCTCGTGTAAAATTTGATCTGTGTGGGTTACGCCCTTTTTCTTAAACACAGTGGAATATAATGGGAATAGTATTAACAGATTTTCTTACAGGAAATAGTTCTTACCTATTCGCCCAACCCATTAGTTACTTTCATTGGATCCAGAATACATCGAAAACAACGTAAATTTCTTTGACTAGTTACGGATTCATACTATTTATACACGATGGCCACTGTACAAACTTGCCCAACGTAGTGTTTCATACTCACTATATATTAATTATTAGTAAATTAATATTTCTAAAACTAGTAACTAGTCGTAACTAACAAAGTGTAAAATTAGTGCTCAGCGCATACAGACAGATCATCAGAGATACTTTGTTTGTCATTAAAGTCATCTCAGTAAACTTTAAAAGGCCTCCAGCGGCAATTATGCAAAACGGAGTGAAAAGGATCTTTTCAGTTGAGGTTTACGGTATGCATCTATTGAGTATATTCTATATAATTAATAGGTTGCGTTAAGTCGTTTTTTTTTGTTTTAACCCTACTAATTACAGCATAGTAGAACCTCGATATAACGGACTAGTGTGGGTGAGTGAATATTCGTTAAAGCCGAAAGTTCGTTATATAAAAACACAAACAAAATCCTGTTTATTCGTTATTGAATAATATATCCAGACACATCCATTGTGGAAAGACGTTAATGTTCGATGTTGACGAGCTTGCTTTCGGTAATCCTGCGGGTCTATTCTATACACAAGGCTACTATCGACCGCTAAAGTGATAAAATGATAGTATGTATTACATATATTTATATTGAGGTATTATAATTGTTACAATAAGTCAAGGGCTTAGTGTCAAACAACACTATCTACAAAAGTGCAACTTTACAGGAGAGCCAAAAATCGTTATTTTAGATTCTTGTAACTCAACAAGGGAAATGTTTATTTAAAACCTAATGTTAATATTTTATAATTTATTGTGTATTGTACATTTATCTTGCTTATGATGATGTTAAAATTTATAGGGATAGTTTTTAAAAAATATGATAACAAGGGTAACTTATCTAGTTAGCGTTAAACTTTACTGACAATTTAATAAGAAATTAGAAAAGATTGACACAACGTTGTTTGACTATCATGTAGCCATAAATGTAAAATAACGTTATCTCAAAAAAAAAAAAAAAAAACACTGTTTTGTAGATAACCTTGTCTGACTTTAAGCACTTGAAGTTAGCCGTCTAAACAGTCAAAACTGTCCATCTCGCTCTAAATTTTATCACAGCCAAGAGAAGTGCTGTTAAAATATAGCACTTAATTGCAACAATTACAACCAACTAATTGTATTTGTTACAATAAGTGCTAATACTTTGATACAAACCTACCCTAGTTAGCCGTCGTATTTAGCGGTCGATAAGTATAGAATAGACCAACTGGTACTAAAAGAATCAAGTTTCGTTTGCACTTTTTAAGTCTGCTGTTTTTATACGTATCACCGTATATAAATTACATGTATTTACATTACAGTGAATATTTATAATTTTATTAGTATTTTTCTACAATTATTATTATAATATACCCTTGATCATTGACAACATTTTAGAGAAAATTTAATGTTTAAATTCATACATTCTGATGAGATGTAGGTATTTAAAAAAAATATATGTAATATAAAACCATATAAATTAATGTAATATTAGTAAAAATTCTGTACATTAATAAATTTTACCTCTCTGGTAAAGTTTCTATTAAAATATTTCTGTTAATTGAGTATTTACTAATTTATGTTACGCAGAATTAAGTTGCTTTTTGTAGGGGGTACTTTTAGTATGAAATAATTAATGTTTTCGAATATTATGGAAATGGATCAAAGGGTTAAGATTGCTTGCGCGGCGAAATGAGAAAATGTTTCACACGGTGGTTCCAAATATAATATTCATAATTATTTGATGAATCATAATTATTTATCATGACTCATGATAATTATAAAACTTATTTTACAAATGTCCCAACAGTATATTTGAAGACTAGCGATACAGATTGATTTGTACCGGTGGCAATTAAAATAACTAATTCGTTATTTTCTTTCGTCCACGTTTTCTGTTCGTCAATAATAATTATAATTGCTCGGTCCGGTTGTGATTTTTCTCGTTCGTAATTTAAAATCAAAATGAAGTCATGTAACGCATAATGCGACATATTAAGAGGTTGTCCATAAATGACGTCACATGTTTTGAGACTTTTTTAAAACTACAGCAGATCATAAGGCACAATGACGTATATTAAAACAGTGCCTAGTATATTTAGTAATATCATTAATAGCAATCACAGGCACCCAGGCTTTGAGAAAACTACATAACCTTTGACTTATTTATCAAGACGTATACGTTTATGGCGCTAATACCGTTGCAATACCGCCAGCACGCAAACAGCGCCATGACGTAGATGTAGATATATTATAAAAACTGAACAGTGGACATATTGTGACCTCACGTGGAATCATTGATATACTACTAGATGAGGAGTTCCTATACAAGTGTCATTTTAAAAATGTACCACAAAAGAAGATATTACGAATATCGTCTTATAATATTTCCTTGTAGGTATAATGCGTTAAGACCGTTAACATGATTTCCAGAATTTCACCCGTATTGCTCTGGCTGTAAAACTAAATTTGCGTTCTTGGAATAGTGACCCTAAGGGTATATGCAATGTCATGTCTGAGCGGACAGAGCAAGTCGTCATGCGCTGACTATTAGTTAGAGTAAGATGCAAGCTAGATCGGGCTTACTCATAATTATTGCCAAGTCGTTTTCAAGACAAATATTAAGTGAGCTTATATCGAGTTAAGTCCGCTGATATTAAAACAGTAAGTTTTAACACTGGCGGAGTCGCTGAAAATCGGGCGTCATTTTAAGAAGCATATGATTCATTGATATACATGCGTGGAATCGAATCCGGAGCCCTCGGCTGAAACGCCAGCGTTTTACGCACTGGACCGGCAATGACAAACTTTGTCATAAAATCATATATCCAATTTAACCAATTTGTTAAAAAAAAAACAAATTCGTCGATAATGATAGATTTTAGTATAATTTGCTCACGGATAATTTTAAGAAGAAAAAATAAGTAATATTTTAATGGTTTTGTTACGTACCATTTTTTACAACCATTACATAAAAAATGTATTAATTTATTATATTAGTTCCTACTAATAATAGTTCCAATAATTAACTGTAGGTATTCGTTGTCATTGTGTTTTTACCATTGGTGAGTACGCATGTACCTGAATATGTCGAAAGGCAAAACCCGGGTCGCAAAAAATTACTCAAATGGAACGGTACAAAACTTATATATATTAGAATTTCAATTATTTCAATATTAAGATTATAACATTCATTCAGGTCTCCCTATACAATATCACTGACGAGCTGGGCGGCTTTGGAATCATTGCGGTTT
This sequence comes from Rhyacophila brunnea, assembly GCA_022495005.1. Lineage (NCBI taxonomy): Eukaryota > Metazoa > Arthropoda > Insecta > Trichoptera > Rhyacophilidae > Rhyacophila > Rhyacophila brunnea. The sequence continues at coordinate 67,525 of JAGYXB010001003.1, forward strand.
TAAAATTTCCAGGCCCGGATGTAGGTAGAGAAGACTTTTTAATTAAGAGAGTGCTTACTTTGGCATTCATTTCGCAAAACTGGGAATATATTATTTCATAAAGACTGCACAGTTAGTCGCCGTGGTTAGATTTCCACAACCAAAAAAGCGCATGATATATTAATAATTTAAATAATAATATAAAATATTAGTGTTTCTATTTAAATTCTTTTCATAATATTCTACAAAATCATTTAGTATGTAATTAAGTATCTTTTTAATATATAATTTCTTTCATGCGAATAAATTCTTATCTATGCTGCCTCTAATTCTATTTGGTAATGGCTACCTATTTTCTAATTTAAATTAAGGTAATCACAAATAGTATTTATAACTAACCTGAGAAATAATCCATGTATGTTATTATGAGGTCATTACACTTTCTGAGGTCTATTTGTTGAAGGTTTTAGAAGACTAAGAGAACCTTCTTCCGACTGGATGTAGATTACCACCGGATTTTTAATAGCACATGCCCGGCTAGTGAATGCAGAGACGGACGTGTGTGGAGAAGGTAGTCAGATAGCCAAAAGATGAGGCACACGACACTTAGTCATAGAGTCCAACGAAGAAGAGTGCTTTATAATAATTATTGGTTAGGCCAATTACGGTCGCTTTCATCCCAATATTTCCCTCCTATCTCAAATCCCCAGCTGTTGTCACAAGTCCAGTTACGGGTCATTAGTCGACCGTGATTGAACAACAGGTTTAGTTACCTCAACTTACATGAAGACAGCGGGCGCGTTCTAGGCTTGTTACAGCTAGACCGTCGCGAGTAATTCAAATCTCATACAGACCAATTCAAAAGTTATTCGAAGACGACGGGTGGGTCAATTGTATATAGTGTGACCGTCATCCAAGAGATAATTCTGAATATCTTGCAAGTCATGATACCTGCTCTTGTTATTCGTCAACGTCATTTATCATATCATTCATTAAATATGTATCCTCAAGTGCCGCGCACAGAGTAACCCAACACACAATACCGCGCGAGTGATAGTTCAACCAGACTACGTAGCCAGTCTCAACAGCATAAAAGTTCAGTGCCTGGTAGCTTAACATTACCCCCCTCCAGCATCCATATCCACCATAAAAACCAATAATTATAATCCACTATTAAAAGAGCAACCAATTATTATAGAAAGAATTTTATTCCGGATAGTATAAATATGTGAGATTATTCGCAATTTGGTATGTTAGATAGACAGATTAATGGATAAAAGCTGTTCCACAGAGAGTGAAATATTTAATTTAAAATTTTAATTGGTCCCAGATTTTTTATAGGGTTTTTCTGTGACTTTTAAAGTAGTATCTTGTTTCTCCGTTACTTTGGTTTATTATTTTAGAATAATTATTAATTTATAAACAGTAAATTAAATAATCCAAGTTCTTTAAGTCTTTAAGGTAATTATTTTTGTTTGAGGCTTGGTTTTTTCCATATTATGTTTTTATGATGTGGAAATATGGACCGTAAAAACAACAAATTAAAATTAGTCAATAATTTTGAAAAGTACGTATATCCATCCTAAAAGAGTTATGATACAACACAAAAACCTGACCATCCATTTATCTGAGATGAAAGAGACCCATAACATAATAAACGTCATAATAGATTGATCAATTGACTAACATCTAGTTCCCTCAATCAATCTCGTTAGAAACCTCTTGATGAAGCTGCCAACATCCACATTGGATTGTTATGTCAATGAAAAAAAAATATTTCATTAAAATTACTATTTTCTAGAAACAATAGAAATTATTATCGAATAAACTGATACTACTCTGTATTCATACGCTTGATATGCAAATATTAGTTTATACGCAAGCACATAGTAGGGGCTGTACCTAAGTACGAACGTAATCAATCAATTTTTGACACAAACACCTTCTTGAGGCCATTTGTTCCACTTACTGCATCGACTAACAAAGGGAAAATTACTTCCGGGACTTTCCCGCAAGACTTACTTGTAAAACTAAACTTAAAACAGGTTCCCAATAAACTTATGGCGGGTAAAACCCAGAGCTGGTATAATTTATATTTTCTAAAGGTTCAGTTTCAGGGAGATAATCCTTAGGGTTTATCTCCAAGTGTTGGTTATGACAAATTAAAAATCGGAATCCCTGAGTCATGAGTTCGGCAAACGATGGCCAAAATTGAGATGGCTGGACTGTGCTACAATATTGGAGAGTGTCGGCGCTGGATTATCCAGGATGGAGGAAGTTTTTGAAGGAGGCCAAGACCCACCAAAGGTTGTAGTGGCACAAAATGATAAATTACACATATCTATATATCATGTAGGGTGGTGTATAATTTATATTTATCTCAAACGTAATACAATACGAATTATTACGAATATCACTATATTACAAGTAGGTTCCTCTTCTTTTTATCGAGTTTTCCATAATAATATGGATTCCATGATTTGAAAGACGTATACAACTTTATTCATAAAAATACATTTATTATTGTGCTACATAACAATATATACAATATATTAATATGTATAAATTTATTTTTATTGTAAAAAGAGTTAATTAGCATTTTACTCCTGAGCGGAGTATATGGATCTACATAGTGGAGGTTATAGAATTTTTTTGATTGATAAATATTATTACCATGTTAAATGGGTGAGTGGTAATATTATAAAGTCGTAGGTGTCGGGTTTGATTTTCGGGTCTAGCAAATTCATATATTCCTTTTTCAGTGGCCCAGAGTATGCATTCATTTTACTCATTGGGATTTTTCACTAGATTAGAAACACATATTTCAAAAACAACATATTTTTCCAGCCGCGGGGTCAAGTCTACAGACCCCGGTTTTAGGTTCGGTTACTCTCCTAGCAAGGCCACCGTCGGTATAGTACATAATAATATTATAAATAAAATTCACAATGATTTTTTGCTTTTAGGGGAAAACCAAATCCGCGGCTGCAAATATACTGGTTCCAAATAGAGTGGTTTTATCGTAGCTTAGACTATAATATGAACTAGTTGCTACCAGAAGATATTTTTGATTAAACAATAAATGACTAAAGAAAATATTATATTATAAATCTAACGTAGATTTATAACAGTAGGGTTATTAAGCTTCAAAATTATTGATTGAAGTTATTATCCCGGTTCTAAAATAAGTGAACGTTTTTTCAGGGTTCAGTTTTAGTTTCACTTCCAGCTCTGAATAAAAATACTCAAACTTTTACATAAGAGTATAAATAAGAGAGTCAGCGACTGAATAGAGTGTAAATTTAAGCAGTAGAAGACGACATAAAATATTATAATGGAAAGTCTTGAAAAATATTATTTGAAAAACTTGTTTGTTACATAAGTGAAATACTTTAATGGTGTCAACTGTGTTTTTTTGTACAAAAAAAATATTGTATTACAGCTGTAACATTTATCTTACTATGTTAACAAATTCTGGTCGAACCTACGATATCATTTTGTTCTACCGTACTGAAAACAAAACACGCATGAGGTTAAATGATTTTGACAAGAAAACTGGATGAGTTCCGAGTGAGAGAAGTACATGATAGCAACCTTTACAATAATCACACCATTTACCTGCAAACGTTCAATGTTGAATTGTTTTTTAAATGTTACATATTATTTTGATTGATGAATTTCACGTTATTTGTCATTTTAATATATATATTATTATCGATATTAATTGTCTGGAGCCAAAAGTACCAAATATTATTATATTGATGTATTCTGTGAATTTATTTCAATTATGTTTGAACAGCTTCTTTTCTAAGAATATTATAACATTTAATTACTTCTAATGTTTTTAATAATGTAACTATTGTTATCAATAGTTCTTAATTCAATTGCTGGTATTAATAAATACAAATGTTGTATCAATAGAGAATATTTTGATGAAACTGTAATGTAAACTTTTAAAATATCGTCGCTATAGGATTTGTTTCCCGAATAGACCAAATGTCAATTTTACAGGAGACGAAAAACAAATTTCACTGTCGTATATTTTAATATCAGTAGATGTACCAATCATTCTTTCTATACTGTATGATTGAAACATTATCTAAGAATAGATTCCAAGAATAATATACTGGTATAAATCATTAAATGCACAGAAAATGCGTTTTATTTACAAGTACTCAATGTGGATATTCGGGAAATTTTTAGCGCTCTCTCAGAATAATGGATATTCGGGACAAAACATGGATGTTCGGGATTTAAGACCGTAGCGTATTGCTGCACGGCCCACAGATTACTGAGTGGTCAAAAAGTACGCGCCTCAAATGTTATATTTATTTACACAATAATTGTTAATAATTACCTCTACTATTTAAATACTTAATGATCGTAATTACCCAAGTTCGTATGTAATAATAACATGCGGCAATCGCTTTTTTAGTTTTTTTTTCGGATTAAGTAATAAAATAGTTTTAAAATAATTAACCATTTTTTTATTGAACGAATAATTCACAAGATTTAAGAATGTACCATTTTAATAATTGAACATACTTATATAATTTTTTAAAATCATTTCTGAGAAAATATATTATAAGGTATCTACTTCTTCAATTACTAACCGACATCACGGTCATTTCTCCAATATTTTATGATGGTACTTACTCGTACTTGCTAACAATTTTATATTAATACTTTTTCCAAAAAAAAAAAATCTATTTATATATATATGTATATTATTATATCTATATATTTCTATAATTGACAATTAAACTTATTACAAACCACCAAATAAATATTACCTATATATTTAATATTGTAAGGAATAACAACACAAAATAATAGCATGTATAAATTAATTACCATTGGCTGCTAATATTAGGTAGGTACTAATATCTTAAGTATATAATATCTACCAAATAAATAGTTACTAACATACATATTAAATTAGAATAACTATCAGCGCATTCAAAAATAAATAATAGCATCGCCTTTATTTTCATAGAAATACCTAGATTAAAAGTAAAATAAAGACAAACAATGTTTGATTAATAATAATTTGAAATAATAATTATTTTTTACGTCATAGTAGTTGCCGGGTCATACTGTAGAATTCATATAACCGTTGGGATTTTGTGTCATTTATCAAAACAAAATGCAGTTATTTAGGTTAAAATACTCACTTCCACAACTCTACTGTAAGTTCAGGGTGAACTGGTGATGTATCAGCTATGAATGATCTCTTCAAATTTGATGAATTCACTATTAAAACAATAGTAATGTTAAAAACAATATCAATAAGACGAAATTTGAAAGAAGTCACCGGACGGCAGAAAAATATGAAAGTGGGCGTGATTATTTTAGAGCTAGACAGCGTGAATGTGGGAGCGAGATGCACGACGTGAGCGCGGTTTGATTGGCTTGGAGTCATATTCGGGAAATAAACACTCAGCCAGAGATATATTTCGACCGAAATTAACTTGGATATTCAGGTACAAATAGTTGGACATTCGGGAGAACACCACGGAGTAATTGTAACTTAACATGGCGTATTCGGGTTTTTTAAAAAAATATATCTGTTCCTAGATAAAAATATATTGTTTTTATAAATGATTTCGGTAGAGTTCGATAAAAGAAATTGAACTGCATTAAAATGTCGATTTCGACAAAAATGGATATTCGGGAAACAAATCCTATAGCGACGATATGTCGAATAAATACCTACTATTTTATTTTGTGGTTCATGGTAATTATATATTTATTTTACTTTAATTTCATAAAACATTTTAATAAAATCACAAGCAAACAATTTAATAGAAAATCTACTTTCACGTCATGGTGGAGGTTTGTATTAACAGATTTTTTTTTACGAAAAATGAATGTTAGCCACTTGTTCAACCTATAAGATCCATACTACGACTCCAAACACAAATTAAATGACAATATGAATAACAATATGTGTATTTTCCAGATCCAAAAATCGAACCTGGAACTCACGATATTATAATCCGACACGTAAGTCGCCTGGCCATTGTGGGTAATTACTTTAAATACTATACCTAAATATATTACAGTGAACTACGAGAATACAGATCGCTTATATTACTATATTTTAATTCAACGAATAATTCACAGGGTTTAATAATGTAACACTCTTTTATTGAACATAGATAATTTGAAAACACTTCTGAGAATATAATATTATATACGCACCAGAAAAATCCTTTTTTTTAAATACGATATACAGAAGATTACAAGAAAGTTGTTATATAATTACTTTTTTCAGAAGTATTTTCAAATTATGTATGAACTATATTATAGTCCTTGAAGAATCATTAAAACTCTAGTATTCTTGCAATTTTCAATCTGTTTATAGCCAATAACTATCTTAAATATTGAAAGCATTAGTTGGTTGTTTTTCCAAAGTGCAGAACTCACCTGCCATGTGTGATGGTGAAGATAACTTCAAGTGGAAGTTGTCTTATAAATTCTGAAGATATTGTATATTTAGCTCACTTTAGCACATTATGTATTGTTTATACTTATGTATTAATAATCTCATACCAATAATGTTACCTATTTACCTTATATTATTCATTAACTATTTCTTTTATTCAACGAATAATTCACAAGATTTAAGAATGTACCATTCTAATTATTGAACATACATAATTTTGAAAAACACTTTCTGAGAAAATATATTATAACCAATAGAAAAAATCTTTTTTTTTAAGTAAGCCACCCCGGTAGGGAATCGAACCCTGCATTTCCCGGGTTTACTCCCCATCTGCGCATTACCTCTATGCTACGCGGTGACATACTAATTGCGACAAATTTTAACTATTGGCCACTTTTAATACCCACTCATCAGCGCTCTTCATCATCATCGGATGGGGCGTAAACCCGGGAGATGCAGGGTTCGATTCCCTGCCGGGGTGGCTTACTTTTTTCAAAAAAAGATTTTTTCTATTGGTTATAATATATTTTCTCAGAAAGTGTTTTTCAAAATTATGTATGTTTTATATTATTAATGTCATATTCTACCTCGTAAACTTATAGGAAAATCAATTTCAATTTCAATTTGAATGAGGTTCTAAATTAGAAGAAGAATACAGTTTCGGAAGAATTATAATTCTGTGAGAGTAATTTTTTATGGCCTACTTTTATAATAGTATTAAAATATTCAATCAAATTATAAAATATCCAATATCCGTCCATTTCTAATTTCCTCTTCAATTGGCATTACTTTACGGAATCTTTCACTCATGATTACAAAGCAGCCATCGAACCTACGGGGGGGAAATTTATATTACAGCCGAGCTAAAAAGGGAAAAATTCTTTCATTCAAAGAGGCTCGTCGGCACAAAACGTGGGGTAATAATTCTGAAGGCTGTATGCTCGCGAAAGCCTTACCGAATGAAACAGTGGTGTTTAAAAAGCTCTAATAACTTACCCACTCTGCGCTGATTATTTTCCTACCCCCTGCCCCATGTAATGAGGCAGCAGGGGGTGAAATAAACCACCCGAAACTGCTAGGGCGGGTAAAATACTTCATTCAATTATGTAATTTTTCGAGATGTAGGCAGTTATACCGCTGAGAGCTTTCGACGAAGTTTTTGCTTTTAGTATTTTGCAACGAAGGGGTTAACCTAAATTTATATACCTACCTGTTATGTTAAATACATTAACCTACTATGAATGTAGCTTATAAGAAATAACATGGGCTTCGTATTAAATTTGTACATTCACTTTAAGACAACGATTTCTGAAAATTAATGAAATAACTAGACGAATACACAATATATTATGAGATATAGTAGAGATATAAGTACCCAAACATTCTATTTTTTGAAGGATGTTACACCGTAATACAAAATATTGGGATTCCAAATAACATCCACATAGTGTACTTGCATGCATCAAACAGGGTATGTACACAAAATAGTGGCAAGTGGGTTGCATTCTGGTTGAGACTGTAACAAGGTTTAATTAAATCTCGAGTGTAAACTAAAACTCGTGTTAAAGAATATGTCATTTTTAATAGTTACATCTGTATCGTAATATGTATTAAAGTTTGTCGCGTAAACGAAACGCGTACTTAATTTTGGTAAATAAGTTATTAAAGTAATGTGTTAAGGGGGAGACGCATGCCAGCAGAGAACCTAGCGGAAATATACGAAGCTTGCAATTTTAGATTTTTTTTGATAATTTACAATTTCAGCTGTATTAATTAATACATATGTATCCGAAAACATTAAAAAGATTTTTTATTTTTTTTAAACTTAAAGATAAACTTACAATTGTAAAAAAATGTAATAAAATGTGAATTCGTTGCTGGGTCAAATCTTAATATTGCATTATATTTTATGGTCATAATTATCATTAAAATTTAGTTCATTAAGTTTTAGATTTTCTGTCGTTTAGATTTTTGACTAATTCATTGTTTTAATATTTTTTATATTTATTTTTAAAAACATCGATTATTATAAAAATATAAATGTGTATAACTTGAAATCCTTTTTATTTATATAATCTTTTAAAAATCTTTATTTAAACAGTATTTTTTATCATCCTTTCATGAGTCCAATATCTAAGAAATGTGTTGAATGGATAAATTACTAACAAAATATATACCACTAAATCTAATTTAAATTCCATACTTCAATAAACAATATTGCGTGTCCACGGTTTCATACATCTAAATATACATCTGACAACTTACAAAACTCGTGAATGACTTGCAAAAGTATTTGGATAAATTAATACCTATACCTATAATTTAAATATCATCCGCAAATATGCACGTGTCATTGCTAGTCATCAAGGATGTGACGTCGAAGGACAACGGAAGTAAACTAGACATCGCGAACCTAACAAAAAAATCAGGCCTTTTAAACATTTTATGTTTATTAATACACTTTGTTTCCAACCAGTGAGAACAATATTTTAATGGAAAGATATTTTTTCCGTTATTACTAAGTTTAGATACCTATGTCTATATACAATTAATGATTCTCCTCGATTTGCCGCCTTTCGAGTAACTGCCGCTCCCAAGCGACGCTCAATCTGCCTACCCCTATGGGACGTCACTGACTGTACAATCGTGGAATACTATACGTTTTACTTTAAATCGTGGTGGGTAGCTTATCTAACGTCGATTATGGAGTCTTGACCACTGCGATTTGAAGAAATAAGAAACCTTCTGAAGTATTATATCCTTATAATATATTATATTAAAATATAATATCGCTATGAATAGATGGAGTTTTTTTTTTCATTCCACCAAATCGCTAATAATAATATATACCTTCATGCATAATATTTGAATTCGTTTACTCTCTTTAAATAAGGGAACCTCTTGTCAGGTTCTACTCAAATTCAGCTGACGCGAATTATTTTTTTTTTGGTTCATGAATTTTTCAAAGAAATATATATTTGTCACACTCAGGATCCGTATAATATTCTTCTCGTCCTCTTTGCAATTTCTTTCTATTCAAAAATTTCATTCAACCGTGTAGAGTAATGCTTCAAATATCTCGAAGATTATTTTGATAGAATATCCCTTATCTCTTATACAGTATATTATTTGTATATTTGAAAGTTATACGTCTTTATGCGCGGTTCGCCAAATATTCCAGTAGAGTGACTAATAAATAAATGAAGAATCAAAAAACCATGAACATATTGATTCTAATTCAAATTTAAAATTTATTTATTTTACATAAATGGGTGGGTTGGTTGGCTTTATGTAAATTGATCCATGTAATATCAAAATATGGTAAGTAGATACAGTGAAAAAATTCCTGAATTTTACAAAAGGAGTTAAATTATTGTGAACCACCCATATAATGAACATGACAAATTATAAATTCAAAGCATTCACGACATGACGTAAAGTAAGTGTTAACAATTTTCAAAAAAAAAAATACAGGGAATATGAGTAAAAAATACAATAATAAAATAATTAAAATAAAAGTACATGGAATCACACAGAGTGAACTTGGTTGATAAACCCTATCATACAAACTTATAAAACAACGTCCACCTAAATTCACCTAACGTAAGTGAAATATATTAATATCCGAAGTGATTTGATTAAATATAGTTAATGCCCTCCCAATTGGCGTTACTAATGGCAGGTTAGTGCTGAACCTTGGGAGAACCATTGATGTATTTTACACCAATGGGGAGAACAAACACATTGACAGCCGCACATGTTACCGTTACACTACTCCGGCCATTGCATTATAGACAACATACTTTCTTTTCTACTTTATTGTTATATCGGTTGTTATAAGGAATCAAGTCATTTGTATAATTTGTATGTATTATGGCGCATTGGCCAATCGTTGTAATGCCATAATACTCTTTTTCTAAAAAATAAATAAATTCTAACTAATAACATAGGACGAAAAGTGTGGAAAATAATATAACTACCAAATTTTAGTTCACCATTGAGTCAGATAGACTTGATCAATAAAATTATATTCATTAATAATAAATAACAAATAAAAGTAACGGTAAATTTCCCACAATGGTCGATCGGTTACCGCGCAGCTTATAATATCGTGGGTCCCAGGTTCGAACGCCGGGTCTGACAAATTCGCATGTTCTTCTACAATGTGTTTTTGAACCAGAGTATAGACCCAATAGGTTGAGCAAGACGTGGATAACATTTATAACTCATAGAATCAAAATTATATTTTCTTTTTTAGACAATATTAACAATGTTTAAATGTAGTTTGAAGTAAAAAAAAAATTGACATATTCGATCCAATGAAGATCATGTAAACCTCCACACAGTAAAAGTTTTGTTTTAACAGATTTTTTTACGAGAAATGAGTGTTAGCCACTTGTTTAACCTATTAGGTCCATACTTTGATACTAAGCACACCTTGAAAAACAATGCGTGCATTTACCGACAATTTATACCGGCGTGTAAGGTGCTTGGCCATCGTGTGCGTTTATTTGAAAGAAATTTTAACTTCTTTAATGCATACAGTTCTCATTTTTATTATAAGACAGAACATGGAAATATTATATGGTTTTAGGTCGAAGACACAAAGCTGTTTTATACTAGGTACTTGGCTGTATAAAAAGTGAGCTTAATGGACGGCACTCTAATCAAGTAGCTTAACCAATACATATTATATATTATAATTATGAAAAAGCTCTAAAATACATATTCTAGACAACAAGCATAGAACAACCACTATAAATGACAACATAATAAAACTTGGAAAAAGAATAATCAATCGAGCCCAAAATATGGTATTAAGTGGGAAAGTATTGATTTAAATACAGATTTACTTTTTCAACAGTGTATTTTACCTGTTCTCTTATACCATTTAGATTCTACGTTATCTATATGCAATACACCTTTACGATCAATCATAAAGATGAATTGCGTATAGATTACGTGTAATCTAAATGGTGTAAGAGGACAGGTAAAATACACAAGATAGTATTCAAATACATAATATACAATAACAATATATTGTGTTCTTGTTTAAGCACTAATTCAAATGGGAATTCGACCATCAAAAATCACGTAACGTTTACCATATTAGTTATAAATAACATACCGTCACTCTTCTATACCAAGAATGGAGATTTATAGATGAATTTACCATGCTTGTGTGATCTATATTTACATACATTATTTTTATATAGCTAGGCATTGTTTTAAAAATCCTATATACATTATTATAATTTCTCGTTTTCATTTTCGTCACTTGACTTTTTTTTAAATGTTCATGTTATAGTTATCCAGTGATCGCGAAACATTAAAGGGATTTCATAAAATTTTAAACAACGAAATACTACCGTTATTTATGTTGACATAAGTTTTCAACAATGAATCGTCTTAGCTCGAGGAATCATTTTTGTGCTAGAGATAAGTTACTTCAGGTTGAGAGCAAACAAGAGGATGCCTGTGAAGGAATCTCGTGATATTGAGAATCCGCTGGAAGAGCTTCCTGGCTTTAGCCTTCTACACAAATATAGCGTCTGTCTGAACCAAATCTGGTTTTCTTTTATGATGCTTACATAAAAGTCCTGACTTTGCGAGTATGGTGAAATTCAAACTACGGAGCACATCGTAGTCATGTAACAGATATGCCTTGCCCAAAGTCTTTTTAGACATATGCCAGGCCAAGCCTGAAGCTATTGCGGAGATTGCTGCCTTTCCGGTGCCACAGTGACTTATTAATTAAATGACTAGTTCTGTGATTTTGTTTTATTTCGTTTTGAACAAAATATTTTACTTTTTTTTACTATCGCCATATTATGATTGTCTTATAGTGATTCCTCCATCCGCATAGCTGAAGGTATTGAATTCAAAAAAGTTAATTTTATTTATAATGACTATTATCAACTGTTAAAATTATCTCGAAGAGAAACGTAAAATCTTTTTAAAAATAGTTTCACGTTAATCACTTCGATTAGTTATAAAATTCATATTAACGATTCCAATGTGGATCACAGAAAAAATAGCTTCAACACAATATAATAAGTCATGTTCTAGAAACTAAATACACATTAATAAAAGTATCATTTTTAGGCATTTAAACTGTCTTCTTATAATTAATCCATAAAGAAAAATTTGTTTGTTATGATTGAGGAATATAAATAACTAAATCAATACATATCTTATTTTAAATTAATTTCCCGTAGGCTGTAAAATGTCACGCTCATTTATTTGGGATAGGTAGCTATCTACATATTATTATATAAGTACATATTATCTTATACCAAAATACTTTCCTAAATTTGCATAAATATGTCAAATTACTGTGGTGTACTTGTTACCTTGTGACTTTTCTTGAGTCGAAATTTTGCTTCCGAATTACATATAATAATATATTTTTCGAATTTTAAAGAATTCTTGAGACGAAATATCTCGATCACAACATCTTGACGTTGCTAAAAAATGTAGATCCTTGAATTAGCATGAAATCTTTTTTTCTTATAATAAGTACGGACTGTTACCAAGTACTTCCTATTATGACATTTTTATAATTTTGGTATTTATTATTTATTTTATCCATCAATACTCAAGACTAGAATCATACAGGTAAGTCACAGTGTGTATCATATTCATTGTAATGACTGACATGAAATATGATCAGGTTACATAACCTGCCCTTTGGCTTTCGCAAATAATAATTACGGATTTGCTTTGACAGGGAAGGATCACTAAGGGTTGACGGGGGTAAAATTAACCCTTAAATATCTGAGAGGTGTTTGCCTAAGCGTGCTGAAGCCTCATTGTAACGTGGGACACGCTATCAATTATAATATAAAGACATTTTCTGATTAGAATAAAGCCTCCAGAAAGGAAGCCGTTTTGATCTAATCAGGCAGGGATAAATTTTAAAAGAAAACAACCATTGGGCAAATTGTAAGCTTTGCGAATTTCTTTCATTACTTTATTTGAAACCTTTTTTGTTTCTTTACATATTTGATATTCACATTTTTGTATCTTCGATAGCATACAATTTTCATCGCTTTAGAATATAATATACAATCTAACGACTCTTGAATTAATTGTATCATAATTAATTAAATCGAAGATTGTATTTTTTACTAAACACGATCATATAATATTTTTACATATTTTTCCACTTGGAATACGGAATATAAAGTAGATGTATGTACAGAATAAATAGATATTATATACTAGCTTGATTAGAATTTTTATAATTAAAGAGATATACAACGGTCCAATCTAAGAACCCAACCATCTGCCGGCACTTTACTCCACTCTTTCACTGCTGCTCTTTGACTATCATATTATTGTAATATATAATAATGAGTCAAAATCAAACCTTTCAATCCAGCAGTTCACAAATAATCTCTCAATTGAATAATTATTTCTCGCATAATGACGTGTTTTCTCCGCAATAGACATTAAACTACCAAAATAATTAAACCATACTATCATGTGATATTCAAATAGATACCTATGTAAGAATTATTATTATTGTTGTTGTATGTGTTCGACCCTAATAGGATCATAATGGGCCTCCATAGGGTGTAAGTCTGTATTAACAGATTTTATTTTTATGAGAAATGGATGTTAGCCTTTTGCTCAACACGTTAGGTCCATACTCTGACTTCAAACACAAATTGAAAAACAATATGTAAATTTGCCAGATCCAGGATTTGAATCTGGAATCAATGAGATTATAAATCGACGCATAAGCCGCTTGGCCATCGAGAGCAATAAACAATTAACAACGATTAAAACAGTCTGTGTTCATTAATCAAATATGTATCCATATAAAATTAAACTTAGTCATTGGAAATCATACCAAATTAAAATACCAAACAGCTTTACTATAAATGGTGATCCCAACGGAAAGTTATGAACAACTACAATGACTTTTTTTGAAAAAGTTTGAAAACCAATATGCCCTACCATCTAAGCTAAATGCATCTTATCTGAAACGCCGAAAACAGAATACAGTAGGTAACAAACGTGAAAGCTATCTTATCAATTCCTTGAAGAGAAATGAGCTTGAGCTGATACTGAAAGAACAGGACACACAATGGGTAAAAAAATTGATGTCCTCATGAGAAGAAGCGATTTGCAGCTTTGCGATGAATATAATGTTCTGGAGGACATTGCACATATAGCAGGACAATGCCCTAAATATGAACAACACAGAGTACAGCAGAGAATTGCATATATATCTTTGAGAATGTCAATGAATTGGAAGATGACCTGGCGGGTGGGAAGAACAGAAGAGCTTGGCAGAATTGTAAAGTTCTTTAACAGAATTGGAGTAAGGCCCTGATCGACGTATCCTCTTCTAGATGAGAAGAAGGAGAGTTAAAACCTCAGTAAAATCATTAAAAAAAATCTTATCACTTGATATTCACCACACATTTCACATTTTCCGTAAATATTTCTTTTGTAGTGAATACCAAGTGATATATACATTTTATCAAGGTTAATTTTATTTGTTAATTATGCTAAAGTAAGTAGTTATTACGTCTAACTGTGTGTGTGCGTGTCTAGCAATAACAAAACGTCTTAAATTTTATCAAATAATACGAACTTTGTTAGGTACTCGACAAAGAATACGAAATACTAAAAATATACTAAACTTGAGTTCTTTATGGGTTCGCGTGAGAACGTGTCATAGAAGTATTTAGCAAAATAAATACCTACTGTTTTACGTTCATCAAATAGCAAAGAAAACTAAAATTGTATTACAAAAGTTTACATTCTTAATTTTGGATTATAATTTAACGATGTGGTCAACTAACTAACGCGCTGATTAAACATAAAATCAAACTGTGGGAATTTTAATTTTTGTAAATTTACTATAGCATTTTGTACATTTAAAAAAAATGTACATAGATTCATTTAACCTTAGTATGACTTCTTGTTTAATATACTCAGAAGCATATTTTCTATTAATTAGGGGGGGAATGTACTAAATAAGACTGGACGTAAGTCTACATGGAATAAACTACAGATACAATCGTACCACTCAGTATTAAATGAGTGACACACTATAATATGTATATTTTGTTGTCAAAACAAAACAATAGAGCGATAATTATCCTCAAAATTTCTTCAATCATAACTAGATCAGCGCATCTATTCTATACACAAGACTGCTTTATTTTAATGACTATACAATTAAAATGTAATTATAAAAGAATCACAATAATAAATGGTGACATGTAATGATGATTCGTGCCTTTCAGATCCAGTGATTGCTGTCATATATTTCTTTTACCACAGGAAACACTCTGCTATAAATTGCAGTTCTCAGTTCCCAATGAATACGACAAAATATTCATCAGAATCACCACCGCCTTGGGCTACAAAGAATTTTCCAGGGTTTTTGTAAGGCGGTTTCATAGGCCCTGGCCGAATTCAAATTAGCAATACCCGATGCGGGTAGAAGAATACCTAGTTTTCAATAAGGCATATTTCTCAGCCGGCACAATTTTAATTTGACTAGCATCAAGTAGAGTAGTTTGCGTGCCAAACTCCTTAAAGAAGTCTCGATAGTAAATGCAAGATATCCATAAAGGCACCTAGAGAAAAAAAATGCCATTAATATTGGCGGTCACCTTTTGCTGTTTTGTAGGTTTAATTTTCTTAAAGTTATTATATATTATTTGTATATATTATGTTATATACTATTAGTCACGCATATTTATTTTTCTCTAATGTACAATGACGATTAGAGACAACCAAATTGACTCCTGACCAAGTCGGTCCAACCAGCCGTTGGACACATTGGGCTGTCCAACCTGGTTTCCACAAAGGACAACTTTATAACGACTTATTACGTACGTGAAGATCTCTTCACATAGTTTTAGTATGTCCGTATTATTTTAACCTTTTTTTTTATAATAATATAAATATACCATTAAATTCATTTATGTGTGATAATTCTCCATGTTTGTCTATTTTATGCCACTTTTATTAAATCTCATCAATCAGTAAACTCAGCCAAAGCTCACATTGAGAGACCCAAGACTTGAGTATCTGCTCCTAAGACATTATTGGGCGTAAAAAACTGCTAATGATTCACACTCAAACGTAGGACGTCGTATTACGCATAATTAAGACCGACTGTGGTGCGGAGCGGGTTGGTTTGGAGGGGTCATTGTTTGTATTGTTAATCAAAAACGTTGTGAAAACACTTGAACTACGTTGTACGATACGAAATATAGAAATAATTCAAGATTAATACAAATATCATTCATGTACTTATATTTTTTTAACACTACAAGAAGCCATGAGCCATAATGACAATAGTATAGTCAATAGTGAAACATTCGTGTAGTCAGTGATATAAGTGAAACAGTCACAAACATCCAGACATCGGAAAATTACATAAATATATTATGACATCACCAGGAATCAAACCAGGAGCCTTATTGTGACTTTCTTATAATGAATATTGCTGTTTATACTGTCGATTTCAGAAGATGTATTAATCTATACATATGTATCTCATGAAAGTCATAATTTAATTGTGTATGATTATAAATTATGGCAAGAATTCGTAGTGGAGATAATCAGGCCTCAACGCTTGAGTAGGGGTACGCCAAGTTGGTTTACAAAAAACCGGAAACCGGAAACCATAACGTAACGAAAGTGAGACGTCTTTTAAAGTTTTCCTGTTCTAAGAGAAACCTTTTATGAGCTTGCTGGCGTGCCCTAAAATGTGCGTAGTTACTTCTTTGCCTTGTTGAGAAGTAAGATGATGCAATTTTTAAAATCTGAGAAATGTTTCCTGGTCGTGACCAGCCGATCAACTGAGGATCGGATCGTTCTTATGAAGCTTTTATTTTTTTAGCCATATTAAATAGATATAGTGTATTAGTACAATAACAAGCTAACAACATTTATCAAAAGATAATACAGATCCCAAAACTTTCCGTAATGGGTATGTAATAACGCTCTGAACCTGCAGCAAGCAGTAGATAAAAATAGGTACCACAAAATAGCTCATACGAGTAATGCTGCGATTTCATTATGATCACGTCACGTGATGTCACATGCTGGCACGGCGATAAATTTAGTCTATGGTTTCGTTATTCCGCAGAAAATTTCGAATGATCACTATCTCTATAAATTCATTTATGGAAAGTGTCAACTCTAATTTATTGGTATTATGAATTATTTATTATTCATTATTCATGGTAATTCCAATTAATTTTAACAGTTCAATTTTTACGTATGCGTACGTTAAAATTATTTGCGATATTGCATCCATAGATAATATTTTGACCAATAATTTAATTGAAAATCCGTAGAGGGAAAAAATAATAAAACAATGATCCCGCATTTTGACGTGAGTCGAACATGTGTAGGCATGCAGAACATAATAAAAAAAAACGTTATTTGAGTCATGTCGTTGGTGATGAAGCGCAATACGCGTGAGGTGACTTCATTATTCTGGCCATTCTGACAGATTTTGCAAACTGTCAATGTTCGTTTAAAGGTTTAAAATGTGCTACGGCATGGGAGCATCAGTCCGATAACATTTTAAATACCAATAAAAATGACATTACATATTTTTTTTCGTAACGGCAGCTTACTGTGACAGCATGTGACAGCAGATAGCGTGATGATATTGTATTCAAACATTAAGTTGTAATACTGTTATATTCGCGCAAAGCATTGTATTAACGCGTTGATTATTTCTAGTAATGTAAATTTTATTTGCAATTATAATATTTTCATCTTAGATGTGGTTCTTATAATAATATAAGAAACATATTAAACGTAAGCTTTCCTTTCCTTCGATTCTCTCTTCGTTTATTTCCCATTTTCTTTTGAAGAAAATAATCCCCTTATACGGAAGTACAAGTTGACTTTTAAAGCCTTTTTCCTTCAAAGCTTATTACGAGTTATGCTCTGCACATGTATTATATAAGAAGAAACATGGATTCCTATTTAGAAGTCCGCGAACCACCAAGAGTCGAAATATGTAGTAATAATAAAATTTAAATAGCTATCGCTAATTCTGTATGATATAATATTTTAATATATTATCTAAATGGTGTAAGAAAGTAGATTAAAAAAACTGTTGTAAAATTAGCTAAACCTAACTTAACTAAACCTGACTTAACTCATTCATTTTAAACAAAATTCATACAGTTATCGTTCGTATCTGTCAAAAATACTTCGATACATTTTTAAATTTACGTAAACAGTCAATTTATTATTAAATAAAAAATACTGATATTGTAAAAATAAATCATGTTCTAACCAATTTATGTATATTTTATTAATTACTACGTAATACTGAATATAAGCAAAAAACGAAACATGGTAGACTTGTAATGAAACCAAAACATTCACACCATAATAAAATTGTAGATATTATAACTGCTCGTAAAATGACAAAATGCGTCAAAAATTTTATTATTGCATCATAAGTTGGTAGTCTAATATGCCAAACGATTATTAGTTAAAATATTCTGGTTAACAATCACAAAAATAGTACGCACTATACATATATTATACCAAAACGCCAAAAATGGCAGTTATAAATTTTAAAGAAACAACATCAAGTGTTTTATTACAAATATTTTTCATAGTTATATTTCAAACAAATATATATTTCTTTTTTTTCATAATTAGGCCTAAACATATGAAAGGGAAGCACTGAAAGGACTTTCTGTCTTCCGGTTAGATTAACTATAAGTAACTTTGCCTTGCAATTTTCTTCTTCACACTAAACTTATACTATAAGATCGATTTGCTAATTTTCAAGTATTACTCGTAGGTATTCACATACAAAAAATTACACTTAGTTGAAAAATTCTATAAAACCGTTTGTTTATAAACACATACGAGTAATAAACAGTGCATATATAGTGAATATTATATGACAGTACTGGCCATTGCTTCAGTTGTGAAATGAAAATGCCAACGTACTGGTGATGGGTCTAGGACGATTCGGCTCCGGGACAACTGGGCGCCACGCAATCGAATCAATTTTGATAATAAATAGGCTTTCGTGAATTATAGGTACTTTTTAAATATATATTTTATATTATTGTTTATATTTAAAGTTTTATATTATTATTTAATACTTGGTGAGAATTTGAATATACACAATATGTAAATAATGATTTCATCATCATCATCATCAGCCTGAATCTATCCACTGCTGGATAAAGGCCTCTTCAAGTCGCTTCCACTTCTCTCGGTCCTGTGCATTGCGTTGCCACGTACTTCCGCAGAACTTTATCATTTCCTCGATCCAGCGGCCTCTAGGTCTACCTTGTGGACGTTTTGTACTTCTTGGATACCACTGGATGACTAGATTTGTCCAACGATTGTCTCTTCTTCGAGCTATGTGTCCAGCCCATCTCCATTTAAGGCTTTTAATAAACTCTATTACATCGCAAACCCTTGTCTACTTCCTTATCTACTCATTCCTCTTTTTGTCCTTTCGCTTTATGCCCAGCATGCACCTCTCCATACCACGTTGTGCTACTCTAAGTTTCTGGATCTCTCTTTTACTTAGGGTCCATGTTTCACACGCATATGTCATCACGGGAAGCACACACTGGTTGAACACTTTGCGCTTTAGGCACAGTGGAAGGTCACTTTTGAAGATATTATTCAGGCGGCAAATAATGATTTAATTGTGCATATTCTTAAGTTCCGAGGAGAAGAGAGTTCTTTTATCTTTATATAAGCGTCAGGCATGTTAATTATTAATATACAATAAAAAATATTATGTTAAGAGCAAAATGAGTTAAAACTAGGTAGGTATTAAGTACTAGATGGAAACTGATTAAAATTACTCGTCTAATTTTGTATAAAATCGTAACGAACGACTAATTATTTTATTCGATAATGCAACGCCCAATTTTCCTGGTGCCCAGTTCTCCCATTCCCACTGGTGATAATATCCACGTACCAACTTAATTGTATTTTATTCTTTCTATACAAATAATGAATTATTCATAGAATGGAGCATATTTCATCGATTTCACAATATAACGTATAAGAAAGAGACAATGCAATATTATATTACCGTAAGTATATTGAATTGAAAAATATTATCTTCAAATAATATACCAGGCCTCAGCTATTTAATAGTTGGAAACACCGCAATATACAAAAGAAGCGACGCCAACCGTAGAATGAGTAAAGTTATGTAATACTGCTATGTCTCTTTTGTTATTTCTTTAAGTTATAAAATTGTTAATTCTTTTCAAAATACCTCTTGAAATTTTCTCTTAATAAACAAGTACCAAATGCAAATAGGTACTTATTAAGGCTGTTTATACTATGAAAAACCTTGCCTTCAGATCATAAATTAAAAAAATATATAAAGATATAAAAGTGTGTACTTTTAGATTATCTTAAAATGATACTTTGTAGAAATTCAAAAACTGTATTTTGTACCGGAAAAAAATGGAAGTGGGTCAAGGTTTTACTGGAAACGGATTCAGCATTTTTTTAATGGTAACCACAGAAATATATGAATATTATGGAAGAAAATTTTACATCTTTGGGAAAATCTTTACCATTGATAAATAATTATTTGCATGCTGCCAGAAAGCTTAGAAGAGCTTAACATGTCATAAATTAATAATCCATTCTATATTAAGAATGTAAACATATTTATGAACGTGCTGTACGACACTGTTACGGTGCTACGCGAATTTGCGTATTAAATAAAATGTCGTACGCATAAAAGGCTTTCAGTATATGCATATGACTTATAGTATGATACATATTAGATAGTTAACTAGAAATAACAAAGCATATAATATGCTATAACATTTTTTTTATACAGACTTTCGATGTTTCGTCTATAGTCTATGGTAATGCTAAACCTTTTTTTACGCCTGCCAAATTAAATGCAAAATTATTGAAAGAAATAGTCGCATGTTAAATAAATAAATTAAAAAATACTTACATTTCTGTCACGAAAAATGATCATAAATATTATGTTATCTAAATTTACACCAAAATACAAATTTGTTTTACAATTTAGATGTTTATTATTTGATAAGTGAATCCTACCCATACAATTTATCTCATGTTTCAATCAATGTTTTGATTCATTGATGAAAATAGTTGTTTATACTCATATTTTTATTCAAAGGTGGTCAACATAATATTGTTTTAATATTTTTTTCAATGAATCATTAAACGTGATGGGTAATGAATTACATTATTTTAAAACTACAATCTGCAATATTGTAACTATTAAATTTTTTCATAAACATATTGCCAAAAGTATATAATATAAAAAATAAATTAAATGATAGTGTAATCTATTTGAACCCCGGTATAATTAATAAACCAGTGTTGTTAGATGAAGTAGATTTTAAATAAATTAGCTATAAAACAACAATAAACTTTTAAATACGCTTCCACTTTTGAGCTTTTCTTATTTATTTGAGATTTATTATAAACATTGTATTCGCAATACCTATTTTTTCGTTCGTTATGTGGCGGATTTACCCATAATTTTATTAGAGAAACTCAATAGTTAATACAAATATTACTTTGGTATGTGAGACAACATATTCATCGAGTAGAGCATATGGGTAACTGATATAAAAAAAAAACAATAATGAAAAAATACTACCATGTCAAAACTGCAACCAAGGTAGAAGCTAAACGCTTTTTAAAATGTGGTCCTGGAGGCGAATGCTGAGAATGGGTGGCCAAACGAACCAGTTCATAATCAGCGTTCTCCAATTAGACTCTTCTTAGTTTTCTTTTAGTTTTTAGGTCATATATCCCATAGGAAAATTACGATATGGAAAAACTCATGAAGCTGGTGAGGACAAAGAAGAGCTCCCCCTATATTTACAGATTAAGTCGTGTGTGCTACATATTTCATATTGACGAAATCCCTGCGTACCACTGAATGCCTATAGAGTAGGAGCAAAAACCGTGGAGAAGACCGTCAAACGGTCAAATTATCTGGGTCATAATCCTCGGTTATGAGGTCCGGATGAAGAATATAGAATTCTCTCTAACATCCTCAATATCAACCATATTTTAATGCATATTTTTCCAAAAAAAATCCCATAAATTCCACCATTTAATTGATACAATATTATTATTATATTACAAAAAATTATCAGGTGACAGTGCCACATGTCAATATTTTTGTTGATAAATTTCGATAATACTTACCGATAATACGACGTTCAATTATACTTACCACTTTTAATATAATCTATCATTATCTGACTCTCACAAACGTGTATATTATATTATTTTCTCTCAATATTTTATTGCTCCGTCTCGTGGAAAAAAATAAATAATGTAGAAAAGTAATTAAATTCACTACCTTTGTATTATTTTCATTATATACGTGATATAATAAAAAAAATCTATACTTATATATATTCATATTATAATATAAATACATAAAATTACGTAAGTAAGTGTTAATATTTTCGGTATATTATAATAAGGTTCTCACTCCAGTTTCTATAATTTTCAATTTCGAACGTTGGTAAACATATGCTAAAAATTTTATATAATACGAGTATGTATGAATTTCCTGCGATGAATATGGATGTAAACAATAAATATTATTTTAGTACATTCAACTCAATTCAGTATTGAGAGCTTCTTTTTAAAATTGATATATGCCTATTGATTCGAAGGACAAGGACTTTTGGAAGATAAAATACACACGCGTTGGCAATCGACGCATCCTTTCATAACAAATCCTGATATAAGAGGCGTCCTATTTACATATATTACAGGCAATTCTTTTATACACAGGGTTAGTATAATCTCTACACTTCAATATGTGATATGTCAAACATACTTTACGGAAGTATTATATTAAATTTATAAGGTATATCATAATTGATTCACGGAAAATTTACCGCAAGCAATACTTTTTATTTTAATTACTATTTATTTATTTTAGAATTTACTGCATTATTTATAAATAGATATATATAAAAATAATAATCTACTGGTATCACTCATATAATTTGATATAAACTAAAATTAAATTATAGAGCTTTATATATATATATGTATTTACTTATATTATATAAATTTAATTATATTATTTTAACTTTAATAATATCATCTACTTCAGTATAAAAGCGATAGCATTTTTGTATTATAGACAGTTTTCTGACAGTAGTCACAAATACTTTATTCACTAATCCAATACCGACATTAACCATTTTGAAAAACCCTATGGCTATATGTCCAAAAATAGGTCTTCCCTACCTCATTTCTTACGCTTGAAAATCGCTGTATTCTAAATTCATAAATGAAAAGTTTTTCAAGTAACCAAGGTAAAATTTTAATGTGAGTTGTATAACAATAGAAACTAATATCATTAAATGGCAGTTTATGGCTCTATCGACATGTCCACGAGCGCGTCGTCTTGAAGAAGAAGTACGCTTGATGCGAGCTTTTCACGACTTTCACTTTGATATTACTTAAACAATTCCTTATATCACAAAATAGGCGCTTTTTCTTTCTTATGGATATATTTTAGCATTCATTAGACACTTAATATCACATTAATCTTGGACTTTTTTCCAAATTGGTATAGCTGTTAAAGATGACCATTTTTTGTTTTTTAAAAGCTCCTAAGAATGGCCTCAGCAACGAACCCAAAACGTCGAGAAAATAAGGAAAAATATCACATGGTGAAAACCCTAAAATCTATAAACACTATACCTTCAATTTTCTTGAACATTTTTTATATGTTTCTAGCAAGATTCACTCAGTATGAAGGTTGTTTATAATGACCTTAATAAATACTGCATGCTCCAAAATTTGTATTGACAAGTATCAGACTCCCATAAATAACGCGTATGTCAGAAACGTACTGACCTAAAACTATCGATACATTACTTTAAGACATGTTCCAATACAGACTGACTTATTTCAGTATGATCGTTATTTTCATTCATACTGCGGTAGATAATAATATAATGAATGCTCCATGTACCTATACAAGGGAATATACGATTTACGAATTATTTGCAATAAACATATAATATCATGTACATATTTCTTTAGTACTTAACGGCCCACATGCTCAGCGTAGGTCAAAATAGAGCTTTTATGGTATATTCAGAGCATAACCCTGGACATTCCTTAAACGTTGTAGATAATCTATTTATATAATTTTGAAGCCTTATTATCCTTTATATTTATTTTAAACATTTGATGACTGCATAGAGTATTTTTATTACATAAAATAGTATTCTTTTAAACCTCTCGATCTAATGTTTTAGAATAAAGTTATATTTCAGTACATCCATGTGCAGTGGTATTAAGATTTTTTAGATTTATTAATTTTAAAACGCATTTACAAAACCATAAGTAAAATTAATGTTAACAATATATACTGCCATATTTACGATAAAAAATTATATTTTATAATCTTTGTGAACCCAAATTTGACAAGAATCAGGCATTTTATTATTCCAAAAATTGGCAAAATTAACACATTTGAAGATAATTTTAAAGATACTGAATATAAGCTATATCTTTGACCATTCAAATGTGATAAACATCGTACGAATAATGATTGCTTTATAATAATTATTGACCTAAGAATAAGGTAGTAGTTTTTTGAAATACGCCATTTCTATTGGCATTTCCCAGTGGTTAAGCTACAACATATGGCCGTAGCCATAAATTGACAAACGATAAATGAAGTAGGGAGTAAGATCATGGTAACGCGAATCTAACCGAAAAAAAATATTTTTTTAAAAACGGTACATGTTCAAACACGCGCAAGTTCAAGTTCACACTTTTATACAATCTATTTTATAGTTTTTTTTAATATATCATATAATCTATGTTGGTACGACTAAGTTTAGTACATACGTTAAAGTGCCCACCACCACCCGTCATATATGCACAACCGTGGATATGCACGGCCGCTTTCTATGACGCTTTAAACGTGTCTGAAAGAAGTGATTTTAAGTGCTCATTCCGTCCCGAGACGGAGCCGCACGGACTGATGCTGCAACCATGCACCGTAGTGCTTAAAGAAGAAAGTTAAGAAAGAAAATGTTTGTTTTTGGACTGGCTCTGCTGTCCGCTGACGTTAAGCGCTTTGTGTACCCGCATACTGAGTGTCAAGAATTGAAATGGATGAGTCCACAGAAGAGTCGGGACTATCCCGCTCCCCAGACGACGCTGCAAATTTCTCAAATGCCGCAAAGTTAGCCTCGGTTGCTACCAGATCTCCATGACCAATTGGGCCCGTGTGAGGACGGACCCTGGCAAACAGCTCCGCTCGTTCGAATTCCATAAGCGGGCAATCCCAGAGGATGTGTTCTACATCTTGGTGGTCATGCCCGCAGGTACAACCCGGCCCATCTACTATCAAGCCAAACTCGTGGAGTCTGGCGGCGAAATATCCATGGCCGGTGAGGAACTGGCTAATCCAGTGCGAAGGTTGGAGTCTTCTAGTTTGGTGCCTGCAGAATACGTCTGGAAAAAAACGGTAAGTGTGCCGCCCCTTGGGGGAGGCGGTCCACCTCGCCTGCCATGCCGCAAATGCGGTCTTGTACACAATGTCAATTACAGTCTTCCTGTAAGGAACGTTTTCGGATCTCTGCGGTGGTGTCAGATGGACACCGGCAAGTATTGTGCTGATCCCCCTCAAGAGGAGGGTGATCGATCCTCTGACTTGGACGTGCAGATCGAGGGGTAGCACCCCCGCGAGTACGGAAAGCGCGTCAGTAGAAGCTGTGCGGTAGGCTTTGGTAAGCGAGATCAGCGCAAGTCGCTGCCCGCTTAGTAGTGCGCGTCTCACGAGATTTAAGGAGTTTACTCGGGAATGCCAAATGCTGGAGGCGTAACTGGCAATTCCCATGAAAATTGCGCCGTATGCAACCTTAAGGGCTCTAGGCTTAAGTCCCCAATTGCTGCCCGCCATTCGGGCCATTCTCTGATAGGCCGAATTGGCTTTAGAGACGGCCGTCTTGGCGTGGTGAACGAAAGACAGCTTGTCATCAAGAATTACTCCCAGATACGTAACCCTTTCGGAGAAACGCACTGAGGTCTGGCCAAAACGAACCGTGGGCGGCCGTCGAGTTATGTTGACCCGAGAACTACCCCTGAGGAGGACAGCTTCCGTTTTGCTCGGGGCAAAGGTCAGCTTGTTCAGCAACCCCAAATTAAGGATTCTGCCCAAGGCGTCCGTGGCTGCACGCTCAAGTGCCGGTCGGATCGTCGCCCCAACAAGCAGGAGCAAGTCGTCGGCGTACGCAACGAGCGTGCAGCCCGGAGGCAGTGGCAGGGACAGAACGTCGTCAAACAGAATGTTCCACAGAAGGGGTCCCAGGACGGAGCCCTGGGGACACCCCATGGTGGTCCTCCTGTGAATCAGGCTGGGGCTGGAGTCGTAGGTTATCTCCCTATTGCTGAAGTAGCTTTGAACTAAGGCAAAGAGGTCCCCAGGGATCTGTTTCAGCCTAAGCTTTGCCAGAACCAAGGGCCACCACGCAGTATCAAACGCGCCCGCGATGTCGAGAAAAATCCCGGCAACGAGGTCCTTGCCAGAGCTCTCCACAGAATCGATCACAAAGCGAATCGCATCCTCGGTGGACTTTCCGGGTCTAAACCCAAATTTTCTTGGTAAGATTGGACAGTTTTCCGACAGGTGGGACTCAATCCTGCTGTTTATCAATCTTTCCAATATCTTCCCGAAGACGGGAAGGAGCATAATCGGTCTATACGCTTTCGGGTCACAAGGAGGGCGACTGCCGGCTTTGGGGATCACCGTGAGATGACCCTTTTTCCAGCAGTCGGGGAATATGCCGCTACTCATGCATTCTTTGTAGAGTTGCGTGATCTCGTGTGAGGCAAGAGACCACGCCCTTCTCGCTAGCGCGTTATCTATGCAGTCAAGATAAGAGCATCCAACAGGACTGTGGCGGACTCTTCAGAGCTATTGGTGAACGATTCGTCGGGGCGCCGTACCGCCGACATGACTTTTCCGGGCCGTGAGCCCAGCTTCATCACGCGGAAGGGGGGCCCCACGGATCATTGCCACCCATTTCAGTGACGAACTCTCTCCAGTGCACCTTCTTAGCCTTACTGATTGCCTTTTTGAACTTGAGTCTAGTGGTCCAGTAGGTGACCGCAAGCGGATGGTCCGCGTGCAGCGGCCCCTCCAGCGATCTTTGCGCTGCTTGTAAGGCCCTTCTGGCTCTCCTCATCGCGTCTCTCAGTCTTGTCAGTCTCGGCTTCCACCAGGGTGCGAGGTTCGGCGGTCTCGGGGTCGTCCTTCCGATAGTGCCCTCCGCTTTTTCAATCATGAGATTCGTGAGGTCCTCAGCCGCAGCGTGCATGTCCTTTGGCGGAGGGCGCGAGGCCATCCTGTCCAGACCCTCAGCAAACTCGCGGTCAAAACGTACCCAGTCGGTTCCCTTGGTCCTGAAACGCCTCGGCAGTGACTCGCTCACAAGTGGAGCGAGAGACGCGTGGCCCCTCTTGGTCCTGTAGGCGAACGTGATCAGACGGTGGTCGCTTGCTGACGCTTCCAAATGGACAGTCCAGTTCACGACGCGTCCGGCAGAACCAGTGGATATCAAAGTGACATCAATGTGAGATTCCCCATTGTTGGTAGAGGTCTTAATTATGTTATAAGAGAAGAATAATGACAAATCTTGGTCACATGGTTATATTTTCATTGTGGTTATGATCCTCAGCCATGGCAGAACGGTCTATTAGCCCATTACTAATATGCCAAATAGTGTTTTCTGTATATCCGTAAATAATGTAACGTAATGTGCATTGTAAGACAATGTAGTATTATATTTTTATTTTATTTTAGTACACGTCTTTCACTATGGCCATGTATTTTCAATTTCGTCAAATACTTCCTCCGGGATGGCGATCGTTCCCTCTATGTAATTATGTGCCTACTTTCTGTCGTCAATCTTTTATAAGAAGGCAAACGAAAATACTGCTGGATTTTTTTATGAGTTCGATTCGAGCATTGGAACAGAGAATAAAACGGAACTTCTTTCGAAGGACAGACAAAAAACTTTTACATATTTATTTACTTTACAGCTCATAATTCAAAAATAAGTCATAATAACTTAATATATTTTGTCAGCATAAAAAATCTGAGCTGCGCACTGCGTATGTTTTTGTGTTCTTCAGAATATAATATAATATTATAATATTTTTTTGGGTGTAAGTATATACACAATTTGAGAACACTATACAGAATTATATTTTAATCACAAGAATTTTTTTTTATTATTTAAATACGATACCCAGAAGGTTTTGAACCTACGCCCCTAGGGATTCACGCCCATCTGCATTGTTCACAAAACAATAAATGTATCTTATCTAATTGCGATAAAATTTACTAATGGTTTTTACAAACTCTCTGAAGCGCTTTCTAAGTTGTGTTACTTATTGGCAGTCGTTTTTTGTATTTTAAATCAATCTGTTAATTACCTATCATAATTTTGTGTCCAGTGTCAGGATGACTCGGAATTTTTGTTATAGTGTACATGCACTTCAACGAATAAATCACAGATATTTTCTAGCATTTATATATTTTTCAGAAGTATTTTTAAATTATATATTTAAAATATTAATACTATCGACTGAAGGTACTTGATGGAATTTGAATTTAAATTCTAATGGATTCAAATGGATTCAATTTACTTAAATGGAATAGTACAGAGCTTGAATTCATTAGAATTTATATATTTATGTTTAGTAAAAGAATGTTATATTCTTAAATAAGTAACGCAATTTAGAAAGCGCATCAAATGGTATCGTCAAAACCATTATTGCTGAGCAGCCTTTCACCCTTTCCATGGTAATGTTTCAATTAACTTTGTTTTATGGTTATTATGTTGTATTATGGTTTTATGTTATCCGCAAAGCACAGATGAAAAAAATAAATTACTTATATAAGCAAGAAGCACACAAGCTTATTTTAGAACGCGTCTAGAAGAAATTTTTTCGATGTCTTTATTTTAAGACGCATAACTATTTCCTTTCAGTAATTCTTCAAATAATTATTCTGACGCCCTTTCCTACAAGGCAAGCTTACTTTTCACCCTCTTGAATCTCGTAGGTCATTTATGCAGTTGAAACATGTTTGCCTGTTGTCACGAGGGATGTTTTCTAATCCTGGTGTCCTAAAGAATTTGAATTTACATGCGCCTGTCAATTACCTATGTGGTCGCAGCCGTGATCTATTCGGGAACTAGTCGGAACCGTTTCCTCATGTCAAACCTATCAGGCTTCATTAGCGAGGAATAAGAGACTAGTCAAGGCGCTACCCAAAACATAGACATTTTCAGTGACGTGCTGTATAATTTGTTTTCTAATTTTTATTTTACTGCATATTGTGTTTTTTCTTCTTATTTATTTTAATGTAAATCTCATGTTGTGAACGTTATGAATTTTGATTTGTTATGTCCACACAAATCTGTAAAAAAATAATTAAAATTTTAAATGTAATTTTCTACGCTACAATTGATTTATTTTATTTTGTAGAAACTGATTTTATTCAGTGCACTTTATCGATGTTAATATAAAATAATAAACTGCTCTATAATAAATGAACCATTCTATAAAATACTACAGATAACTCTAATCAATAAATATATTATGACATAAGTAGTAGCTATAATGTAATATGAAAAATGGTTTTAGTACGTGAGCGTTTTCTTTCAGAAAGAGTGGTATTATAAACACGCTAGGAGTTTATAAAACTATCTCACTAAGTAATTCTAATTGGTTTATTACATTTTGTAGTAAAATTGTAACTATACAAAAATATTATACTTTGTTTTTGTATAACTACATTAAAGAAAAATGTATAATTTACCTTGTATTATAATATATGTGTTAGAGAAAGCGATACATAAAGAAGGCGTATAATATACATATTATAAAGGAAAATTCTAAATTTGAAAGTCGGACTGATTGTTTAGTTTAATCCCGGTCTGGAAATAAAATAATTTATAGATATTTACATTGCAGTTATAGCATATCGAGTTATTAGAGTACTTATCGAGAAATAGTTAGTATGCCATCCAAGAGATTTGAGGGTGGGATAGTGTGCTATAACCACAGAATAGATGATAAATAGAATTCCAATAAGCTATGTTCAATCTGCATTTTGAAATAGGGTTTTGAATTTGTAAATGTCCTATGAAAATTAAACACGCATTATGCACGTGCAATAGTGTATGTAATACACTCATACCAAATGAGCGTTAATGCATAAACCGAGAGCAGTTATCAGTATTTGACGTATTTTCGACACGTGTTTAAGTTTATCGCGGATTATTCCTTACTCGAAATCGGTTACCTGCTATTCCTTACCTGATAGGCATTTCAGTTCCCATTATTTCTGGGAGTTTCCTGGCTATAACCTACTGTAAACATATGTAATATACACAAGCAATCAAATCAAACAATGATCACAAATTAACAGTATGGATGGGAAAGAACCATCAGTGGGTCAATTCTATACACAAGGCGGCTATCGGTGGCTATCGGCAGCTATCGACTGTATTTTATCATATTTATCTATAGAGGCGGTTAATTCTTTACGTTAAACGTCTGAACTGTCAAAAAGTACTATGTTTTAACACTCCTTCTCTTGGCTGTGTTAACTTTTAACAGTTTATATGGATAACGTATATTGTAACAATAATTGTAATACATCAATACATAAATATGATAAACTACCGTTGAGAGCCACCGATAGCCGCCTTGTGTATAGAATTGACCCACTGATTGTTCTTTCACCTATAATGTTAATTTTTGATCGTTGTTTGATTTCATTGCTTGTGTATATTACATAAGGTTAAATTAGGTTATAGCTAAGAAACTCAGAAATAATGGGAACTGAAATACCTAACGGGTAAGGATTAGAATGTAAATTAGCTCTAAACGACATCGTAAATAAGGTACAAAATGTATACATATCTCATTTCGGTAGAGATATGTTTTCCTTAAAGATTGATTTCACAAGATGTTGAATAATGTAATATTATTTTTTATTGAAAATATGTAGGAAATTTAAATACCTAAGAAGTAACAATATTTAAAAATTCTAAATTGGAAAATTACAAGAACTGATGATGCTAAAATATAAAGCAACGTCATAGTGCATGTTTGCATATAAGATATCATATGCTTGTAGGTACTACTTCAACTACGTCTAATACCTACATACATATGTATGTTAAGAGGAGCTTTAAGCTTTCGTGGAAATACGAAAACTACCTCAGGTTTAATATTCAACGATTCGTGTGGACTATGACACTTACTAAGCCTTCTGCAAACATAAACGCAGCTTATTTTGTAGGGGTTGTTTGTATAGGGTAAATTCACCTTAACTCCTTGTTGTATAAACATAAATTATTTAAAGTGAGTGTTTGTTAAATGCTATCTATGAATCGAGTTACATTGAGTTATAATTCTTCAATATAATATATACTCAAGTGGTGTATGTTTAAAACAAGCAAAACTATTGTTCCTCGTATGTATAGAGTAAATTCTACAAATATAATAGTCTAATAATAAACATACCTAAAACTAACAAGCCATAAAACCAATAGGTAACATTATTTATTTTATATTTACGTATTTGATTTTTATTGTTACCAAAAATACCGTTAAAATATTAAAATAACTTTCTTTACTTGACTGGAATTCAGTAAATTTTTTTGATTATTTATTTGTTGTTTTTATACTTTAATTAAATAAAATATTTAATGGTGGTGTTACATAAAAAACGATTAAAATTTTTAATTTAAATTTTTAATGTTTATATTTTTTGACATTCTTAATGATTTTGAGATAAACAATGACTATAACCAATAACAATCTGGCTTTTCACCGATAATAGATCTCTATCTTTTGTATTTCTCACTACGTTATGTATATTAAATGTTCTAGTTATGACGTTTCTCCTGCAATCCCTGCACTGCCACATCCGCATAACTGAATGTGTTAACATTTCCATTTCCATGCTACGAGTATATATAAAAGGACTAAAATATATAATATATATTATATTTTTGCACTAGGCTATGAGGCCCAATCAATGTAGTGAATTAGTATATTAATTAAGTTATATAATCAAAAACAATACCTAGATTTTGAAAAAATCACATAAGAATGATAATTATTGTGATCTCAATAACTCGGAATTTGTTCGTTCATCATGATGGAAACTGTCCTCTACTGAGTTGATCCTCGATATTTCAGCTAATGCGAGCTTTTCACAGAAAAGAAAATATAGAATAGATATTTCCGGTGTATATATTTTCAAAATTTTAATTATTAGTTTAAAGTAAATTACCGTCGTGTTACATTTTAACAAAATATATTTAAAATGTTGATTAAGGCTTATTCACTATAATATTATAATCTTATAGTGTATGTCCGAGTAGATATAATATTTATTACAAAAAAGTCATACTAGTATATAATAACTTTGCTATCTTTATTTTTATGATTTTGCCAATTTATAAAGTACACATCAGCTGACAAAATTCCCATTAAATGGGCAGTGTTTATTTGCACTCCAATTATGACATACCTATTATACCTATTCCATCATATTTCAAAATCACAATACTTTTTGATTATCTTTAATCAATCAATAAAAATAATTATTATTACAGTTTATCTTTAACTTATATTTTTAGCCCGATATGCACAGAATATTGAATTACTATACAACAAGAAGATTTAAGCACAAGCCGGAAGGCGCTGTCGTCGACTAAATAGGAGGAGCTTATTAGTTCACAGTTTTAACACGTCGCCAAGAAGATCTTGTTTGATAGTATGTTTAAACAAAACAACATCAAAATTAAATGTACACCTACATCAAAATAATAATAATAATAAATGAGAACTACTCAAGTTACAATGTATTGAGACAATATCTCATTATGATGTCAGAGTGTCCCGAAAACTTTTAATTATCTGGTAAATGTCATCGGTTAAATGGTAAAAGTATGCTAAAGGCATGATTTAAACTGAATATTTATAAATTAATTTTGAATATAAGCTTTTAATCCATATTTAATTATCATTATCAACAGTTAAGTTAATAAATTTACACATTGTGGATACAGTATACCTAGTAAGGTATACTTACTGGAAACGTATATTTTGTATTGACATGGCAATAGATTCGTATAACATGTGTTTCTAAAAAGTAAATTTCAATATGTTTGATAATATATTGGGTTATATTAATCAATACTGCTACGTTCGTATTTAATCATTATTATAAATACATCAAATAGTTGCAACTTTTCGATTATTGTTATCGAAACACAAATAATAGTAGATGTCACTTGTCACTTGTCACCAGTCATATAAGCTTATTCCAATACGCACAATATCTGTGTACATTTTTGCTATACATTTAATTGTGGTACAAAGACACAAAATTTACCATACAATTAATTTTTATTCCACACTACGATACCTTTGTAATACAGTTTGTTTATTGAAGTTTAATACTATGTATATTCCGCTAATACCTAAAGGAGTCATATACGTCTTACAAAGTAAGGTAGAATGCACCGGTTTTCTTGTTCATTGCGGTATCTACATAAACTTTAAATCCTCTCGTCTGATGTTTACACGTGTCTTTACAACTCCGTTTCATATGCCATTAAAATGAAAGAAAATATCTTCATGATATATACTAAAACGCAAATAATTCAATGATATTACAAAAAATATATTCAATAAATAAACCATAATATTAATATAACCAAGAGAATGAAAAAAATATATTTACTTTGCTGGAACGTGACTGGCAAACCGAGGAGTTTCGAATATGGAGTTATATGATTATAGAATCGTTGGTACGTTTGGCGATCCACAAAATTCACCTCCATCACCATATTTCAAAACCGTTTAGACTAGTCTCGGTTTTTTTCATGCCTTTACCTTCTCTAAAGTCTCAAAGGCATTATAAACAAATTAGGAAGACAAGAGATCTTAATAGATGCATTTTAATCGTTTTGGTTATATGGTTTTTCGTCCAAAATTGGTTGCAGTCACGACATGTAATTTTTACTATTACTATTCTCATTTTAATATCAGTCTTGCATAAGCCAAATGAGTTGGAATTATTTTATTTATTACTGTTTATGTCCAATGCATCACAAATTATGCAAACATACATAATTTTTGAAAAAAACTTCTGAGAAAATATATTATAACAAACAGAATAAAATAAGACACCCCGCAGGAATCGAACCTGCATCTCTCGGGTTTCGCGCCCACGCACATATACCACTATGCTAAAGATACCATACTTAATTACGACAATTTTTAACTAATGGCTCTTACAATACTCTCTGAAGCGCTTTCTAAATTGAGCTAATATTGGCTATTGGCTTTTGTATTTTAAATCAAAGTAGGTATTTCTTTAATTACTAACCGACGTCACGGATCACTCCAAGATATTTTAGTATTGTAGCTTCCTTGAACTTGCTAATAATTTTTAATTAATTACTTTTTTTATTAAACGAATAATTCAAAAGATTTAAGAATGTAACATTCTAATTATTGAACATACATTTTATGCAAAGTTGTTGGATAAAAAATCCTTATTTAATGGAAATTAAACGCATGACAAAAAAAAAAGAAATACAACAGTTTAGAACTGTACTGAAGAGCAATTATTTATCCAGCTAAACAAGGGCTACTAAACGACAACTCACAGCGGAAATACGTGACAGCAAAGAACTAGGGACTGAGAATATAAAAAAAATAAGGAAGGCTTTCAATCAGCAATGGATCGATCAAGGGTAGTTATAATATATTTTATAAACAAAGACTGATATTACACCTTTGTATAGCATAATTGATGTGACTTTTGGGATCAATTCTGAATTAATTGGCACCCGTAGTTTGATATATTATTATAGGGGCAGCTGATTGAAACGTCTGTGCACACATTAATTAGGAAATCAATATCAATACTTAAGAGGGTAAAGCAACATTATGCTTAAAGTGGAAAGATTGTTAGTGAACAGGAATAAATATATTTAGAAGTAGTAACACCAATGCGAATACGTAGTCAATAGTAATGACCAAATATTAATGATTTGGTATAACTATTGTTATGTAGAACTTAATAATTTTTGATATCCACAACTGGAAAGAAGTTGCTTTGGATAGACGTGATTAGAGTAATATGTATGAGGAGATTATTATTCAAGGCTGTAACGCCAGGACGAAGAATTAGAATTAGATTATTATATAGTATTTCGTTTAATTTGTATATTTTATTTTGGCACATTAACGTATTCAATTAAATTAGGTTCACAATTACATGACACTTGACAATCAAAAAAGATATAGTTATAAATAAATTATTAATATAGTAATAAACACAGAGTAAAGATATTTAAAAAAATATATATTTTGACTTAATAATATGGAGTAAAAATAGTGTAGTGACTACCAAGCGAGTCAAACATTATATAATTTTACATTTTCTAAAAATTTAAGGCTGGAATGCACGCGGGTCTTTAAAAACATTACAATATTGAAGTTGATAACAGATTTACAAAGTAAATGATAACAGCTTTGCTGTTATTTGTATAATACAGTTCCAATCCATTTCATACGCCTGCGCAGCTATTCTTAACAGTTAGCACTTTAGCAAGATTCCATTATTTTCATTGGTCCAAATTAACATAGAAGCCATTCCACATATAAGGCGTTATCGGTGGCTATCGATGGTTATCTCAAGCAATTGGTATAATACGGCGAAAATGTAGGTCGGTAGGCATGTCGGTAGACATGTCGGTAGACATGTCGGTCGATTTCGGGTATGTTCGTGCTGGTGTATACACCCGAACCCCATAATTTTGTATTGAAACGTTAAACATACCGACAGTTTTATTAGAAATGTCATTGCAGCATGTAGTAAAACAAATATTATTATGTTGGTGGCTCTCGTGGTGCAGTGGGTAAGGCGCTGGCTTTCCACCCGAGGAGAGTTCTGGGTTCGATTCCCGGTCACGACAAAAATATTTATGTGTTTTTCTCAAAGCCTGGGTGTTTGTGATTGTTCAAAATTACTAACAAACCACCGTGTACGAAAAAGCAAGGACATGGTTATTAATCATTCTAAAAAAAAAAAAAAATATTATTATGTTACTACTAGCCACTCGATATTTGATAGCTTGAGGGGATCTATGAATTAAGGCGGCGGCTGTTACGTAATTATTTTTCAAAACAGTTGCATCTTTCACCTCTCTTCTCAATATGTAGTTGACGTATTCTATCTCGCTCTAAAAGTTAACACAGCCAAGAGAGGGGCTGTTAAAGATAGCACTTTTTGACAGTTCACATGGTTAACTCATTGTAATAATTAACTGCCTGAATACGTAAAATGATAAATGTGATATATTTATCACATTTAGTTTTTTTGGATGTTAAGTTATATGTTAGAATAGCATCACTATTCCTAATGATAAAATTTACAAGAATTTAGATATTTTCTCGTAAATTCTCGGATGGGCTTTTCTGCTAATTATTATATATTTTAAGAAATTATACAAGAATGTGTATCGAAATTAACCTCAAGTAAGTAAATGATGATAGCCGAAGTAATTTTATTTGAATATAATATAGAGAATGAATAACAATTCTTCTTCTTCGCTCTTAATTGGAGCATATGGATATCACGCGGCGCCTTTCAAGAATCCCTGTCGCTCGCCAGTATTCTTGCTTCGTTCTAGGTCAAACCAGCATCCCGTAGCTCTACCGTATACACTCTATATATAGTATTTAGCGGCCTTCCTGGACGCTGGAATCTGGATGGCTTGAAGAACAGGCAAGCCAGGTTGAGGTTCTCTTCTGGCATCCGCAGCACGTGGCAGAGCCAGATTCAACGTCGGTTCTTCACTCTCATCATGATGAGAGGCTGCTTGGTGCGTTCTCTTATCTCCTCGTTGTTCATTAAGTCATACCACACCCAGTATCCGTCGCACACATCTATTTTCGAAGCTCGGTATACGGTTGCTCTGAGCTTTCGTAAGGTGCCATGATTCGCTACCGTATGATATAATATTGTACATAATAATAAAATTGTGTAGAACCCAAGTGAACTTAAGATAATGTTAATACGTCGGTAGGTACTAAAAAAGTTTCTCATTAATCTGTATTTAAACTGAAATTCTTTCAAGAGGGAATTCATTAAAAAATAATTATTTGCTAATATAAGAGGGAGAAGTA
The DNA here is from genome assembly GCA_022495005.1 of Rhyacophila brunnea. NCBI lineage: Eukaryota > Metazoa > Arthropoda > Insecta > Trichoptera > Rhyacophilidae > Rhyacophila > Rhyacophila brunnea. The sequence goes on from JAGYXB010001003.1 coordinate 105,233, forward strand.
GTCAATAGGCACGTGAAACTTTTATTATAATAATAATATGGCTCGTAGCATTAAAAAGATTAAAAACTTACAAGGGGAAAGCCCGGTGTAAAAGTTACACAGCCTTTAATGAGGGAATAATTTGCAAAGTTTTTCCCGGTAAAAGGAAAATTACACATAAATTTAGATTAATGGAAGCGTCTTATAAGATTCCAGTAATTATGAATTGATAACCTGAATTAGGAGGGGAAGATTTTTCATAGTTGCTTATTTTTCATACCGGTCGTGAGCTTTGTGGAATTACCTGATAAATCATGAAATTAATAAAAATTACTCAATCTCGCTTAATTTTTTACAATTTGCAAAATCATTAATGTTTTTTTATCAAAATTAAAGATACATAATTTAAAAGTGAAGCCTATTATTCCTATTGTAAATTAATTTCTAGATACCTTAATTAAATTTAAATTATAAGAATACGGGGTACTTTTATTCATCCTTCCCTTATTTATACTGAAAAGTTATGGGGTGTGATCGAAATTTTTGTGGGTTATTAATGTTTATAATAGTAACTATTATTAATATGAATATGTAATTTTAGTTAAATCGAATAACTAATTTGACTCTGATATGGCTTGAACGCCGAGTATTTATTTTCAGAGGTCAAGCAAGGTCAATGTATTGAACTAGGCGAGCTAGATATTTAGACTGAGTCAAACTTAATGATAACTGGAGGTAATACAGTTATTTATTTTGAACAGAATGGAAACCCCCTTCTCTGTGTAATAGGTTATTGCACACTATTATTATAGTGGATTATGCTTCAAATACATTATCATCACGTTATGTCTTATCACGTACTGTCACAATAAGCTGCCGCAGCGGGAAAATAGTGTATATTGTCGTTTTAGTTGGTATTTAAAATATTATTAGACTGATGCTCCTATCCCGTAGCACATTTTTAACATTTAAAGGAATATTATCAGTAAGCAAAATCTGCCAAAATCGCCAAAACAACAATGAGGTCACCTCTCGCGTACCACGCTACATTTGCAACCGCATGACTCAATGAACGTTTTTTTATCATTTTCTACATGCCTACACATTTTCGACTCCTGTCAAAATTGCGTATTCTTTGTTTTTAGTCGTTTTCTCTGTGGATTTTATATTAAATTAATATATGTGTCTGGTATTTACGTCTAATATCTATGCTCTGTTGGTTGTGTTCTGTTCAAAATATTATCCATGGATGCAAAAACGCAATTTATTTTAACTTACGCACACGTAGAAATTGTCAAAATTAATTGAGATTAGCATGAATAATGATAATTAACTCAAAATACTCATACATTAGAGTTGGCACTCTCCATCATTGAATTCATAGAGATAGTGATCATTCAAAATATTCTGCGGAACCATAGGCAAAAATTTTCGCCGTGCCAGAATGTGACGTGATCATAATGTAATCGCCGCATTATGCGACGTCCGAGTGATAACATAATATTCGAATACCCAAGCACTGCGTTATCAAATATTTATGTATTGTATACCTACATACACTTAATATTGTATCAGAGAGTGGTATAAAATATTGTATGGCTATTTTTTAATACAGTAAAACAACAATTTTGAGGCGTCCTAATGCTTAAAGTCACTATTTTCCGACAACTCTAGTGACCTGTAGCAAATTCGGTACTTAGAGCGAATGATATTCATTGACAGTTCGTTCTTATTTGCAAAGTTTTGGCTTTTCACTTTTCTCCTGCGCTTCTACAACCTTCGACATTCTACAACCAACATATTGTCACGATGTCAGTTCATTGCACTGTATGTAATTTAATGAAGGAAAGCGGGGGGGGGGGGTCAGACGCATAGATTATACTATATAATATACATGTAAGACGTAAGAGATGGAGGTCTGTAAGTAGCTTTGTTAATCGCTAGTAAGAAGTGCGCAGTCATGATGTTATAATACTAATACTAAATAATCTGTTTGCCACTACATGAGATTGATTTTCATTTAGTTTAATCAAAATACTTTCCAATAATATTATAATTAAATCATGAGTATATTATATGATAAACAATTACATAGATAGGGGCTAAATTCGTTAAATCGATGCCAGCCTACCATAAAGACGACGTCTGAAATTAATTATTAAAAGCGTCGATTAAAAGTATTAAATTTAATTCGATAGCACTAATCATTCATAATCCTTTGAAAGCGTCTCACCGGAGAGCTTCAGGGAGGGGCGTTTTACGATTTAGGGCGCGGTGCCGAGAGCTTTTCTAGCGATCGAGCTGTGCTATATAATAATATGTCGGAATCAGAAAGTTTCAATCGCGCTTTAAGCTCTAGTTGATGAAATTTATAACTGCTCACTTCCGTTCATTTCGAATTTCAATTTGTAACTGATATATTATTAAATTATTTTTTGCGTAGACATTTTTATTATTATTTACTTAAAAGAATGATTGCCTTAAATTTATATACTTTTAAAGATGATTGCCGAGATTACTTGTGTGTGTGTGTGTGTGTGTGGTGAGCAAGCGACAGAAGTGAAACTTTGTTCTTTTCATTCTCCTACCACGTAGATTATAGATATGTACTAACAATAGTTAATGTTTTGTATTTTTCGAAGAGTTTTAGTAAATAATTTATAATTTTATTCGAACAATACTTTATTAAAAAAAAAATTATATTACTTTTCAAAATACCTGAATTAAATATTATTTTTTTCATTCATAAAACATAGTTAGCTATAATTTATATTTATATTCCCATCTATTAATGCTAACACAAACTAATACTTTTAAATATCAATTATTTATTGGCTGGTGTCTTCAATTTATCGCATCATGAAATGATACAAAAATGTTACAACCGATGGCCGGAATGACACAATCGGCATCGTGCGCAATCAACTCACACACCTTGGAGGAATTTTATTTTATGTTTTCAAAGTTTGTCAATCTGTTTCTAACATGGAATTGTAAGGGATAAACAACAATTTACTAATGGAGGCTGCAAATAAAAATGAAAACGGCTTCGTATTATACATGTTCTTATTTTATAAATATGAAATACACATATAAATCGGAACATAATACATTATTTAATAAACCATTTCTTTTATTCAACGAATAATTCTCAAGATTTTGAGAATGCAATATTCCATATTTTGAACATACATAACATGAAAACACCTCAGATGTATGTACACCCACTAGAAAAAATCATGTTTGAAAAAAATATGATGCATGACGGGATCCTGTGATTTTTTCTAGTGGGTAGGTATATATCTGAGGTGTTTTCAAATTACTATATTATGTTTATTATTACTACCAATATTTTTTTATATCGATTTAATAAATGACCAAGTACCTATCTGTGTAAGCCAGATAAGGTACAATTCTAGTACCTACTGAAGTAAGGTGAGACGCTGAATTTGGTTAGTTGACCACCATAACTTTACCGTTCGGAAGATGGTAATAATGCCATATTCGAATTTTTTCATTGTCTAAAGCGGCTATAACCAAAGGGAAAACACAAATTGTTAGGTGTTGTGGAGCATGAAAAACTCTTGAATCCGAGTAACCAGCAGCCACCAGCGCAAAGTAGGAAAGTATTTTTTCTAAAATAAATTACAGTAAAATATAAATATATAATATAACTAAATAAATATTGATAATGCACAAACATATCAGACGTATACCGTGTTAATATGTCACACCATCTAATAGACACAAAAAAATACAAACAACATGCAAATGAATCAAAAACATTTTATTGACGAATGTTCGTGATGCATTTCAGTTTAATATTTTTGCAACCTGAGCATGCATAATAAAAACTGCCCTTAAATATAATGATTTACAGTGCATGAAATGGAAAAGTGAACAAACCGGAGCGCTTCGACAATTTTCTTAAGATAACTTATACTTAAAATTATCAAATTTTATAAAAATAAGTGTGTTCAATTTTTTGTTATGACCTATCTAGCTCAGAAAGTCAAATTATTCTTTTTCAAGAGACGGAGCAATAATTTTACGGATTACATGAACCGAAACGACGTTCCGGTGCGCTTCGGTCCATTTTGAGCTCTGGGTTTAGCGGCATGTACCAATGAACCCATTTTGTCATTAGACCAATAAAAATGCACAAGTTGCAATTTAAAATTTATTAAATCGAAATGAGATGAGATTTTCGGACCCCCAATACGTACGGACTAAGCCCAGGGCCTGTTTACTGGTAAGAACATCAGTATTAATTTACTAAAGCACTGATGAATGACATTAGATATCTTTGGTATCATAAATTTACATAGAAATAGAAATCCTCATTCAACAACTAAGGTAGCAAACTAACTAATTCTGGAATGATTATTAATTAAATTAAAAATATCTAAACAGCGCCATGCTTTGAAAAATTTCCATTACAGCTAACGAAAATCGCAGTTATATCAGAAATGAGCTTTGTATTTCTGACGACAGGTGTAAGTGAAAAATTGGTTTGAATCTTTGCTAGTTTGTTGTGTATAAAAAAATAAGATGGCGTGTTTTGGCCAGCTATTTGAAAATAATAAAAATATATTATTCTGTTATTCTACTGTAGAAGAACGTGTTATAATTTATCGTTTGTAAAAAAATAAATATATCGTACTAAACGGACTTGAAACGTTTTTTTTTAATGGAATCGTATCTAAAAATTGTAATGTCATGTATTACATAACTTTCTTGATTTTTGTTTACTCCGAAGTTTACTGGAATTTTTTGCGAAGCTATGAATCACTTCGTATTAAATAAAGAAGTACGTACTTATGTAAAGACTATAATATATAAGTTATAACTTGTAAAAGAAACTTTAATATTGGTTAAAGATTTTTCAATTGACAAACTACGGTATTGTAAATATCAATACTATTCAGATTATATGATGATATTAACAATAAAACCATCTATCTACTAACTGACGGCATTTGCAAAACTTTTATGTGACTTTTTAGTAATTTCTATTCTCTATTTTTTTATCAGCTTAACTTTACGGGGGTTTTTTATATTATTTGAATACTTACATAATTTCTTTTTTCTCGTTCGTCCTATTGAAAACGTTAGTAATTCCTATTAAATATAGCTATTTATAATATCATAATGTATGCTCATAATTATTATATAAATTTATTCAATAAGTACGCCAAATTTTAAACTTATTTTTTAAATATATATTTAGAAAACAATCATTTAACTATATTAAATTAGGGTCAACACTATTACACGATATTAATTAATAGTAATTACAGCAACGCTAAATAGTGACATTTTGTCTCTTACCCCGTTTGGGATTCGTATCCAGGTTCCGATTTTTTGATTTTTCTTAAAAATAACAAATTACTATGACGTTAATACTTTATCTAATTCGGAAACTATCACTATACAAAAATGCGTCATTTTTGGTAAACAAAATCAAACATTTATAAAATGTTAGTTAACTTTTAATTAGGTTAAAAAATATTATTGAAATGTATATATATCATTATTTATTATATTGTCATCTGTTTGTTAATCCTAACACAAGCGTTTACTTTGAAAAAACTATTGTTTATTGGTTTGCGTCTACAATAATAGTTTTATTATATTTCAATGAAAGGAAATCGTAGATACATGATATTCACGGTTTATCGATTAATCTCGTGCGCTAGGTACCGTTGTTTATTTTGTTTCGTACATTGATAAACATGACAGTTTCGTCAATATAAATTATCAGCGGTATTCACTATAATAGAAATTATTGTATATCGAGCGTAGAAAATTTTAATTTCAACAGATACATTTATATTCTTCTTCTTATTATGCCATCCCCTAGCGGAGGTTGGCCACCATCAAGGCGATCTTATCTTTGTCGTCTGCTACCCGGAACAGTTCGGTGGAGCTGCACTCTTACCAATCACGGAGGTTCTTAAGCCGCGAAATGCGGCGCCGTCCTCTGCTACGCTTCCCATTGATCTTTCCTTGAATGACGAGTTGGGGAATGCTGTATTTTTGTCCTCTCACAATATGGCCGAGGTATTGTAGTTTCCTGGTTTTGGTACTACGTAGAACTTCTCGGTCCTTCCCTATTCGATTGAGAACTTCAACATTTGTCACCCGGTCAGTCCAAGGAATTTTGAGGATGCGTCTATGCAGCCACATCTCGAAAGCTTCACGTCTCCGTGACATCGCTTGGTTTATCGTCCATACTGCCATACCATAGAAAAGAATTGAGAGCACATAAAAACGTACCATATGCAGTCTCAGACCTAGGTTAAGATCTCGATTGCTAAGAGGCGTCTCATTTTGAGAAAGGTGCTCCTTGCGATCTCAATTCTAGTTTTTATTTCCTGAGACTGGTCCCATTTCTCATTGACCCATGTACCTAAATATTTATAATGGGTCACACGTTCGATTGGTTCGCTGTTAATGACAAAATTTGTGTTGGTGTCTGGTGTCGCTGTTTTTGATACTAGTAATAGTTTTGTTTTCTTGAGGTTCATTTTTAAACCATAAGAATTACTGACCTCATTAACCTTTTCTACCAGTTGATGTAAACTCTTTAAACTATCAGCAATCAGTACGTCACTCATAATATACCTACAAAATGATACTCAAAAGATTTTTCTGTATTAGTTTAAAGATACTCCATTGAAATTACTTAAGATATACAGTAATTAAGCCAACACGTGAGATGTGCTAATCAAATTCCAAAGAAAGAAAAATACTTAAACAACATTTTTTATATTTCATAAATAATAATGTGTTATAATAATTTTGTACCTTGATTCACTCAACCATGTGATAATTCCAATTACATCATAATTATGTTTAAAGGAATTTAAGTCTTTGAGTATCATTAACCTTTGGGAATATTTTCCCATGTCAAGAATTTGATACTTAATTACGAAGTTATTTTTAACGAGATGTGTAAATATTAGTCTAGAATTCAGAGGGGGGCAAACTTTTTGGATGGAGGGCCAAATTCAAGAATTCAAAATGAGCGCCGGGCCGCAATTAAAATACCATTTTTAGATATACACTATTTATTATCACGAAAAATAAACATTACAAAAAAATAATGCGAAGAATGAAACAGTTGTACATTTTTTAAAATTCAGATGTTAATTTTGTAGTTGATATTCTCAAAACTGCTTGTAAATGGGCATCGGAGATATTTGATCGTAAAGAAATTTTATTGAAGTTCATGTCCAAAAATAACGAACATTTTTCTTGCATAATCTTTAAGTTGGTCGAATTTGACTGAATTAAGGGCATTGTAAAATTTGGAGATTTCTTCACGACGATGCAATTCTCTTCAGTGTCACACTGCAGATCAATAATCTCAAATTGTAGCTCTGTCGGTACACTATCAATATCTATTGAAATCGATGTTCAACGTAGAAAATAGTGGTTACATAGTGTGAGACGAGACGCAAGGAAGACGTACTGAGATAATACATTTACGAAACAACAAATTCTTCAAATTTTAATCTATTGTCAATATTTTTTAAAAAATTATAAAAAAGTTATTCGTAATCAGAAGTACAATTAATGATGGCAAGCCGCAAAAAAATACCCGGCGGGCCACATGCGGCCCGCAGGCCGCAGTTTGCCCTCCCCTGGTCTAGATTATGTAGTTCAGTAAGTAAGTAACTTTAGTGTTTTTTTACATTAAGATTTAAAATAACAATTTTAGCACAGAATCTTAGGAGTTCTAATTTAAAACATTGTGATACTTATAATAAAGATTAAAACGTGCTTAGCAAAATAACGAAACTTCATAAAACTCTATTAAAATAACTTTATTTTATGATACTAACATAATTCACTCGCTTTTATTACTATCTTGAAAACAATGTAGGTGTGTAAATTTTCCAACAGTATTCGAACGGAAACATGTTATAAATATACATATTATACCTTCTTAATTTATTTTGTAACTATGCTCAGGTTTATAGTCACTGAAATGTTTCATGGAACTCCGTCTGTAAGGAGTCGGCTTGTGTGATTGGAGTATTGAATGAAAGAACAAGCAATTACTTCTGATGGGGTTGAAGTTATTTTGATTCTTTTTATAGAGGCTATAACACCCAACGGTGGTAGTTTTTTCGATGTAATGTAGTTTTTTATTTTTATTCTTAGATGTCTAGAATAAAACGCTCTGTCGTAGTGTGTGGCACCTTCTTACATCCAATAATATCCGTTTTTTCTCTAAAATATGGTTCCTTTAAGTCTGGCTGTATTTTTGTATCATATAATTCGCTGAAGAATATCTCGTGACACTAAATTCCCAATTTCCTCCCATCATTCTAACCATCCTCTGATAGACTATGTTAGCCTTTGAAGCGGTTGTATTAGTGTTTTCGATAAAAGATAACTTATCGTCAAGAATTACGGCAAGGTACTCAATTCTCTTCAAGAAACGTACATGGGGTTAGGTCCATACGAATTGTGGGTTTTCGTCTGTGAATATCAACCTTGGAGCGTTCCTTCAGAAGGAGAGCTTCAGTTTTACCAGGACCGAATACCAGCATATTCAGTTTGCCCCAATCGAGTATTCTACCCAACGCCTTCGTAGCTATGCGCTCGAGCCTTCCCCGTTTCAACGGTCGGATCTAGACGCGCGCACTTCACCTTACCACTCCACCGCTGATGTCTGACTATTTCACCTAGTGTTAATTTTTTTTTACAAATGTCTTATTTTCAAAAAGTTTCTTCCCATTTTAAAACCTTTTGAGATATCGAAATGTAACTAGGTACCTACTAACTTGTACCTATCAACAATATAGGCTTTAATATTATGTGCAAGATTTGTTAATATTGCTGAAGAAACGGCATAAACAACGAGATATATTTGATCCTTAGGTATCATGGAGATAGTTAAACCGCTAATTGAAAAACAAATATTTCTAAATCAGAGATACATATACCTATATACCTACATAATATATTATATATATTAAAATTTGTTATTAACATAGATTGTAGATTCGTATTTATGTTCAATATAATTGCAAACATAATCTGATTCGCAGGTGTCATATCGCGTTACCTGTACGTAATAATTATATTTCAGTCGATATTGTAATTAAAAAACGTCATGACTACAAAGCAGGCGGCTTTTTGCGACTAGCACGATATGCCTTTGTGGGGTCAAAGCCTTCTGAAAATACCGTGGGACCTCGCCCGAATAATAATTATTTTCATCTTTCTAACGGAGTTACACAAAAATGATTCAACCCACATTTTTCGGGAATGTGAGTAAATATAATATCACCCAATTTTATTATATAAAATATGACTGATTCTAATGCATTTTAGCCCATAATATACACAGATTATAAATATTATTTTTCAATTATTTAGAAAACAAATTAAGGACCGCTACAATTTTGTCAATAGTGTAATTTTAATTGTAACGTGCACCTACGTATATAGCAGACTAAAAGTATATTTAATACATAACAAAATATTAATTCAAGACGTTTACAGCATGACATTTAAAATGAGAAGAACGGGGAATGTCATCAAATTAGTAGAAAACAAACTAAAAAATAATCTTATAGCAAAAAATAACAATAAACAACAATTCTCTAAATAAAAACAAATTAAATAATAAAGTGTAATTTTAAACACAAAATACCTACACAACATTTCAATAATAATAATCACTAGAAAGTGCACTGACTAACCGCAAAGCCTTCGCTATTGGTGCCTAATAAATCTGACATAAGGAAACCAAAAGAGGTCATGACCACGCATGTAATTAATGGATGCATATAAATTCAAATTTTCTATAATATCAGAATTGGAAACGATACCACGTGAGAGCAGGGAAAATATTTAAAGATCAGAAGTGACTTACTCTTCTGCAACATCTTCTTGGCTACGCTTCTAGGCGCTGTTGTCTACTAAATGAGAGGAGCTTGTTAGTTTATAATAGAAGTGCGGTTAAAAATGGGCTGACCATGTTAGTTCATAGTTTTAACATATAGCCAAGAAGATGTTGCTGATGAGTACGAGCTCCAAGCGAATAAAAGGCGAGCATGTCTTGAAGAAAGCTAGTCAGAAAATACTCGTTTGAGAATTTATCACAAGGAAAATAGTTATATATATATATACTCGTACATTAAAATAAAGATATCGAAGAAATTTTATCTTGACATGATATAAAATAAGATTATGCCCTTTGGATTTTTGAACAACATAATAATAATATATTATTATGATAAATCCTAGAAGCATGCTTGCACGCAGAGCTCTAGTAGAAAGATAATCATGAATTAAACATTATTTTGTAACAGATACAGGCGGACCTCGACTTACGAACGTTCGACTTTCGCACAATTCGCTATTTCGCACATTTCAAAAAAAAATCGTTTTTTTAAAACGTCGCGCTGGCCGCGGGGTTAAGATATCCCCTTCTCGCTCGCTCACAAGCAAGTGCATTTCTTGCGTCACTTGCATCCTGCTCGCACCCGTCACTTTGCTTGTGAGCTAGCTAGGATAGGTTTATTCTTGCGCAGGAGCGCGTGCGGGCGTGTCATGTTGTGCTTTTTGCTAATTTTATTCATTTGAAATTTTTCACCCTAAAAATTTATAAGCATGAGTGAGAAACGGAAAAACTGCAGTGTTGATACGAGCAAAGAGAAATCAAGGATTTATAAACTTCACATGACTTGCTGATTGCGGTGAATCTTTTGCTTCAATCGGACGTTCGTATGATACAAACAGGTCTACTACGATATATTCAATTTTGAAAAGTAAAAATAAAATTAAGGAATATGTTAAAAATTGTGGAAATATATCTTTAAAGGTTGTTTCCAAAAAACACGGCATAGTTATGGATGAAATGGAAAAATATTTGTCATCATGGATCGACGACCAACATCAAAAAAATGTCCCTCTGAATATTTCAATTATTCAAGCGAAGGCTCTTAGTTTGCACAAAGATTGGAAGGCTAGATTAAAAGAAGATTCTTACACGATTTTTCAAGCAAGTAACGGTTGGTTTATATTAAATTCACTGGAGAATCGGCTAATGCGGATAAAGATGCTGCAAAAGAGTTTATTTCCTCATTATCCAAAATTATTGAATATGGAGAATATTTCTCTAGCCAAATATTTAATATAGATGACACAGGTTTATTTTGGAAAAAAATGCCTTGTCGTACATTCTTATCTAAGGAAGAATCAGTTGCCCCTGAGCATAAACCTTCTAAAAACCGATTTACTGCGTTAATATTAAAAGATTGGTTCACTTTACATTTCGTGCCAGCAGTTAAGCAATATTGTAAATTTAATGATTTACCATTTAAAATATTTTATTTAAAATAAAGAAGAACTTTTTAAGGGTAATACCCGCAAACCCCACTTAAACATGTCTCTTAAACATCTTATAATATTTCAAAATACACACTATTTAATTTTTTTTACGTCCCTCTACTTTCAAACATTCAACATTCGCACACCTTTTCAGGAACCAATTATGTGCGAAAGTCGAGGTCCTCCTGTATTACGTCAAGATGAAATGATAATTATACATATTATTTTTAAGTAAGTCAGTGATTTGTTGTTAGTCAGTCAGTGTTTCTATCTAACCCATATAAATATTCTTTATGTGTTGGCTCGTTTCGGCGAAACTCAACAAATTATTTTCATTTTTCTCGCGGGTCGTTTTTGCGGACTCTATGGAAATTCTTCTGCGAAAGTTTATTTCTCAGGAGGCTTGTCGTCTCTTATTTTTCTCGCAAGTAACGTGACGGCTACACTGGATGATTTCGACGGTACGATATTACCATGATAAATCAATAAAGACAAAATTTCATATATATCTTTTCGCCATATCTGCTACATACTAAATAAATGGCAGACGCAAGTGTAATAATTACTATAAGAAATGATTTTTAATTTTAAGTATATTGTTTGGGCCAATTATAGTCGCCCTTATCCCGCTATCTCCCTTCTACTTCTAATCCATTTATTGTCGCCGTCCAGGCACTCAACTGAAATTACAGAGTCATCAGTCAACGGTGATTGATAAATAATAAGTTACATCAAGACAACGAGCGCGTCAAGATTTTATACAGTTTAACCGTCGCAAACGTGGCAATTCAATTCGAAAGGTTTCATTACAAACTCCATCCATAAAGACCGCTTACGCGTCACCGCAGCAATCAGACACGAGTTACGGTTCGACCGCTGCGTCAATTACCGTTATTCACCCAATCATAAATTCATTACCCACTAAGTGTCAACATCCATATACATAAAGAAAGTTCCGATTGATTCATGTGAAAGCGAGAGTAACATTCAGCAACATTTGTGTGAATGCAGGACCCGTGAGTCAAAAGAATACCGCAAGAGCCCGCAGTATGGACCAGCATAATATTATCAAAAGTTAGTACCTGGACACATCCCTGCTTATGCTGTCCGTCACCAACATCCAAATCATTAAAACCTCCCTTCATACAGTCCACGAAAAGCGCAACTATATTTAACCATTTCTTTGTTTATGAATAATCACATAATTATCTAAGTTCCTTTTATATGATAGTAGTTCAGGATATAAATAAAAACCTCTAATCTTTGTCAGTTGTATAGGTATTATTTACCATTTGTATTAGTGGCGTGCAGTTAACTCTGAAGATATGTAGAGCATCCCCAGATATAATCTTGAAAATAAGTACTATGAGTTAAGATATATTTTTACACAATTCTGTAGAAAGTTTAAGTATCTAACAATACTTTTTCTTAGATTCTATATTATTGTTGTTAAATAAATATTAATAGAATATTGCAGAGTTACCACTCCGTAATACGGGATACGACGCCGGCCGAACGGTTTAAGCGTCGGCCTATAACGACGTGGGTCCCAGGTTCGAATCTTGAGTCTGGAAAATACACATATTGTTTATCAATTTGTATTTGAGTATGGATCTAATAGGTTGGTCAAGTGGCTAACATCCATTTCTCGTAAAAACAAATCTGTTAATACAAAAAATATCCACTCTGTGGGTACCCATTTTATGATTTTATTAGATCGGACATGGTAAAAAAAACCTTTTTTCACCGGTCATCAGCAAAGATTTATTTTAGTTACAAAACCCTTAGAAATAGTAGGAAAAAATATTTTTTATTTAACAGCATCACCACAAGAAAAGGTTACCGTATGTTGCTGGTAGACAATAATATACACTGTCTGAATAGCCAAAAGGCAAAACTCAGAGTTCAAGTTCGAGTTAGAATATTTTTTTTCATTCTATACCTACTTATTAAATAATATGAATTACTTATTTTTAGTTTATTTCAATATTATTTCAATTTCTATAATATTATGGTATGTTTAATTTTAAAAAAATATACCGATAACACAACAAATTAATAATTCAAGACCTTCACAACATGACATTTAGAATGAAAAGAACAAGTAAATCAAGTTAACAGAAAATAAACAATAAAATTGAATTTTAAAAACAAATTACATAGTTCATCACTAAAAATGTCAACGTCTCTATGAGGCGCATTGACCAACTGCACAGCCCTCGATATATTAGTGCCTCATAATAAAAAAAATCCGCTCTTCTGTCTTTTAGATTTTTTATGGACCGATATTATAAACGTTGAACAGTTGCTTAGTATTAAGGTTTTGCCACTGACAAAGCATTCTGCATTATTTAATAATATACTTACTATGTAAATAGTATGTATTGTGAAAACTTAGACATAGACGCCATTAAATCACTAAAAAGAAAAATGTACGCAATATTTCACTGACTCAAAAACATGGCTTCAAAAGAAAAACAGATGTGTAAGTACTTTAACGTTTACAGCAGCGTCAAAGCCTTGTCTGCTGGTGCATTTTTTTGTTGTTTACATTATCCACTTTTACCTGTATGTTTTGTCTTTTTTGCCGTCCCCGCGGTTTACTTTATAGAGACCAAGGGAATAAAAAGCGAGTTGTGAAATGTATTGTTATTTGTAACCCAAAAAATATAAACTCCACAAGTAAACATTTGTAATAGTCATATTCTTTTATTTGTTCAAGTTGTTATGTAAACTTCATATCCCTAAGGAATACCAAAAACTACGACTCACTAGTTTTGTAATATGTTATAACCAGTGGCGGCCGGTGGTCTTCAGAATAGCATTTCTACACAAAAAAAAAATCTACACAAAACGTCATCACAGGAACATTCGACCACGGTTTAAGTAGTATATAATGACCTCATTGTAATCCTGTGCAAACTGAAAATCTATTTGGATCGTAATCGCTTTGCGCACGAACGGAGTATTGTTCATAGTTTGCGAAGTTAGTGATACACGTATGAATAACAATGAAAAGTTGAGCGATGTCTTCAAAGATGCAGGCGGTGCGTAGCACTTGCATGGTATTAGAGGAGCCGCCGCTGGTTATAACATTCTACCTTCGTTATGTCCAAATTAGACTTGCCAACTTCACGACTCCCATCAACCGAGTGGTCCGATCGAGATATTATCACATTACATAGGTCCATCGAGTTTTGGGTCAAATAGAAACATTTATTTTATATTATTAATACTATCAACCGGAGGGTACTTGATGGAATTTGAATTTAAATTCTGATAGATTTATGTTTTGTTCTATTTCATATGAGTCTTTTTTGCAAGCCGGGTTTCGCCTTTTGGCATCTTCAGGCACTATGCGTACTCACCATTGATAAATACACACTGACAATGAATAAATCTAATTATAACTTAATTTTCGAACCAATCGTTAAATAAAAACTGTAAACTTAACTTTAAAAAATGTGCAAAATTACTTAACTTCGTTCGCAAAAAACAACTCAAATGGAATAGTACAAAACTTAATTTTATTTTATAGTATGAACTAACTCAAGCACCAAGAAACTTTAATGTTATTCTCAACGAAACTATCATGCATACAAATCCTTTCGAATAATCCTTCCATCAAAGCTCAGGCGGAACACAGCGACTTTAATAAAGTTTTCCAAATGTCATGCATCAAACTGACATGTCGGTTAAAATCAAGAAAAATGTCTGGATGTCTAGTTTAAAAAAATGATAAACCTTGAAAAGTTTGAAAAATGCCGTAAATTGCGTAAGGAATTCCTCGTCTGGTGATATTCTTAATGATCGAATTCTGCCGAAAATACATCGTAGACCTATTCATTTATATGTGAGTTCAGAGAAATTTGTAACACTGAGTATATGTTTAAGACTTGCAACCTGTATACCTTTCTGTGAGACTTTCTGGCATCACATCAATTTGCTAGCTTGGATTAAAGATCGATCGATTACTCTCTAATATTAATATTTTTATCGAAGTGATTTTATGCTTGTGACTGTGATCTTGTTTGTCAGTTGATATTCAATAACGGCTGAATATTTCAAGCATTAGATAAGTCTTGTGTCAAACAGGACTAGGTGAATGACTACTAGTAGATTACTTTAACAGCTTTTCTGTCCTGCTAAGTAAAAAGACGTACTTAAAGTTTTTGGTTTTGGTAAAATGAGAACCCAAGTTTTAAACTACCTTTTCTTTTATATTATTGTTTTAACATAATCTCTAAATATACACTCTATATTAAGAGATTATGTCAAAATAATACAATAATTTTACATAACATTAGAGAAAGGGTTGTTTAAAACAGTAGGTAGTAAAAAGGTAGTTAAAAACTAATAATTACAAGATAAAAAGAACTTTTTATATAACACATTTTTAAATTTTCTATTGAATCATGTAAACTTGACAATTCTATGTATTAATAATTTAGGACAAATAAGGCAATTTTCAACAAATCATTTTTTTGCTATTTTGCAACAAACAAACAAATATAGAATACTGAAATGTCATTTTGATTAACATAGTAACGCACGTATAAATTAATAATTTAGTTGCTAGGACCACCCCCTTAGCAACCAATAATAGTGGATTGGATTACGGACTTCTTCCGAAATAACTTTACATACAAAAGAGAATTAACTGAAAATGAATTCAATTCTACTTAAATATGGCTAAAAGTATCAAAATAATGCATTGGCATCGTGTTCTGATATATTCTAAAAGTTTCAAATGTTTAGCTAGTCGGGAAGTTAGTTAAAAATCGATTGCAAGATTTGTACTGGATAAACAACCACCGGACAAACAAGAATACTAGCTAAGAAAAACGCGGTAAATAAATAAAAAATATACACTCTAAAGAGATTATGTCAAAACAATCCAATAATTTTACATAATATATAAGAGAAAGGGTAGTTTAAAACTTGGGTTCTCATTTCTCTAAAACTAAAAACACTGTCTTTTTACTTAGCAAGGCTAGGATTAGAAACAGCAATCTCATATTAAATTCACATTATTATTGTAATTACAATATTATTTACTCCATTAAACTTGTGTATTTCCTAGATCAAACGTACACAATATTAACAATAAATGTCTTAAATAGTATAAATTATACTAGATTTATTTTTGACCGATGTTATCAATGTTATTTGTAAATATAAAAATTTTATATTAACAATGGAAAAAAATGCCAATCCCGGGTTTGTCAAATTGTAATCCCAAAATCCCGGGATCAGAATTTTGGCTCGGGATTGGATTCCCTACTCCACACCAGTAAAATATGAATGCTAGACAAATGGAAAGAATTTAAAAAATTAAAGTTTTCTGTTTAAATGAAAGTTCAATGTAAAGAATTTGATTGAGACAAGAAAGCTTTGAATAATTTAATTTTCTACATAAAGCTTTCGAAAAAGCGTTCGCCTAGCTTTGAAACTTGTCGAGCGATCATTATTATGCAATAAACACCTTGTAACACTCAATATAAATTAAATTGCCAAAGCCCAGTTTATAGACGGTTTCCAAACGTTGTTGGCAATTTTAAACCCATAAATTAGAAGCGTGCTTTGACTAAAAGGTTACCGGCTTGGTATTTTATTGCAAATCGGGGTAAAATATAAATATTTTACGACTTATTTACTACCTGTAAGAATTTAATCACAGTCAGCTACTCAATAAAGTGATATAAAAGAGATATAAAAAAGCTTACAGGGTCACAATCTGATAAGAGGGTTACTTTCACAAAATGATAATATAAATTGTATTAAATTCGACAGGTTGTAACAGCATTATCAAGGGTACGTACAAAAATAAAGTATTTAGTTTACAAAAATCCTATCTTTCTCTTACTCCAGCGCATCTATTCTGTACACAAGACTGTTATCGACCGCTACCGGCGGCTATTGAGGGTAGCTAATCATATTTTTGTATTGAGATATTATAATTTTTATAATAAGTTAGCCGTCTAAACTGTCAAAACTACCTATCTTACTCTAAAAAATAGCACAGCTTAGAGAGGTGCTGTTAAAACATAGCACTTATTGTAATAATTACAAATAACTTATTTAAAAAATTATAATACCTCAATACAGCATATGAAAATTTACCCTCGATAGCTGCGATAGCAATTTTGTGCATAAAATAGATGCGCAGGAACCTAATTAACCATATTTTAAAAACGATTATCAAATAATATTTGTGTGTGTACAAAAACAATGAAAATATCACTTAACACCAAAATCAATAAAAAGTGATAAATATGATATATCGTATTCAGGTATAGTAGTAGATAAACATACTTCAACATTCTTTATATTATTAGGTATTGTTCTGAAATAACCTACTACCTATTACTATTCCACGAAACAAAATCGATATTATTTCCTTCTATTTATTAGTGTTATTAGTTATTTATTATAGTGTTTATTAGTTGTTTATTAGTTTATTAGTGTGAAATCTACTTGTCAAAACTGAAATAGGTATTGATTTATTTTTCTTTATTTATATTTTACTATTGTAAATTGACATCACTTTAATCAAATGAAAACTATAATAAATTAGGCATCCATTTTCATAAACCGATAAGACCATAATTTTACATTTGTGGTAAACGACGGTTTCTGTATATTAAGCGTAACACATTATTCTTACGTTATTTCGCCGATAAATTGTTTATTTTAATAATTAATATCAGCAAAATAAAATTGTTATTTTCGAAAGTTATTTGTATTACATTAAATACTGTGTAATCGTTAAAGTTTATAAACATTTTCTTCGCATTCTTTTGACGAGATCTTTTACATCAATAACAATTGAATATTATATTGTCTAATAAAATAGATAGATGATAGAGAGTTCGAAGTAAATGAACTACTCTTATAGTATATTCCATATAAACCTAGTTTTCATTCTGGTAATGATAACTGGGACAATATTAAAATATTAAAATACAATTCTAAAGCGAGAAAGCTAATGCTGTTGTTGAACTGACTGGAGAAAATCCTATGTAGCTACGACCCTAAACTGGGCCTCAAAATAATTATGATAAGATGCTCATCTTTTTGATCCTACTATATAGAGTGGGACGTAGATACCCACAATACAAGCAATGCTCATAACACTTGAAACTTGTGGGTTATACACCCATTCGTATGCTCAATTCTAATATAAAAGATCAAAGAAATAATCAGAAAAGTTTAGCATATTACGTTAGCTATATCATGCTATATGTCAAGAGATATCACTTTCTGCATTTTATCATTCAATAACAGAATGATATGACATAGAAAGATGAAAATAGCTGTAAAATTACACATATCATATCGTCACTCTTCTGGCAGAAGACACTAATTCGAAAAAAATACATATTGAGTTAGTTATACCAAAATGTTCCTTATTTCAAACTTACCGTCTGGAAACCTTCTTAATAAATAAACAGTCTTTATTTTAAAGTCATCCTTTTTACGATTACTTAATAAACTCACATGATAGACCATTTCAAACATGTTAACAACTTCAAAGTCAAATTACTCAAAACTAGTATTCTCCAGTTAGTGTATTCTGCCAGAACAGAGACGATATGATGAATTATTTGTTAATATTTTAATGTGGTTGGGCCAATTATGGTCACTTTCATCCCTCCTATCTGAAATCCCCAGTTATTGTCGCAAGTCCAGATGACCAGCAGTTACGGTTCATCAGTAGACCGTGATTGTAAACCATTCAGTTACCTCTTGTTACCTCAAGAGAGTGGGTGAGTTCTAGGCTTGTTACAGCTAGACCGTCGCGAGTAATTCAAAGCTCATTCAGACTGATTCAAAAGTTATTCGTAGACCACGGCCGGGTCAACTTGATATAGTGTGACCGTCGTCCAAGCAATGATTCTGAATAACTGGCAAGCCGTAATACCGGCTCTTGTTATTCATCAACCTCGTTTATCATAATAATATCATTCATCAAAAGTATGCCATCAAGTTCCGCGCACCGGGTAACAAACAATACCGAACGAGTGAGTGAGTGCAACCAGACACGGAGCTAGCCTCAACAGCAATAATGTTAGTGCCTGGTAACTCCCGTGTACCCCCCCCCCCCATCCACATTCACCATCACGATCATCCCACCAATCAATTACAGTCCACTATGAAAAGCGCAACCATATTATAATAGTATCATCCGTCATGAAAAAGAGACATCTCAAAATGATCATTGAGAGTTATCAAAACAATTCATATTTCTGAATTCTCTTTTTTCTTATTCCTAAAATAAGCATCAATTATTGGTTATCCTGACTTTAGAGTTTAGACCAGTAGTTCTCACGTAAAATTTAACTGTGGCCGCACAATTATTGACATTGAAAGTTCTATGGAAACGTCTGGTGGCCGCACCAAATTTCACTTTTGTTGTGATTGAAAAAATTACAGCTATATTTTATTTACCTAAAAAATGGATCAATTTATTTATAGACAAGTCTATTTAATAAAAGTCATTTGAACATTTTAGTACATACCTATATCTATTTATTTAAAAATAATACAAGTGGAAATTCCTCACCACTTCTTTATGCTAGCCGCATGGCACTACTAAATTTACATCTGTCAACTGGCTTCGTTATTTATTTTTTTATGAAGTGCATTACACTGAATAGTTTTTCACAGTATTGAGTATACAGTAGTAGAAAAAATCGATTGACATTATGGATCATTTGAGCGTGGAACAAAAATTTAAGACAAGTCATGTGTATTCAACTAATTTTATAAATAAATTTTTGAAATATTAATCTGTAAAGCGCTGGTGGCCGCACATGAGAACCACTGGTTTAGACTATCGTACTTGTCAACAAACTAACTTATGTCCAATATAATAATAAAAACCTATACACAACCGTGCAGTAAAGATTTCTTCACAACTTCTTGGGTAAGTAATGTTTACGATTTGCTAAGATAGTCCTGAGGGAATATGATATAAGACCACAAAGTAAGAGGAAACGGTACCTATTGTATTTTATCATAAAGGCAAACAAAACATCCGGTTTAATGCTGCGAGCAAACAAACCATGTGGATCCTTCAACATCGACAATATTTTCTCATAATCTTAATAAAATAATATGATATTATATTTTTGTCTATGTAATGTATGTTTTGTTATATATTTTATGACAACGTGGTTACTGTGGATAAATATTAAATTTTCTACTTATTCATGTTTTTCGTAAGTAGAGATATATGAAAAGTGGTTTCAATTTGACTTTGGATGTAAAAAAATAACCATAGACTGGATTAGCCGTAAAGTTATGTACGAAAATATAATTCGCTAAGTTATTTTTAAAAATATAATTTATGATCGATGACTTACTGCGATGGTGAAAAATTCAAAACAATAATAAAGCATTGACCACCTCGTTTCACCACATAATAATTAGAGTTGAATAAATTGGGCTAGTTCTTCTTCTTCTTCCTGACGTTACAACCAAATGTGGCTCTTGGCCTCCTCCAGCGCTTACATACATCTAAATCTATCTAAATATGATTTCTTCTAGTATAGAATGGACATGATTTTTAAATCCAATTTAACACTATCCTTCAATCTTGTACGTGGTCGACCAGGCCTTCGTTTGCCTTTCGATATCCCGACATCCTCACAATTATATCTTCATCTCCAACTATTTGCCATTGATGGGTTCAAAGGTAACACGTAGACAAATCCATTCAAATCAGTTAGTCTAGTTCTAGTAGATTATTCTATTCCATTCTCTAATAATATTGTAGCCATAAAGGAAAAAAATGGTAGGACAAATCCGCCATCTCGAGGATAACCTCGGTAGTAAATTTTTCAAATATTCAACCAAAGATTCATTTATTAGACGAATAATTTAACAATTTTATTATTGCAATTTAAACACAAAAATAATTACAAGATAAAAAGAACTTTTTATATACAACGTTTTTAAATTCTGTTGAACCATATAAACTTGACTTGACTAGCTTAAAAGATAAAAAAAAATTTTTACTTGACATGTCATATTGATTTCCATAGTAACGCACGTATATACAACCAATAATGGTGTCGAAATAACTTTTCATACAAAACAGAATTAACTGAAAATGAATTCAATTATACTTAAAGATTGCTAAAAGTATTTAAAAAAATGCATTGGCATCGTGTTCTGATATATTCTAAAAGTTTCAAATGTCTAGCTAGTCGGGAAGTTAGTTAAAAATCGATTGCAAGATTTGTGCCGGACAAAGAACCACCGGACAAATAAGAAAAACGTTGTAATAAACGGACACGCCTAATCAGATATGCATAATGCCCACGGTTTAAAAAAAATCAAGAGGTAGAGAGACATCTAATGCTTATATTTCGATTAAAATTCTGTCACAAGAAGTTATCGGTGATATTATTACTAATTAATTAGTAATCACTATTTTCAAGCCACAGTATGCAGTCTTCCATGGAGTGGAGTTTATATCAACATTTTTTATGAGTAATGGTTGTCAGCAATTTTCCCAACTCATTTGTATAATATAATTAGATACATACACTATGGAAATTTGAAATTTTCAGACGCGATATAAAGGAAAGACTAGTTATATAATATAAATGCTAAAATTTTAACGTTATAATATTAATATATTTTTTACAAAAAAATAATAAATTTATCAGGAAAATACAGGCACTTTTTAACGATTGGTTGATTGACTTATCCATTGTTATGTTACCTTTTAAATCAACCTATTGGCATGGTAGCGAAGAATGGCGCACGATACAATAGATGTCATCTCACGTTTTAAAATATAACAATGGGCTAAGAAAATTCATCGAAGGATAGATAATCACTAAACTTGACAGCTTCGATTATCCAGTGGCACGTAAGTCGGGTAAAAAATCATCAGATTCATATTATGGGGATCACGACATATTATGTAAGGAAAAATGCATTTTTTAATATCATACTCATGTATGACTATAAAGCGCGAATTATATTATGGTGCATGTTGCTGACTATCACGTGACGTCACAATAAGCTGCCGCTACCGTAAAAAAAGTGTGTAATGTCGTTTTTTTGGTGTTTAAAATGTTATCAGACTGATTCTCCCATCCCGTAGCACATTTTGAACATTAAACTAACATTGTCAGTAAGTTGGCAAAATTTGCCGAAATCAGCAGAACAACAATGAGGTCACCTCACGTTGAACTGCACTGAATCGACACCTGCATAACTCAATGTTTTTGTCATCTTCTACATGCCTACACTTTTCGACTGTCATGTCAAAATCACGTTTTAGCGGTTGGCACTATGTATTTTCGGTAATAATATTGTCAATTATCTATGGTCTGCAGGTTAAATTCTGTTCAAAATATTATCTGTGGATGTCATGTTGCAAGTAATTTTAACGTACGCACACGTAGAAACTGTTAAAATTAATTAAAATTAGCATGAATATTTATTAATAATAATTCAAATTACTAATAATTATAGTTGCCACTCTTCATCACAGTCATTCTTCATTGAATTTACAGAGATGGTGATCATTCAAAATATTCTGAAAAATGACGAAACCATAGACTAAATTTGTCGCCGCTACAGCGTGACAGTAGGTGACATGGAGGCGACATGCACCTCAATTTGATCAGAACTTTAGACGTATCATTTTAGAAAATAGCACGACCTTGTACTAATCCTATTCCCAGAATATAAAACTTGAGAAGGTGAATTAAGTAAACATGATTATCATCGGCTCTACCACCCAATTTGGATGTTGGTTGACTCCAGAATGTATCCACACCCCTCTTATCTTCTACGCTCTCTCCACTATCTTGGTATGCTGTGTCTCTTTCTACAAAGTCCAACCACCACAATTTAGTTCCACCAACCCTTTTTTTCTATTATGGTCTATTGAAGACAGAGAACACAAAAATAAGGGAAGTCCGTTAAGTTTTAAGTATGGCTCTCAGAAGGTATAATAATGCTGATACCAGAATGTATCCACACCCCTCTTATCTTCTACGCTCTCTCCACTGTTTTGGTATGCTGTGTCTCTTTCTACAAAGTCCGACCACCACAATTTAGTTCCACCAACCCTTTTTTTCTATTATGGTCTATTGAAGACAGGGAACACAAAAATAAGGGAAGTCCGTTAAGTTTTAAGTATGGCTCTAAGAAGGTATAATAATGCTGATACCAGAATGTATCCACACCCCTCTTCTCTTCTACGCTCTCTCCACTATCTTGGTATGCTGTCTCTCTTTCTACAAAATCCAACCACCACAATTTTGTTCCACCAACCCTTTTTTCTATTATGGTCTATTGAAGACAGGGAACACAAAAATAAGGGAAGTCCGTTAAGTTTTAAGTATGGCTCTAAGAAGGTTTAATAATGCTGACACCAGAATATATCCACACCCCTCTTATCTTCTACGCTCTCTCCACTGTTTTGGTATGCTGTGTCTCTTTCTACAAAGTCCAACCATCATAATTTAGTTCCACTAACCCTTTTTTTCTATTATGGTCTATTGAAGACAGGGAACACAAAAATAAGTGAAGACGGTTAAGTTTTCGGTATGGCTGTAAGAAGGTATATTAATTTTTAAATATATATACAATTTGGGGTAAATTTAAAGTTATTTTTTTTTTCACGTAAACGAAATAGCTTTCAATATTTGAGAACATTCTGCGGATGTTGCACTTCTTGCGTTTTATGGCTTGATCGTTCCGTTCTTGGTAGTATGGACTTGCATATCTCTGATTATCTTAGAAATCGGGGACATCCGTTGTTTGTTCTCCTAGGGTACAGAGTTAACCTGTCATTAGTAATACCAATTGGGAGGGCAATAACTATGTTTAATCAAATCGCTTCAGATGTTGATATATTCCATTTTCGTGAGGGTGAATTTAGGTGAACGTTGTTTTATATGTTTTTAAAATAGGATAAGATATCTACCTAATTCACTTTATGTGCTACCATGTGGTTTTATTGTTATTGTTTTATTATTTACGCATATTACCCTGTATTTTATTTGAACATTATTAACACTTTTTTATGCCATATTATGAACGTTTTGAATTTATAATTTGTCATGTGCTTATATTAATATGTAAAATAAATTTGAATTTGAATTTGAAAAGTCATAAACGAAAACTAGCCTCAAAATCTTGGTCTTGGCTAATGGTTTTTGCAATTATATCTTATTAATATGATGTTCTGTGGCTTCTTTAGTGGTAAGGTGTATTCCATCTTCGAAAATCCTTCTCTATATCGTAAACACTGATAATCAATTAAGTACCGTTTTTATTCATATTAAGAATCCACGCTGTGAATGTTATTATTTAATATACAACATAAATTTATTTTCCAGCCGCGAGATCGATTCACAAATCATATATATATACGGCTAAATAAACGGGAGTTCTTCTGATTAGATATCCATGGTTACGTAATCATTTTAAATTGTAAAAAATGTCTCTAGAAAACTCAACATAACATATTATTTATTTATGTCTCGACGCAGACTTTATTCCATGAAAGTAATATCTGCTTAAGGGGGAACCATATCTTTTCATTAGCATCGACGTGTGTAGTCAACTGGAAATTCTTTATATGAAGAAACCGAGGTCTTTCTTTTTGTCTTTTTGTAAAAATAAAAAAAATCTAGAAAATGTTATCATAAGTATTCTGCGGCCGCCCCTTAACGTGCGCAGTGAAGTGAAATTGTGTACCCTTCTCAACGGACTCTTAATATCACGATATACACGCCACGGTTTTTTGTTTAATCTGAGAAATTTATCTGACAAGTTTATTTATTTGTTTATGAACGACGCATGTATTTTATAATACCATTTTATTATTATCGTAGGTTTACACTTGAGATAAATATTATCTTATAATTCACAGCTAGAAGTCTGTTAACATATTTTTTAGGTAGACAATCCAGTATTGTAGCTCTCCAAAAACCCTCATATACACTTACTGGTAAAAGACATTTTAACACTATCAGCACCGCTCCTAATGATAGGAACAAACCCTAGATTCTTCTTGATGAGATGGGTTAAACATTAGCCACAATAGACAAAAGGCATTGAACTTATACAAACTTCCCCTAAGTTACGCAAAAAAAATCTAAACGAAGACACAATAGAGCTATTGAACAGTATATGGCCCCCACATCCTTAAGCGAGCTCCCAGACCAGAATCTTTGTCACCCCCTCTGCCTATCGCTAGGGTTAAAAGTAGTGTGACACTCTACAGAAACGTTTTCCAAATGGTATTCCAGGTAAAATTAAGGGAATTCAGTGTATTTTTATCTATTTTTTGTATTTTTCAATAAATCCACTTGACTTATGAAGTTTTCGAATGCCGACACACAATAAACAAAATTTGCGTCACACAATTACATATTTTAAAATGTTAATTTGCTTAAAACAGCGTGCGACTTTTTTACCATAAGAGAAAGTTTGTGGTGTGTGTTTATCTCACTTATAAGGTAATCGCGCCACGCGAGGCCCCCTCAGAGCCCTGTCAGCCCACCTCTTGTGGGGGCCATGGAACAGTACATATATAACATCCGCCATAGGATAAATAACGCGGAAAATTATTCTAAATATAATGTCTGCCATCACTCTTGCCAGGAATATAAAAGCATCACACAAACTCACACATATTTTAATAACAGGCTGCAGAGCATTGAGCGTATATCTAAAAAGATTTATTTTGAGAAACAATGACTGCGGTACATGTGACGGCTAAACACACCTCAAACAGTATGTCATCAACGACTGCCCAATAATTGAAAAGGAGCAATTGAATCTAGGAACTCTGTGTAGATAACATAATCACGAAATTTTGTTCCAAACACCTCTCGAAATACTAAACAATAAAATAACACAAAATATCTAATTGTAGCCATAAAGAAAATTGAAAGCATACATGGAGAAACTTAATTAACTGCACAATTGACCAAAAAATAGTAATAGAGATTTTTTTTAAATATCATAATGACAAAAATGCAAATATGTAAAAACTCAATTTAACTATCTCTCTGAACCAATTTGTACGAAAAAGCAAGGGTATGATTTTTTTTTTTTTAATGTACTTATCCGAACATCATAAAAATCTATTGACTGAGTCAGCATTTCTTTGAGAATTCTATTTTACAAAATCATATGTAATATTTATATTATATTAAATTCAAGAGGATGTTTTAAAGTCAATAGCTGTTTCCGTTATAACACCATTTTCAAGCTACTAAAATAAACGACTTGGCTACGCTTAGTACTCGTACTTATAAAACTTGTAGAATGAGACTAAATAACTTCTATCTAGTATAAGGAGGTATACTGCACATTTTTTGCTAACATTCGATAGAAAATAGCACCAAACCAAATTAGATAGTGATAAAAAGTAACTACGAACAGGCAAAGACCTTTAACATCGTTTCGTGTATATACACTTTAATAATTGAGATGCGAATATTATCTAAAAAGCTTTTTACCAATGCGGATATGTCCCCATGTTTTATTAAACTTTTGCGACGCGAAAACGTGCCTTAAGTGGATCAAAAGATTTGAGTTAGCGATAAAAATATATTTACAGCTTTTATATCTAAAGTGTCAAATTGATTTATATGGTTTATTGGGATATGGAGAAGAAATGTGTTTAGCTCTGATGAAAAGTAAGTTTGATAGTATATAAATATTATAGAATTTTATTGCAGCCAATGTTTGACGGATTTTTTTATCGTAGCATAATGCCTACTAAATTAAAGTATTTAATACATGACCTAAATTTAAAAACGAAAAATAGATATCCCTTCTAGATAAACTCCTTTCTGCCCAAGCTCCCAACACCACCTTAGTCTCAGGTATTTTAATACACTCCAATTACAAAATAAATTGCTGTATATTATAATATAATATATATTTTAAATAATTAATTTAATTGCAATAATTTGATTTGTTTGGTTTCATCGGGAGTTTTGTCAAGATATGATCCTCATGGTTTCTGTCGACAAGATAGCAGCAAATAACCTGTTATAATATTAAAATATCCCAATGATTCCATGGAGGGAAGGGAAATGACTTATGGTTTGGGATGCTACTGTTGTGGATACACTCGCGGCATCTCACTTGAATAAATCAGTTCAATTGTCAAGTCTAATAAATCCTCTAAAAAAGCCAAAAAATACGACAGTCTGTCTCCTGGATTTCGAAACATTTGGATACTGGAAATCGTCTGCTTTGAAGATGGTCGCTAAGATTGGTTATCGCTTGACCGATAAAAGAGGTGAGTGCCGTTCAACTGAATACCTGTGACAGCGAATAATCATAGACAATCGAGAGGTAATTCAGTCCCTGTTTACGTACTCTTGAGAAGTTATTTGATATATTGTATATTATTTATTGTTTTATAATTATTCTTTTATTGGTTTATATATAATAATATGTTAATGTCATTGATAATAATATGTACTTACATAAGTATTATTTTTGCCACTTATTTAGTTTTACTCTTTTATTATTCATATTTTTGTTTCTCTATATAATTTATAAATTCTCTGGTTGGGCCAATTATTATGCCGGCCCTATGCCTTACCCATCTAACATAGTTATCCTTGCCAGGCCTACTATTAACAGTCAGTCATTATTTATTTTAACCGTGTGCTTGTAAACACCTGTAACCTGTAAAACATTAAGACGACATTATTTGCACTGGTTTTTACCGTCGATTGCCGCGCACAGGGTGACTCAATAGTACCGCGAGATAGTGGTAGAGAGTGTGTGGCATTATTAAAGGTCAGTGCCTGGTATCCCCCCTCCTGTATCTGAATCATTTCGTCATATTAGAGTTAATTGTAAAGCACCGCCCAATATTAATGTTTTCATTAATATTGCTATTACACCTAAGTATGATGTTTTTATGATTATATTTTATTGGTAGATATTTCTGTTTGTTTATTATTTTTAATGAATATGTACCTGTATTCTATAAGTATGTAATACCAAAATAACTGTATTGCTGTTTTCATTTGGCAGTGCATCCTAAGTTGAAATCATTAAAACCATAAATCGAATATTTGTTTACAGTTCAATTGAATTCAATAACAAAAGTAGAGTATAATATAAAATGTTTTATTGCATCTCTATTGTACTCGTATTTACCGAAGTACTGCCTTCAGTGGCGAGGACTATCAGATTTATTCTGATAGACGGAAGCAAGCGGTTATAACTTATCTTATATCTTATGAGTATGATAAACTAAAAAAATAGCCTAAACCCTAAACCCAATATATTGGGATATAACCCATAATAATGTTATGACTAGTATAATAATATAAACAGTAACGTCCGAGAATTCGCTCTGTCGTTTTTTGGTTTAACTTGAAAACAACAGAATAAATTCAACATTTTGTCCAAACATAACTCTAAAATATACTAATTAAAACCCATTCACTGTGGACCTTTTAATTATAATGGGTAAAGACATATATCGTAATCCGAACGGCGAGCTTTACAAAGTAAGCTGGCGATACAATTAATAGAAACATAAAAATTCTCAAAAAAAATCCGTTTATATTAAACGGTGTCAGAATCTTTAGAAATTATAGTTAATATTTTTTTTTCATTATCTTATGAATGATACAAAATATTGGAATTACTATACACACACCATATAATTTGAGAGTTTTTGTTGTTTTCATGGAGTCGCCTTTGCAAAAAAAATCACTTCCAGTTTGGATACCTTATGACTAATCAGCCGATATCTCATTAGCTGCACACCGAATAATATTAATAGGCCAACCAATGAACGATCCTTGTTGTTTTATGAGATTTAAAAAAATATGTACGCAGCAAATTTATGCAAATTTGGCAAAACGCCTATTAATGAAGACGCATTAGCTAATATTTTAAATATTAAATAAATAATAATATGCTTGTGTGGAAAGTATTTGTCTTATTTTTTACGAACGGTACTTAAATTAGCTATGATTGCAGATCCAATAATTTTATTATATTTAAAAGCATACCTAGTTTCTCACTAGGTATATTTTCATTATTTATAGGTTATTTAATATTAAACAATTAATATCAATTCCTCGCCACTGACTGCCATATATTGAGTCAATCTTTCAACAAAACATCCCCGTGGGAAGGCACTCAAGTACCACTGTTTCACAGTAAACAAGGCTTTCCTCTAAGGCTCTAGCGCACTCGAGAATATTGCCGCTATTTATACTGCAATGGAAAAGCTCGAAAGAAAATTCCGCCCGACGATTTATTGAGGGTTTTTACATTACCCAAGTGAATTAGCGATTGGCTTTTGGGAAAACATGAGGAAGAAAGTTTTTTTTCTATTGTCTTTGAGACAAGCTTTGATTTTAAGATTAGGTTCTCAAAACACTTTGCGATGGTTTCCTATTATTTGTGTTTGCCTACTTACAAATTAGCTAATTCATTAATTAAGAAGCATTGCTATAAACTTTTCTTATAAAGGGATTTTTCTTATATTATCAATTAGTAATAATTAAATCTCAGGCACTCTCACTCTTAATCAAAAAAAAATAAAAAAATATCTATTAATTTAATTATTAGAATAAGAGTATTTGTAAGTTTTTTTTCCGTTTGTTTAGTTATAACTCAAAAACTACTTCACGAATATTGATAAAACTTTCATATGTTTTAGATTATAATATTACTATTGGTACTTATAACCAAAATATTTTAGAAGCGCATCGAACAGATCATGTGTCAACAATGTGTAATAATATGAATATCGAATAATTAATAGTACAAATATTTTTTTATAATATATCTGACTACTTTCAGTTTTCTTATTTCACGTGAACGAAATTATGGGCTATCACTAGTACTATAGGTATAGCTTGAATGAATTATATATTATAGTGAGATCAGATCCCACGTTTGGCTTACTTACATGTTGTAGTTAAATACATGCTTTTATCCAGAGCTAAGTTTCTATAAAATTTTGGGATACCGAATGAGTCAAAAATGATAGTTTAAAAATATACGTATAAACAAAAGACTAGTAAAATGCAATCGCTGTGTATATACTATTAGACGACAGTTTGACCCAAAAAAAATGCGTAAAATTACACATACTAGTGGAAAACCATTTAAATGTGATGTGTATTCTTTTACATATATAATATCTCATGACTTCAAAATACAGAATTATTCTTATAGGTGAGAGAAAATGTAGATATCTATTTATTTTATAAAATAAGTTGTTACTTTTGATTAGGTATTCTGATGCCCGAATAGTAGTCCATTGTCTTCCAACACCCCATTTTCTCCCCCTTGTCTTTCGCCACCTACTTAAATTGTGCAGTATCTCTTTAGAAGCCTGATTGCATGTAGAGATTTATAATTTTACTCATATATAAGTGAAAAGATAAAGGAAAGTAATATTAAGTCAAAAATTATGCCTGTATTCTCTGTTACAGAGTATTGATGTAATACTATGTCAATAAAATACATAATAACCATCTCTTGTAAAAATTTGATAAGGAACGCCGAGAGGTAGCCTACATTTACACTAGATTATGGAGTGGATGATGATAATAGAATCAGAAGTATAATTACTTAGCTGGTAATATTTTCTGCGTCTTATCATTCAAGGGAAGGTTTTTAGTAAATGAGGCTTGCCGAAGAAGAACTTCTTGGCCAAAAAATCGTAGCAATCCATATTTGTAGAAGATTCCAAAATCGATCTAAAAGAAGGGTTCATCATGTCGAATGATGAATCATAGAAGCTTTCATGCATGTAGAGGTATATAACTTTACCGATGCGTGTAAAAAGATAAAGTAAAGTAATGTTAAGTGAAAAATTATGCCAAGATCATTTCCTTTGTATTTCTTCACCTTTATTTTTATATTCGTTGGTCACGAGTTTTAATTTCGCGGCTCAATACAATTTTAATGCATTTTTTGTGATTTTCGATCTAAAGCATGAACCAATTTCTCATAAAAAGGTCGGTTAAAATATTAGGAAATCTAATATATTAAGACGCCAGTTATTATACTGTGCCTTGAGGTAAAAATGGTAATAATTAACCTTAAAACTTTTAGGGAATATTTAAAAGTTAAAAAAGTATTAATAATAATTCTCAAAACTCATCAATTATCAAGTAATATTATTAAGTTATATCTACGGAGTTCGCTATAAAACAAGCTATTACAGTTCATCATTAAATTTAATGAATAATTATTATCATTACCCGATTCTCTAATAAACCAATGGTGTAGTGAAACAGTAGTTTAATTAGTAATATAGGAGAAACAATCACTAACACCAAAACTTTGAGAAAATCACATAAATGTATTGTGACCTCACCGAGATTGATCCCGAAGCCCCCGGATGAATGACCAGCGCATTATGCATTAAACTATGAGGGCCACTCCCTATGTCGTCATCGTTATCATACTGAATCAGCCAAGTTTTTTCTCTCTTTTTGCTTTTTTCAATTTCATCCTGTCTTGTGTGTTACGTTGTCAGATATTATGTACGCATATCTTAAATATTTCGTCGATCTATTGGCCTTCGTGTCTAGTTTTTACTGGATACATAGCTCGAAGAAGAGACGATTGCTTTATGAATCTAGTCACCGAATAGTACACAGGCGGCTTAGTGCGAAAGGAGCTGGTTTTTTTATCCAAGAGCTCTGGGCTCGATCCCGGTGAAATCAAAATATATTTATGCAATTTTCTCAAAGTCTGTGTGTTTTTATCTTCTATTACTAATACACTACTGTTTCATTACAATAATTTTATTCGGCTTTTTGGCCTGTTGTAGTTTTATAAAGAAAAGATAAAAAGAAAAGTAGAGAAATATTATGTACATTTTATAAAAGTAGTTGTTTAAGTATTCTTTGACCGAGTAGAATTTGAAGACTCCCTCTACCACTGAGGTATCAACCCAATAGTATCAGCAGCCTCTCAGTAAAAGTATGAGTTATGTGCTCAAATCCAACTTAGAATATTTACAGCTGTCAATTATTGCCTTTAATCAGAAAAAAATCCGCCTGTTGAATGCTTACTTTTTATATACTGATACTATTTTATGGAACCTTTTGAATATTACGAATAACCATATATATCAGATTCTGATACCTACAAACAATCATTACTTAGTATTTAATGACTTTATCAGTAACTATGAGATAAGAAATAACTATGCAGCTTCTTTCAAATAATTCTCAACCTAGTCTATTTTATATTCAATATAACCGGATTCCGACGTCCCAAACGGTCGTTAATAAAATCTACGGGATGTATGCACCATACAAAATTCCACAGGAATGCTTTAAAGCATTGCGTGATTGTAAAAGAAAACGTTTATTTCGGACACTTTTTAGAGTCACATTTTTAAGAATAAATAACATTATCGTATTTAATTTATTAGTACTTAAGCTTATAAATAGCTATATAACTCAGAGTAATTATATAATAGAGAGCGCCAATTTTTCGTAAAAATGAAGCCGTGTTTCTTGCGTACAATTCACAGTAGAACCTCGATTTTATTATTATCAACTTAACTATGAAATGTTATACCATCGTGTTGCTTCTCAATACGGCCACCAAATTTAAACACAACATAGTTTACCATATTTTATACCAAAATAACTAAAAATAATTACCACCAAATTTATATTTAACACAATAAATTTCAGCAACACGTGCTCGCAGTTTTTAAATGAATGTAATCAGTCATATCCATATTTTACGGGCGACGTTTTCAGCCGTAGAAGTTCTATCTTACTCTAACGCGTGGAGCGGAGATATAAGCGTGATGAATGATTACTCACTCACACTTATGGTTAGTTTTTGTTCAGACCAGTGTGGGTATATAATAATATTATATTATACCCACACTGGTCAATCTGTATTTGATCCAGTACAAGAACCCAATGGATTGTGCGAAAACCTCATAACATCCATTCTATGGAGACACATTTATGCTCCGTATAAAATAATAATAGTATAGTAATTTACCTTATCTTTATGTATTTTTTATTCTGGAGTTCTAGCATCTATTGTATATAACATATTATCTATAAAATATATTGTCTATTTACATTTAGGTCTTAGTATCTTATCTAACAAATACTTCTACATAATTATCTATCTTTCTTTAACATTGATAAATACTTTCCCTGAGTAAAACTGGCTTCTTATATAATAAAATGATTTAAAGCGTTATGAGTTATCTACCACTTAATTAAATATGAAGTACCGTCACCTTCAGTGAATTTAATGATTTGTAAAACAACAGAGGTTTATTTCTAAAGAAGATTATAGTGAATCGAAGCCTACTTGAAAAGCACATGTGCAATATTCGAAATTAATATAAAATATAATTAATATTCTAAGTAACTTCAATGAACATGTCATGTGACAATAATTATCTTGAAACTCCGGTTAAATAAAACATTATTCATAATATACTTACTTTACCTTGTCACGCTCCAGTAGAAATGAGACGGTTTGGTGTCACTATAATATATAAACACAGCCGATTTGGCGACGCGATTTGGTCGCTAGAACAACCGAATCGTAAAATCTGATATTTTCATGGTAAAAATGATAGCTGTATTAGTGCATTTAAATATAAACACAATGTTTAGTATTACAGAATAAGACAAATAATATAATATCCGCCATTTCCTTTGCACTAGTGCCACATTCCGCGCATTTTTCTGACATCTACAGTGCATACCTATATAGTTTAGTTAGGCATGGATTCATGGTGTAAGAAGGTGTCGGAGACTCATAAATATTCATAAGAACTTGAAAAAATGAATAATAATGAATTAAAGTTGTTGTAAATATTTGTACATTAACATAAAACAGTATTTGAGTTGGCACTCTCCATCATTGAATTTGTAGAGATAGTGTACCAGCATTGACAGTACGTGACGTGATCATAATTTATTCGAACCTTTAGAGGCGTAGACATTTTTTGTGTTACTTCGTTTATTTTTTTATTCTATAATTAATAATTTTATTTCTTTCTATAGATATTACTTTTATATCTTGATTTACGTATTTTTTTTATTCTATTTATGTCGTGTTATATCGTATCCGGAAATTTGTACGTAAACAGTTCACCGCAGGACACTTATTCGTGCGCCGCAGTACGTGAAACATGAATTCGTGTAACAATTAATCAAGTGAAGAGTTCTTCGTTGAACATTTCACTGTGGAGTATATTTGTACGTATGCTACAACATGTGGTGAATTTTATGAGATGTCTCTACTAGGTTAGGTTAGGTTAGGGTTAATCTAATTGGAACAGTACTATTTGCAAACTATCGCCGCATTTTGTAAGATACGTACAAATGTATTCCACGGTGAAATGTTCAACGAAGAACTCGTCATTTGATAAAATGTTATACGAACTCATATTTTAAGTACTGCGGCGCATGAATAAGTGTCCCACGATAAACTGTATACGTACAACTTACATGTAACCGTGTTATATACGTCTTGAATTAATAATTTGCTATGTACTTAGTATGTTTTTTGAATAAATAAATAATTATTTTGCATTCATCATCATCAGCCGGGGTCAATCCACTGCTAGATGAAGGTCTCCCCAAGCTTCTTCCAACTCTCTCCGAATTATTTCCGCCGAACTTTACCAGTTAGTCAATTCAGCGGCTTTTACGGCGACCCTGTGGCCGTGTATCTAGTATCTAGTGTATCAGCTTTAAATCTGTCTCTAAAAGGTTTGTAGTATTCATCTACAATCTCTACATCTTCTTCCAAAAGTTCCCGAGAGAGATGTGTCACAACCTAATTGAAAAAAATTCTAAGTAATCTAAATAAAATAGAAAATTGAACATACGCCATTTTAAAATTCATCTATTCAAACCTTGTTTGCTCAACAAAACATAAAGTGGAATGAATCTCTTCAATCAACGAAAGCTAATAGCTTTTATTATACAGGCATTAAAAGCTCTGTAAATACAGTTATGTTTATGAAAGCACTGCCGTAAGAGATTTATACGCAAAAAATAATTAGGGACGTTTATTTTCGTCATAAAATATAAGTGGAATTAATAAAATTACACAAGCTGTGAGATGATTTATATAAAAATACCCAGATTTTAATATTTTGGCTCAATATTTTTATTTAATTTTTATTACGAAAATATTATTTGTATATTTCAATATTTTCATGAAAAATAAAAAGATACCTATTTATTTTTTAAATAATATTTAAAAATCATTTATAAACTATAAATTACATAATTATTGTGTTTTGATTTAGGCACTATGTATAATTATTAATCTTTGCGTGTTTGTAAGTTAAAGTGTTGTTTTTTTTTCAAAATAAGTTTGATCCGGTCCATGAGTGAGCGAATAACAGCTATCAAAATCTATTTCCTACAAATCTATATTTAATAATACAACCAACCAATTTGCACGGTTATACTACTATGGACATCTAGTGACTGAGTGGATTTATACGCAATATTTACTAGAAAATTACATTTAAATGCGAAACCCTTAATTTAGTCCTCGAATTCTTCTCTACACATCTGAGTAAATAATAAAGATAAAAATAATCATTAAAATATTAAGCTATAACAAATTGAAACTGTTGAGTACCTCAGTTGAGGCCAGGTCTAAAAAGATCGTGGCTAAGCGATGCGCAGATTGCGGGTCGCGGGTGCAAATGCCGAACGAAATATAATTTGTCATACAAATCCAACATGCTTCCATTTAGTTTGTGTTTTGTTTATTGTTCTATCAGTAACAATATTAATATATTCATTGACATGTTTTCTTTATCAAGTAAATGGGTAACGTTTTTAGTCATCTTTACACAATTTAAGAATTAATACCCCCGTCGCCATCACGAAACAAATTGACGTGTTCCCAGCTCGACGTTCTCTCTCCGAATGCCAGCAAAAACAGTCCAAAATTTTGTCGCGCCTTAAGTTGAAAATTATTTGCCGTTTCACTGATGTATCGTCTTAAGCAAACACCCATTTTAAATGGCATTTTTTTTAAATTATAATAAATGTTTTTTCTTTAATTTAAAAAATATATAAATATGTACGAAAGTAAGCGATTTTGACATCGTCAATAATTTGAATTACCCCATCTCCATACGTCATATATATGCAGCCACTATGTATGCACGGCTGCCTTCCATGAACGTGACAGAATGAAAAGATTTTACAAACACACTTTCTTGTCCCGAATAGAAGCTGCAGGAGGCTGATATAGCAACCATGCAAATTGGTGCTTAAAGAATGAATATAGAAAATAAACAAAATAATATATATACCCGCGTATTGAAACTCTGCCAAACAGATGAGTCAGGAGTTGAAAGTGATGAATTTAAGGAGGGATCACAATTATTCCGTTGTCCATAATTTTTAAATTCCTCAAAATTGGCCTGTGTTGATGTCAAGTCGGCGTGGTCAATTAATCCCGTGTATGGATGGACCCTGGCAAACAGTTTCGCTTGGTTAGATCCCATCAGCGGGCAGTCCCAGTGATACGTTTATCAGTTGGTTATACTTACGCCGTCAGTTGATAGAGTACGGAAAAATTAGTAACTAAATCTTCCATATCACTCACTTCTCTAATTTACTCAAAAGTAAGTAAATATTGTAGTTTTAATAATGAAAAGGTTAAAAAAAATCGTTTCATTTTTTAGAATTCGAATGAAAATGATAGTACCTACAAGAACATTTTCCGACTTA
The DNA here is from genome assembly GCA_022495005.1 of Rhyacophila brunnea. Lineage (NCBI taxonomy): Eukaryota > Metazoa > Arthropoda > Insecta > Trichoptera > Rhyacophilidae > Rhyacophila > Rhyacophila brunnea. The sequence continues at coordinate 142,318 of JAGYXB010001003.1, forward strand.
TTATACAATAAGAGTTAAACGAAAAAAACACCAGAGATATACATTGCCTTTGGATACACACGTCGGAGCGATGACATGTTCGGAAGGGATTCTATTATGTTAATATCGATCCACCGGACATGATTTTATTTAATCGAAGAGCGTGAGCCAGGTGGAAAAATAGGTTGAAAGATAAAACGTTTCTGTAACCACTGCATTCATTCATGTTCTCATTTTAAGTTATAATATTCTATAAAACAAAGGTAAGTAGGTTGTTTTACAATGAATGCTGGATATAGTCGGAAGTCGCGTCACAGACGATTTCTTTGTAATTACATGTTGCATCTAGCAACCAATTTCAAATCTACGTTGAAGCTTATTATTTTTATCCACTAGGAGTGCAGAAATACCGCATTATTCTGTGTAGCAAGTGGTAAGAAAGATATCGCCTTGGCAAATTAAAAATAATAAGAAATAAAAATTTTCGAAGTTTAAAACTGTATGCCAAACAACAAAGCTCTCTTTACAGTAAATAGTTGTTATCAGTTCATTATTACTTAGTTTTGTTCAAAACACAGCGCGTCGAGTTGTCATTGTAAACTTTTAAATTATTGTTTGCATGAAAGTTAAAAAGAATTAAATTGTTTTCGTTTTCCACCGCATGTTTACACTACAAAATCTTTGTGTTTTGTTAAGAAGTCATTTTTTACTTATGATTAGTATCTGTTAGTATAGTATCCCTACTACATACTTATTTTACAACGTTTTTCTTGGCTCGTATTCTTATTTGTCCGGTACAAATCTTGCAATCGATTTTTAAATCAAATCAAATCAAATTTATTTATTTTACATATAATGAACATAACAAATTATAAATTCAAAGCGTTCACGACATGACATAAAATAAGTGTTAATAATTTTTAAAAATAAAAATACAAAAAATAAGTAATCAAATAAGAAATAAAATAAGAAAATAAATAAAATAAGTAACAAAATAAAAGTAGATGGAAGCACACAGAGTGAACTTTGATAAACCATTATCTTAAAAACTTATAAAACAACGTCCACCTAAATTCACTCTCACGTAAGTGGAATATATCAATATCCGAAGCGATTTCATTAAACATGGTTACTGCCCTCCCAACTGCCCCATACTAATATTGCATATTTGGCATAATAACTTCCCGACTCGCTAGAAATTTAAAACTTTTAGAATATATCAGAACACGATGCCAATGCATTTTTTAATACTTTTAACCATCTTTAAGTATAATTGAATTCATTTACAGTCAATTCTGTTTTGTATGAAAAGTTATTTCGACACCATTATTGGTTGCTAAGCGGATGTTCCTAGCAACTAAATTATTAATATATACCTACGTGTGTTACTACGGAATACAATATGAATGTCAAAATGACATTTCAGTATTATTTCTATCAAGTACAATTTTTTTGATCGTTTAAGCTAGTCAAGTCAAGTTTATATGATTCAACAGAAAATTTAAAAACGTTGTAAATAAAAAGTTCTTTTTATCTTGTAATTATTTATATTACTCTTAATATACTTGACAATGGGCTTGTTTACATGAACTTAGTACCAATAATTAGTATTAGTTACTAGCACTTATACCGACACGTGTAAATAGACCGAATACTAATAAACATTATTAAAAATGTTTTCACGAGTAAATAGAACCTCATCATATTTACAATTTGTGAGTAATTACCAACACACCCATACATACGTTGTAATATGAACACTTTTCTATGAGTTGCCTCCCTTAATTATTATGTGTCGCCTCTTAACCTTCAATCACGAGACGTGACTGATCAAGACTGTATGGGTTCCGGTTCAAGTAAACATTGAATGGTATTGTCACCTAGAGTGCTATAGATGAAGGCTTAAAATATGGTCCAAGAATTTTTCTAAAATTACATGTTTCTGAGGATATTCCAAATGATGTATATTCGATGTAACATTCTCAACTGTTGTGTGTATATCTAATATAAAAGCGCCCACGATGGCCGAGTGGCTAAAACGTCGTGTTATAATGTCATGGATCCCTGGTTCGAATCCTGGATCTGGCAAATACACATATTGTTTTTGAATTTGTGTTTGAAGTCATGGTATGGATCTAAAAGATTGAACAAGTGGCTAACATCCATTTCTCGTAAAAACAAAAATATGTTAGTTCAAACCTCCACTGTTCGGAAGCACATGATATGATCTTCTTAGGATTGAACAAGATCAAAAAAATACACACCCTCACTATAACTCCACTCGCAGTCGCTATTCATTTCAATTTCAATTTCAATTTATTTATTTTACATATTGTGGACATTACAAATTATAAGTTTAAGACGTTCACAACATGACATTTAGAAACAAAGAAATATTATTAAAACAGTTGTATGTACATAACACAAGAGTAGATCAGTATTAAGTTATTCTACAGAATAAATGTGTAAATACAAAAAATATTAAGTATATAGGTACAAGGAAGTACACCGGATGAGTTAAGCAGACCCTATTTTAAGAATTTAAAAAACAACGTCTACCTAAATTCACCCTCACGTAAGTGGAATATATCAATATCCGAAGCGATTTCATTAAACATGGTTATTGCCCTCCCAATTGCCATTACTAATGGCAGGTTAGTTCTGCACCGTGGGAGAACAAACAACGGATGCCCTCGATTCCTAAGGTAATTATCAGAGACACACAAGCCAAGAAAAATAAAGGCAACGTGTAAACCGCCCAACTCTTTCCCAACTCGTATCCGGAAATTTGTACGTAAACAGTTCACCGCAGGACACTTATTCGTGCGCCGCAGTACGTAAAACATGAGTTCGTGTAACATTTAATCAAATTACGAGTACTTCGTTGAACATTTCACCGTGGAGTATATTTGTATGTATGCTACAATATGTGGAGATGTCTTTACTAGGTTAGGTTAGGTTAGGGTCAATCTAATTGGAACAGTACTATTTGCAAACTGTCGCCGCATTTTGTAAGATACGTACAAAATGAATACGTGTATTAAATAAGGCTCTAAGTACCAAAAAGTAGTATTGCCTGTAGTTACAAAATACTGAGTCATTGCAGTAAAATTTCATGAAGCAGACCTTTTGAAAAATGTAGTTTTACAGTGTGAAGCAATCACGGCAGCTTCTATAATTTTAGGTATTAAGAACTCGCAAGTGTCAACACACCATCGTCAGCTATTTTATATTGAATGCCGTTGACCACTGCAGTGCTACTTACACCATTATAAATAAAACACGCCAACGGACTTACAACGTCGACAGGTTTAATTATTTCGCTATATTTTTTTGACTTGCTTGAGGCACTTAGACTATAGTTGAAGTTATTGGCGTTGGTATGTAGAACATTTTTCTATAAAAATGTTAGTTTTTATTATTTTGGTACTTAGCGCCTTAATTAATACACGTATTCAAATGTATTCCACGGTAAAATGTTCAAAGAAGAACTCGTCATTTGATAAAATGTTATACGAACTCATGTTTCACGTACTGCGGCGCACGAATAAGTGTCCCACGGTGAACTGCATACGTGCAACTTACATGAAACCTTCCCAACTAGTGTTCAGTGTCAAATAAAAATACAAGCAGTATTGTCATTTTTTTTAATTGCAATGATGTTTACTAATATACTTTTACATGTCATCTCGTGTAAACTCTAGTCAACCTTTTAAGTAGCTTATTGACTAATCTGACTAACGAGTATTAATGATTAGTACTTGCATGCTTTTCCCTCGACTACCCGCCATGTCTCCACAGCCGTTATGCACGCATATACTGTGGTATTACAATATAGTGTTTTACAAAAATACGAAAGTTTTTTATTGTTAATTTGTATTCAAATTTATAACTAAATGACAATATTTGATCCCAAAAAGGGATCTACAGGAGAACCCATTCTTATAACCCAAGTAGTTGCATTGTATCAAAATAATACATATTATATTGATCTACCCATAAATTCGTATTTATACGAAGGTTTAATAAAGTTCCCAGGTATATATATGTACTATAGCTCGTTTAATTAGTTTTCATGGCAGAGATAAATGATATTAATATTCCTCTCTAGGCCTAAATAATAATAAAGTAATGTTTTTAACCAAAAGTGGGCGTTTACCTAATTTTGTTTTTGCGACATATTTTCTTGTTGGCATATTTATTTCTATCTAGCTAAGCCAAGGATTATCATACTGACGCAGTAGACGCTTTCTACGCCTTTAGATAAATTAGTGTATAATCATAGCGTTCATAACGTATAAGAAAACATTTACATAAAATCATAAGTATTTTCCCAGTCAAAGTAAGATGACTCAGACAATATGGTTAATAATACATAGTCTTGTTTATACCTTTTGTAGCTTTTAAAGTTCATATCAGTTTATAATATAATCATCTCTTTTACGATAAAACGTTTTTGAGATATTTTTAAAAAATATAGTCATTTTTATATATATAATATATAAATAACCATGTCCTTGCTTCTTCGTATAAGGTGGTTAGGAGGGTCTTCATCGTCTTCGTCATGTCGGGTTTTCAATAGCTACAATGTTTTTCTCGAGAGGCTGACGAAGGCAACACCATTTTCTTCGGCTTGTAGGATCTCGTCGAAATTGCAGCTTAGTGGGCAAGCCTTGCATCAAAAGAAGTGCTCCATGCTTTGCATTTCACCGCACTCGCAGGATTGGTCATCAGAGAACCCCCACTTCACCATGTTGTCTCGAGTGCGCCCTACCATGGTTCTCAGTCTGTTTAGGGCTTTCCATGTGCGGTACCCGAGACTGCCTCCGGATGGGAGATGCTTTGCTGGCTTTACCCAATATTCTAGACCGTCAAAGGCTAGGTTCGCCTCCCATGCTTCGGGTGGAACGGTCAGAGGTATGCTTGTCACCATAAAGCTTCTTCTGGATTGTAGCCTTGTTTTTCACATTTGATATCCATACATGACGTGTCTTGGGTCCCTCGGAAGGGTTAGTTGCATTGATGTATAGTTAATTATTGTCCTCCATTTATACCATTTAATTTCTTTATGGTGAGGATTAAATATTTTGTGTAGTTGTTCTTGTGTTTTTATTGTTTAGTATTTCGTAAGGTTTTTGGAGGTCAATTTCATGCTTATGCTGTCTACATAGAGTTCTGAGAGTCCATCGCTCCTTTTCTAGTATAAAGAAGTCGTTGATGACATGCCACACACAGATTGAGATGTTTAGCCGCCACATGGACAACAGAATACACTACACACTAATACATTACAACAAAATAGATTGCAGATAACTTACACATGCTGGTATCACACATCTAGAAAATATTGAACACATAGGAACAGTTGACGAAGACACTAAAACAAAACATCACATCGCAGGATTGGAGATCTACACGGATGGCAGTCTAATCGATGACAAAGTAAGGGCAGCTTTTGTAGCCTACGAAAATGGAACTTTAGTAACCCCCCGAAAATTTAAGCTCGAAAGCTACTGCACAGTTTTCCAACCAGAAATATAGGCATTGTGCATCAATGGCGAATTTAAGCTTTATTTTCATTGAACTTAGACTATAATATTGTGTAGATGTGCTTTTTAATTGTTTAAATTTCATTAAAATCTGCCTAATTCAAGCCATTGTAGGCGGCTTTCGTGGTACAGTGCGTCAGGTGCTTGCCTTCCACCCGAGAGTTCTGGGTTCGATTCCCGGTCAGGACACAATATTTATGGTGTTTTTCTCAAAGCCTGGGTGTTTGTGATTGTTCAAAATTAATAGCAACCAAATTTGTACGAAAAAGCACATGGTTATTAATAGTTTTAAAAAATCAGAGCCATGGTAGATAATAGTAAAAAAATAATTGCTTATATTAAATATAATATCTAAAATTATGCCATTAATCATAAATAATTTTTGATATTTTATAGATAGAAGAATATGTTTTAACTAGGTATGATTTGGTTTACGCAGGGCTTAATGAATTAATATGTATTCTTAATTCAACGAAAACACATATTTATTGCTGAAAAACGAATCACCCATACTATCCGAAAACTATTATAATATGGGTAGGCAGGGTTTAATTATTTTTTTTAAATAATATAACCCACACTATACGCTATTACGCCGATGGTGGCCAAGCAGCTTACGTGTCGGCTTATAAAATCATGGATTCCAGGTTCGAATCCTGGGTCTGGCAAATACATATATTATTTTTCAATTTGTGTGTTCGAGTCAGAAATATAATATATAAATATAGCCTTAATAGGTTAAGCAAATGGTTAATATCAATTTCTTGTAAAAACAAAAATCTATTAATACAAACCTCCACAACGTGGACGCCCATATATGATCCTATTAGGATCGAACATGCTCAAAAGAAGAATTTATGTCAGATCTTAACAGCCTTCCTCCATCCTTCGCCACTATTAATTGTGATTTAAAAATTGAACAATCTTTCCAAAATAATAACGCTGTAATTTTTGAGGTGTTACCTCAAATTCCCCGATATATATATTAAAAAATGTAATAATTATTGTAATGTGCATTTCTAATAATACCTACAATATCTTCCCCTCAAGGGGTCAATTCTATACATAAGGCGGCTATCAACGGTAGCTTATCATGTTTATGTATTGAGGTATTAAAATTGTTGCAATAAGTTAACCGTCTTAACTATTGAAGTTAATCCCTCCAAACCAAAACCCGCCACGCACCACACCCGGTCTTAATCGAGCGTATCACGTGGCCCTATATTGGCGATGTGAAGCATCTAGTTCAGTTTTAGGCCGGGATTACCCTAGGACAGTGGTCGGCAAGCCACGGCTCGCGAGCCGCATATGGCTCTTTGGGTATTGTTGGGCGGCTCTTTTCCAAATTCCCAATTTTCACAAAAACTTTTGCAAAATTCACAATTTTTATTTTTTGTCATTGATTTGTACACTTATTATATTATATAATTACATTATCGCGAGCCTAATTTTTCCTCCGTGATGGTTGATGCAAAAAGGTATGATTGTTGTTGTTTTAAATCCGCCCATTGCAAAAGTCGACAAATCAAATTTTTCTCCATTTGATATTGACACTAGCACTTTTGAAATACAATTTTATTGGTGGATTTAACAAGCAAATAGTTATGGAGCTCAAAATTGCCACCAAAATTGAAGATTTGGAGAGAGAAAAATGCAATTTAATTTTACAACACAATTTGGGCGCTCTAAAAGATCTACATAAAGTAGATACTACGATTTTTAATACATATTATGGAATAGCTTTCCGAACTCATATTCGAGTCTACATGATAATGCGTATGTGGACAATCATAACCGATGAAAATTTTTTGGAGTCGCGCCTGAAATTAAAAACTACAAGTTACATACCAAACATACACACTCTCCAAAGAAATGCACGGAAGGTCATTGTTCACATTAGTTTTAAGGAATGCGTAAAAATTGTATGTAATTCATATTTTGTAAAAATTATATTTATAATTTCAACAATAAAAACATATAATATTAAGTATTTACGTTAGTTTTATTCGGGAAATCTTCTTCACTTAATAAATAAACAATTATAAAATGTAATTAATTCACTTAAATAAATCATATTTATAAAAAATATAAGTATGGCTCTCGAAACCTTTTTTAACCGTTGTGCCACTCATATTTGGCTCTTTTGGTTCTAGAGTTTGCCGGCCCCTGCCCTAGGAGAAGATACCCAGGACTAAGGTTGCTACGCTCAAAGTGATTTCTGACTGAGTTTAAAGTTACTTTCTAATGCAAAGTACCGGGAAGAGAAGAGCACAGGGAAATTATAAAAATAAAAATGATTCTAATGTATATATAACAAAAATAATGAAGCTAATCATACGGACAGCAAAAATTATGTGCAGAGATCTTTATGCCTGCAGTAAGACGCCGCAAATTTTTTAAATGCAAAGTCGGACGGCCCGGCCCGATGGGCCCAACAGCTGGTTGGACCGACCTGAGCATCTTCTCCCGTTCGGAGCACATTCTAAGACATCCCCAGAGGATGTGGTTGGCATCCTGAATTTCCCATCCGTAACTGTCAAAACTCAAAACCTCCCCGTCTTAACTGTCAAAACTGTCTATCTCGCTCTAAAAGCCTCAATACATACATTTGATAAACTACCGTCGATAGCCGCCTTGTGTATGAAAAATTCGCAAGAATAGATTGTTTACACTTATATAGTTGATATTTAGATAATGTATGCGTACAAAAGGAAAAGGAAGATGAGCCTACAATCATTAATTTTAGGTGAGCTTAACGAAGTTCGAATTCTAGAAATCTTCATAATATGTGAATTTTTACTTTTTTATGTGAAAATTCTTAATACATAGGCATTGATTCGACTCATAGTTTTACTTATTTATTTTATATTTTGATTTATTTTGAAACCTTTTCAACACAGATTCCGACATAGAAATATTGTCACTGATTTTCTTTCATACATTTAAAATAAAGTATGTAATAAAAAGTAAATTACGTTAATTGGGTTGCAAGTTACATAAATCATTTCACGGGTTGACATTTAATGGGCGATAAATAACAATGTATTAAGTGCTATGAGCAAAACTTTACCATCCAAATTAATTTCGTTAATCAAATGAGAGATGGATCGTTAAAGTGAAAAAAAGCTCCGGGGAAATCAAATGTTACCTGTCTCTTCCAATTTCCACGTAAAATTAGGCCTATAACGATATTTTTATGCAAAATTTTGGTGTAAATTGTTGTGTATTTTTATTAGCTTATATTTTTACACTCATGGTACTTTATTCTCGCCTCTCGACTACAACTCGACCTCACCACTTTTGCGCTATTACAATTTTTAAGTTCCATTATCTCAAAAAGTATATCGACGACGTTTATTTTAATGTTTTAAATACAATATTGCGGTAAATATAACGCGATGGCCGCGCAGCTTAAGCGTTGGACTATAATGCCGTGGGTTCCAGGTTCGAATCCTGGGTCTGGAAAGTACACATATTGTTTTTCAATTTGTGTCTATCAGGGAATGGGCCTAATAGGTAGAGCAAGTGGCTGATATCCATTTCTCGTAAAAAACAAAATCTGTTAATACAAACCTCTACTCTGTGGAGGCCCATATGATCCTATTAGGATCGGATATGGTCGAAAGAAAGAAGAAATACAACATTACTTAAAATAAAACATTATATTATGTAGTAATAATTTCACTTAGTTTAATAAAAATCTGGACCAGTTTCGTTGGCTTCAAAAAGACATTGTCAAACGGGCAAAATCGGTAATAACTATTGCTATAATTCTGTAGTAGATAAAATCCCATCATTCATTAGTACCCAAGAAATATAAAAATACCTGAACGGCGATCAAGATGCATGAAATAAGCGTTTCAGTGACAACGAAAGGGGTGCCGGACGAAATCCCGAAGACTGAAATCCTCAATGCCGAAATCCCGAATGCTGAAATCCCGAATGGCCGAATTCCCGAATGGCCGGAATCCCGACAGCCGAAATCCCGAAAAATAAAAAATACTAACAGTAATAATTGCGCAAATTTAACACTTATCTTGAATTGCGCAAATTTTATAAGAGAGACAAAAAACCATTTTTTTAGAACAAATGCGCAATTATTAGGTACTGTTCGGGTTTCGGGATTTAGGCTTTCGGGATTTCGGCCATTCGGGATTTCAGCATTCGGGATTTCAGCCTTCGGGATTTAGGCTTTCGGGATTTCGGCCATTCGGGATTTCAGCATTTGGGATTTCAGCCTTCGGGATTCCGGCCTTCGGGATTTCGACCCAAACCCCAACGAAAGATTGAAGACGAAGAAGAGCGAAAACAGCAAAGAAGTGCATTCATCTAGCAATAGATGGACAGTAACTATCTTTTTCTACATAAAAATATGAAATAATTTTAAAATCGTTTTGTTTAATTTTTATATTAATGTCTTTTTCCAATAATTTAAATTTAACTACGTACACTTAACTAAGTAAATATTCACTTTGTTTTAATTATGATATTTTAATTTCAATTATGGCGTGTTTATCTTATTTATACATCTCTATATAAAGTGACAGTTTAATTCCCTCTGACCTTTGCTAAATGAATTGGTTTTAAATTTTGACCTTTGAGTTTTGGTAAACAAAGCCCTAAACTTGTCTATGGTTTCATACGAGAAAACTTTTCCGTTTTATAAAACGGACATTTTAAAGTCGTTATAACTGATACTGAACATATTGTCAAGCCCTCTTATGAAAAACGAAAAACTTTACGATTGTCGCACTAATGAAAATATTTTTTTGAATTTTTAAATTACCCCAATCAAACTATTGGTAATACTATAATATCGATATCTCAGTCGATAAAAAAGTACTTACTCGTCACAAAAAAAAGCAATTGGCATAAACTGACGTTAACCGAACTTATATAGTATAGAATATAGAACATTTCAATCAAGTGGTTCACAAATAGTCTCTCAATTGAATAATCGTTCCTTGTATACTGCATTTGTCTGCAATAGACATACCTCTACATATACAACTACTAAAATAATAAAGCCATACTGATGACTTGATGATTTTGATGACGATAAAATAATTATTTAACTTCTTTATTACACTAAACAAAATGTTTCTCTTTAGCGCGGCTATGACGTATGTTTTTTGAATTTTTAAATTAGCCCAATTAAACTATTGGTAATACTATATTATATAGTGACGTCTATCCACATAAAATAGAAGTAATGACCTCAGTCGATAATGAAATACTCGTCACTACGTATTATACAACTATTAAAATAATAAAGCAATACCGATGACTTGATGATTTTGATGACGATAAAATAATTATAGAATAATTTCTTTATACTACTAAATAATAAATGTTTCTCTTTGGTTTGGCACCCGGGCGGCAGTCACCCTTGCCGTGTAGGAGACCTTAGAATTAGTAGGCTCTGTCCACTACGGTGATGCAGGTGATTAATAATTCTAATGTGACTATATTATGACTTATATAATATATGAATAATATTATATGGCCGAATAAAATTTTATCTAATCACGATAAAAGCATACCCCATACTCCAAGACTTCATCATTAATCAATAATTTATGTTTCCTCTAGTATCACCATTACGAGTATATCTTCTTTATAAAAACTACTCATTCATTTATTTTATTATGAAAATCATTTATTATCATTATCTAGTTTCTGTGAGATATCAATACAATCCATTATACTATAAATACGAATTCAATTATTGTTATGTTCATACAATTCTTTCTATCAATAACAATTTTATGCATTCGATAACAATAGGAATAGACTCATTTTGTATTACGCTCGGGAATATTTTTGTTAATAAAACTTGAATAAAACAAAAATAATATCTACTTTTCTGTAGCAATAAAATATTATCAAGCACGCGTTTCCTAATTGAACGTCAAATATGTTATATTATTTTATCGGAGAGGCTATTGGGATAACTTTCTAAAGTATTATTTTATTTGTTCAGTAAATAATAATTGTACAGAATTGTTATAGTAATTTGTTTTGCTGTTATTATTGAGGATGTGAATCTTTGCTTGAATATATACACACATATTAAGTCAGGGCCGAACTATGTAGGGGTGTGTGCAGCATCCGGGTGGCAGGCTTCAGGATTGGCAAACAACTACGTTTAACATACATATTATTTGAAAACACTTCAGATACCTTCTAGAAAAAAATCTTTTTTGAAAAAAGACTTGAGCCAATATTCACTGGATTCATGCCAATGTACTTTACCAATTAAATTACGAGCGTCTTATCTAATTATGATGAATAACGTGTTTCTCTTAAATTCTATTCTCTGAATTCTTGGTGAAGTCACAATATATATATTTGTGATTTTACCAAACCTGGGTATTTCAGTGATTTTTTCACTGCTTGACTACTCACCGAAACCATTAAACCTCGTGACATGTTGTAGTATTAAATATAAAAATAAAATGCGTCGGGTGTGGTCTATATATTCCAAATAACATAAAAAAAGAAAAATTATATGAAATAATACAATAGAATAATATTCCAGTGTCATAAACACGCATGTATTATATTGATTGCAACCGGTTATTGACATTTTTTGCAGCATAGTACTTGGCGGGTTTTGGCCTCTTCTAAAAACCTTTTCCATTCTGGAAGATCCAACTCCAATCCTTTTCAGTTGCTTTGAGCAATCGTACAAAAAAATTCTCATGGTGCAATCTGGCAATCTTGATTTCAGCCGTCTACGTAATACATTGAAATCTCTTGCTATCGAGGGACACGTACATAGCCCACCTTACTAATAAAATAACTCACATGCCATTTTCACAGCTGGAATTTTTATATGCTACGTGATGTTTTTACTATTTTAAAGTTTGTGAAGAAACTTATATTGCTTGTTCTTATTGTCATATAATATAATGTAGAGTACTGTGATGACAATTTATGCTATTCTCAATATTTAAGAGTTTATAGGTTTTATAACATTTTATCAAACTTGTGTCAATACATATTATTATGTAAATATCAATAAAAAAATATATTTTCCGATATTCACGAAGCTAAAAAGTTGGTTAGAAGTAAATCACTTCTGATCGCCGCATTTTTCAAAAGTTAGGCAACTTGCAAAACATGTAAATTCAATCTGAAAGACTTCAAAACACATCAAAACATGCTAACTCACTTATAAAAAATATTCTTAGTATATAATATGACATACTTAATATATACATTATAATATATCAATACTAACCTTAGTAAGGGATTATGTGACTCTTTATTTCTTTTCGACTTTATTACTTGGAAGCATGCTGGATTAATTTTTAATAAAAAGTTACACTTAACGAAAATACGATATCAAATAATATGCTGCTTTATTCAGTCAATTTAATTCAAAGGACATAATAGACATTTTGGCAAATATGAGTAGGTATTGCATTATTTAAATTGTAATTTGAGTATTCCAAAGGATATATATAGGACGAAGTATATATAAGTTATATACAGTTATATAACATAAATTTTCTAAAAATACTGCTACAAAAAAAGCATGTTATTTTTTAAATTATTGTACCTATGTCTTAAATAGGTTAAGCAAATGAATCATCCATTATAGTAAAAACAATTTAAATAACGTCTACTCTGTGGATATACATATTATTATTCTCTTATATATTAATAGTAATTTAATTTCTTGAATAATTGTGTTAAATGTCAATTATTCATGGTGGAAATGCATTGTATTAATAATTTTAATAAAACACAGTTTTTGTACTGCATACACTTTTTTATTAAATAATTGTACCGGTTTTTTCCGCCTTGGAGAGATATTTTCAACTTCAACCAATTATCATTTTCAATCGGTAAAATTACTTAATAAAGAAGTGGATTCAGATCAAAACTGTTTTATTAAAATTAATAATTGTAATTTACCTTTTTTACTATATAGAATGTCGTCAATGATGCATCGTCTTCAGCCGGGTTGATTTACTACTGGATGATCGTCTCCAACAAGTCTACATGCTATCTCATTGACATTTCACATGTTTGGCAACATCTATTACATCACGTAGTATTGTTTGACTGGATAAGGATCCATTGGTTTCTTTTGTGGTCTTTCCACGTTATATTGCTGCCACGTAGGTAGATATATCCACCATCATCACAATATCATTTTTATTAGACCTCTATTACATTGCGTACTCTAAGTCTTGTCTGACTCCTTATCTATTGGTTTATTTTATGGTTTTTTTGCGTCATGCCCAATATTCAATTCAAATTTATTTATTTTACATAAAATGAACATAACAAATTATAAATTTAAAGCATTCACGACATGACATAAAATAAGTGTTAACAATTTTTAAAATAAAAATACAGAGAAATGTGGGTTAATAATACAATAAGTAATAAAATAAGAAATAAAATAAGAAGAGAAATAAAATAAAATAACAAAAATAAAAGTAGATGGAAGCACACAGAGTTAACTTTGATAGACCCTATCTTAAAAACTTATAAAACAACGTCCACTTAAATTCACCTCACGTAAGTGGAATATATCAATATCCGAAGCGATTTCATTAAACATGGTTATTGCCCTCCCAATTGGCATTACTAATGGCAGGTTAGTTCTGCACCTTGGAAGAACAAACAACTGATGCCCTCGATTCCTAAGGTAATTATCAGAGACACACAAGCCAACACCACCAAGAATGGCAGAGTTCTCATTTACGCCGCTATAAACTTTATTTAGCTACTAAAATATGTAGCTAAATAAAGATCCCTTCTAAATTTTAAGCTACAGTATATAAGCATACCTAAGAGAAAGTCAGTCTGATAGAGCCACGGATAATATCCATACAGCCTAAAGTAAAGGAGTCTAAAAAATTTCTTACACAAAAATATACACTTCATCATGCCACGCTACTCATAATTGTTGGTTTTATTTTACTTTAAGGGTCTATGGACATTGGTTTAATATTTAATATATTATGCTTGAGCAATGACATTAATATGGACGAAGCATATGGAAAATAAAATGACACTCACTTTGTGTCGGGTCTGCCGGATGGCGAAATTCATATTTTAATATCGGTATCCTACGCTCAAATGAACATTCTGCTTGCAAGCGGTCTGACGACACCGCTGCGTCGGCCCACACAAAATTTCTGACTGTCAGGTTTCGACTCCGCCGTTATTATTGTGTTCCAAAATGCCAATGTACCCAGCTAAAAATTGTAAAAAAAATCTACTAAACACTCCAAGAAAGATGGGATATCACTTTTCATGTGTTAGTATTATATATTATTGATAAAATGCCATTTTAAGATATTGATGAATGTTTATTCAATGCAATTGAATGACAGAAACCATTAGACAGACGCCTGTGATGCGCTGGGCTCACTTGCGTCTAATCTCCGAGAAGTCGTAAGTAACCGAGAATCTGTTTCTAACGCAATGACACTAATACGACATTATAATAAAGGTTATATTACTATAAATTCTCGAAGCTTGTATTGCATAATGGAAATGGATACGTCATATGGTCACATGACGTCTACCTATACATCTGTGAATGACTTTCATGCACAATTTCTCGTGCGCGCCGATATGAAGTGAGTTGTCCATTTATGTCATTGTGCTTGAGATACAATGGGAAGTTACTGTCGAAATATGCCCAAATATGATACATACCGCTTTGGTTCTATGAGCAATCTCATCATAGTATTCATATAGTATGACTGTTAGTTGCCACTTATTGTTATAGTTAGATACAGTTGTTAACCGTATTGATTTGAGTGTCGTCGATAAGGAAGGCATTTTGTTTATTGAAAAATAATAATTTGCATTTTTAAAAAACCCAATGTCTTAAATAATATATACAACATTGCATAATAAATACTATTGATAATATTAATACTATCGACCGAAGGTACTTGATGAAATTTGAATTTAAATTCTAATGGATTCAAGCTCTGTACTATTCCATTTAAGTCGTTTTTTGCGACCCGGGTTTCGCCTTTCGGCATCTTCAGGCGCTGTGTACACTCATCAAAGGTAAACATACACTGACAACGAACACTCTTAAATCTACCTTATATTATAGTAAATCGATACAATAAAGTTAATTAATTAATAATTAATTAATTAAATACTAATATCTCAGTTATAGTTAACTCCACTAATTACTTTTCTTAGAATTGACTATTTACACCTCTTGAGTGTAGTATTTTTATTGTTTATAAAGAATAATGATCTATTATTAGGTTTTGACGATTTATTATAATAATATGCTATCGAGTGTATTGTTATTAATAAGATAGGGTTTTTACTAATTAGGGTTTTTTACTGACACTTCAACTATTCATAATTTGTTTATTGTATTTTTCGTGACCTCTGACTAGATAGGTAGGTAATGGAGTTTTCACCTACTTTTACCTACATACTATTCAATTAAATACAAAGTAATCCATGTTGATAATGATATTTTTTCAATATATTACTTACTCTATAATATGTAATATATAATATTATTTTTTCTACGAACAGACAACGAGTAGAAGTCCGAAACGTATATTATGTATAGTCAAAAATGTAAATAGGCTACCCAGAAAGGTCAAAACGGATTTACATTCTTTTACATGCTCTCCAATCCTTTTTTACATGTTTTTTTTATACATGACAGCGTGTTGTCATCGCTTATCCGGAAATGTAAATGTAGCGGAGGGGCGGCGAAATTTGATTTCATAATGCCGGACGAAAATAATGATATTGATTTTGGAGTGGACGGCAGTGATTGTTATTCATGATTACTGACATGTGATAATAGCTTGGCATACTGTGATTCATAAAAAATGAATGATACAATCAGGTTATTACGTATTTTTGTAATATTGAGAATGCTAAGCCAAGTCAAGAGCTGTTAGTCAAAAGTGAGTTTAATATGTTCAGCATCCTAAAAGATTTAGAAAGAAATGTCCATTTTTAATATTAGTAATAACAACATGTATTTATTTAAAAAAAAAATAGTATTATGGCATTATAGCGATTAACCAATGCGCCATAATACATAAATACAGATTATAATAATTACAAGATAAAAATAACTTTTTATATACAACGTTTTAAAATTTTCTGTTGAATCATATAAATTTGACTTGACTAGCTTAAACGATCTAAAAAATTTGTACTTGATAGAAATAATACTGAAATGTCATTTTGACATATCATATTGATTTCCACAGTAACGCACGTATATATTAATAATTTGGTTGCTAGGACCCCAGACCCCTAGCAACCAATAATAGTGGATTGGATTACGGATTTCTTCTTTTCATAGAAAACATAATTAACTGAAAATGAATTCAACTCTACTTAAAGATGGCTAAAAGTATTAAAAGAATGCATTGGCATCGTGTTCTGATATATTCTAAAAGTTTTAAATGTCTAGCTAGTCGGAAAGTTAGTTAAAAATCGATTTCAAGATTTTTACTGGATAAACAACCACCGGACAAATAAGAATACGACCTTAGAAAAACGTTGTACAATAAAATAGTATTATGACATTACAGCAATTAACCAATGCGCCATAATACATAAATACAAATTATAAAAATGACTTTATTACAAATAACAACCAGTATGAGTGTTTTCAAAAATTATGTATATATTAAGTTTAGTATGATCTGTCAAGGACGAGAAACATAATCCAATGTATCGGTAACTGGCTTCTAATGTAGCGGATAAGAGATTCTCGGTGCCATTGATTGTGATTATTTCAATGTATGTGTGTATTTGAAATTGTTTCATTGCTACGCTACTGTTTCACTAGAACTGTAATAATTGGACCACAGTGCCTGTTGTAGTGTTGAAAAAGTGTTAAAGAAAAACCCAATTAAAATCAAATTTGTTTTTCTAACATGTTTAAACGTTCAGATCCGAATCCAGATCAAATAAGAAAAAATACGAAAGCTTCGATTCCATGAATTTAGAATGCAAATCTTAAGGACTTCGGGACTCGGGTTGAATTTATTTAGAAATAAATATATTACTAGTGTAAAAGTTTTATACTATTATCTAATCCTTTTTTATAAAATTAATTTTATTTATTTATTAAAAACAGTGTGACCATAGTAAATCAGAATTCAGGGCGTTCAAAATATTATGAGATTTAAATTGAAAAAAAAATCTATTTCTAATCAAACAAGTTAAATAAAAATACATACTTTAATATTATATTGAAAATATTACTCTCCCAAGAGAGAAGAAAATTTAAAAAAAAAAACAGAAACAATGAAATACATTAAATTTCAAAAAAAATTACACAGCATTGAAGATGAATATTGTGTCTTTCGGGAGCGCATTGATTAGTCTAGCACCCCTCTTGCCTGAAGATGCCTGAAAGAAACCCGGGTCGCAAAAAACGTCTCAAATGGAATAGTACAAAACTTAAATCCATTATAAAATAACACTACTTGTTTATATCTTGGTCGATGCTTGAAAGAGCTTTTCATATTTTAATTATCTTCTTGAATTCATGATTGAGACTATTGATTCAAAATAATATTATGTTCTTTTTCCAGAACCTTGGTTTGAACCCGGGACCCCACGATATTAAAAACCGATATGTTACTGCTCAGCCGTCGCCGTCTTGTAATACTCGTATTCATTATATTATGTAAACAAATTAATTTATAATTGTATAAGATGACGTTTTGTATTGTATCATTAAATGTAGCTATTTATTGATTAGTTATAAGTTGTTAAAATTGCCACTACTAATTTCGTAAGAAATCAATATCAGAAATTGCTAATTTCAAAGACGCATTTTACGTCAAAAACCATACGAAACATCGTGTTTCTCTACATTGTCTACGTGGTAGCTAAACTATGTCCCATACGTTGTATTTCCAATTTCCCAGTATTGTAATGACTCATATTACACACATATATTATAAGGGAGCGACCAGTTGATTAATACTCACATGGGAGTATTTTTATTTGCATGCTAAAAAAACAATGCCATACCCACAATCTTTTAATTACACTTTCTCGGCAATTGTAATTACTATTGTTCTTATCATATAATGTCAAAGCGAAGGTGCGGACATTGAAGTGTTAATAATTAATAATAACGTTAATCATTAATTGATTTTTTAACTACATCACGAAGAATTTGTTAGAGCACCTGTCTCTGAAGCATGGGTATGGGTTCGAATCCCACGATTTAAAAAATAGAGGTTTTTTTTAATGAAAAAATATTTAAATTTCAAGTCTGAATACTACGCAATATTTAAGAATGTAACATTCTTCATTAGTAAAATCCTGAGAAAATTTGATCCGAATGAGATTTGAACCCATGATGATACAGGTTAATTTGCTATCCATGAAGAGATAAAAATATTTAATTTAAATCATGGTAGAATATGTTTATTTTTATTTATATATATAATATAAAATAATTCTTTTATTCAACGAATAATTCACAACATCTGAGAGTGTTACATTATATCGTCTATGTTCTGGCAGAACACACTAACTGGAGAAGACTAGTTATGAGTAATTTGACTTTGAAGTTGTTAAAATGTTTGAAATGGTCTATCATTTGAGTTTATTAAGTAATCCCCAAGAAGGATGACTTTAAAATAAAGACTGTTTATTTATTAAGAAGGTTTCCAGACGGTAAAGTTTGAATTAAGGAACATTTTGGTATAACTAACTCAATATGTCATTTTTTCGAATTAGTGTCTTCTGCCAGAACAGTGACGAATATTGGCATACATAATTTGAAAATATCTCATGCATATACCTACTAGAGAAAAAAATTCGACACCCCATGGGACTTGAACCTGTAACCGCTGGATTTGTACTAGTGTGCTTTTCCAATTAAGCTACGAGCATCCTACTTAATTACGACGAATTTAACTAGTTCTTACATGAAATGTTTATCAGATTCAGACTTTTTCTAGTGGGTATATGCATGAGATTTTTTCAAATTATATATGTTCAATATAATTTTATACTCGTATATGTTTCAACCAGTCGACTATTTAAATTTATATATATGGTGGTCGGTGGACGGTTCTTGACATTTGTTAAATTATGTGGACTTAAAATTATTATAACGAGTTGCTAAGCGAAAAGGGTTTAATACAATTCTGTTAATATATATTACGTATTTAATACCATTTTGTTAATATATATTAACAAAATGGGTAGTTTATGATGTTCGATTGTTGTTAACAATATAGGTAATCTTCAATATTTCATAAATATGTCAGCAAGAGTGAACTGGGCAAAGTTATTCATATTTTCTGTTAGCGCCAAAAATCTGTTGTTAAACCGTCATTGTCTGCCTCATTTTTTTTTAAATTTCTCTCATATAAAGTTGAAAGTAATTGTAACACGACATTTTGGCTAAACTCCCTCGATATTTTTTGTAATAATTTAATTAATATACTTACCTACTATCTTTCCATCGACGATTGACAGTAAACCATTAAAGTTATTTAATATATCGTTTTCCTGCTGCAATAAAACGTAATGACAGCATAAAATTTTATTATAATACAAAAACAGTATTATCTTCGCAATTTATTATACTTTGCAACATTTTAAGCGTTCGTTTTCGGATTTTAAAATATTTTTCCCTCGCAAAATCGTCCGATGCGATCGCTAAAAACATAGAATAAACAAGAAAAAGGTATCCTATTAGCGGAAGTGGTTAAAAGAGACCGCTGTCATTCACTTCCGGTGTACTGTGTACAGATGTGCTGCCTTTAAACCACCTGATGTCTATACCTGACACGTATCGACAGGGCTTCTACGATTATCCGTCGTTTCGTATTTTATAGAATACCTATCAATGCTTTTAGAGCTGATATTGTTTTGGCTTCGAGAAAAGGGTTTGGCAATAACGTTACTTCCTTATGGTATTATTTCATTACTTTTAATCATTATTTTAAATTAATGAAATAAAATGGTATATTAATGGTCTGAAACCAAGGCCTGAACAAAAATGAACCATCAGTGCGAGTGAGAAAGCATTCGACAAGCTTATGTCTCCGCTTTATGCCTTAGAGAATTTCTACGGCTGAATTTAAAAAAAATTGAAAACGTCGCCGGAAAAAATTGATTTGGCTGATTAGATGCATTTAAAAACTGCAAGCACGTGTTGCTGAAATTTATTGTTTTTGTGCTAAATATAAAGTTAGTGGTAATTATTTTTAGTTATTTTAATAGAACATAATATGGTTAACTATGTTGTATTTAAATTTGGAAGTCGTACTGAGAAGCAATACGATGGTATGACGTTTCATAGTTAAGTTGATAATAATAAAATCATTTTTCTACTGTGCGTTATACGTTAGAAAAACGGCTTCATTTTTCCGAAAAATAGTCCCTCTCCATATAGCGTCTGAGACTGATATTGGAAGGCTATTCAGATAATCCTTGATTATTTTGGTTATAATATTGCTCAGAAGTGTTTTCAAAATTTATGGTGGCGCTTATAGCAGTATACTGTAACAATTTAAAGATGATGGTGGATTGGTGGATTACGGATTTGGGAGGGGGGGGTTACATGATAATACCTGGCAATGACATTTGATGCTGAGAGCCTTGCGTGCATTGGAACCGGTTCGCTGTTCACGCACTGGTAAACGGACGATACACTTTTGGATGGATGAATTATATGAGATTGATGAATGATGATGATAAGTTCAGGATGGGTGCTATAGACGCAACGTTCGCTTAAACCGTATCAGATTTAGCGTAAAAAGGTCAAACAGATATGCTTTGAGTTAACTTTTGAATCACTCTGTATAACGCGGTGCGGCAATACACACCCGTTCGTTCTCTTGAGCCAACTCACGCGCGACGGCTGTCTTGAAGTCACTTTATAGATATCGATGGTAAAGTAATAACAAACTTGCCTACGTCCACTTGCTGCATATCACTTGAGCTAACTGAATATTCTTTGCAATTAATGTCAATTCATGACCCGTAATTGCTCATCTTCTGGTCTTGTGACAATAATAAATAAGGGATTTGGAAGTACGTAGGAAGAAAAGGATAAGGGCTAACATTTGGCCCAACCAATTATGTATATTCAATATTAGAATGTTAGATTCTTAAATCTTGTGAATTATTCAATGAATAAAAAAATACTTAATTAATAATTTATATATATATTTTTATCATATCGATAGACAGGTGGTCAAATATCAGTTAAAAGGTATCAATATTTTTTCATCATTGTTAGTTACAGTAGCATTACGCATCGACATATTCTAAGATAAGATACCAAACTTTTTCCAAAGGCAGTCTAAGCCTTAATCAACACGTAAGTTTATTTCGAAACTCCCAATTTACTATGACCTTACGTTAATATGAAACTTGCCCAGTGTGCGCCATGTATATAAAACTGCTACTTTGTCACATTTCTTACCTAACTTTGACGTCAAATATCGTCTATAACAAATAACGACCCTCTCTATAGCCGGTACATGGTGAACTCTTACCTTGTATTAAAATACGTTACAAATAATGTTATATACTTACATAACATAATATACTATTTTTATAAGGACGACAATCAGGAGTTGATTTTCTCAGGGGACACAAAAAAATTTCAGCAGACCAATGAGTGCAAAAAAAATACTAAACATTTTTGTTTTAACCCGTTAAAAGAATTTGATAAAAAAGAATAGTTTAAAGTTTAACTTTACAATTGTTTAATTGTCAATTTCGTGATAATTTATAAAATACATTTATAATCCGTATTTTGGTACAACATATAAAAAAATGTTAAAAAACCATTTCTTTTATTCAAATGAATAATTCACAAGATTTTTAGAATGTAACATTCCATTAAACATACATAACTTGGAAACACCTCAGAAAAAAATATATTTGAAAAAAAAATACGAAACTCGACGGGATTTGAACCCGTATAACTCTCGGTGTCGCGCCAATCTGCGCATTAACCAATTATGCTACGAGCCTCCTATCTAATGACGACAATTTAAAGTAGTTAATGCACAAATTGACACCGATGGTTATACGGGTTCAAGATGTGTTTTCAAGTTATGTATGTTCCATATAAAATTGCTTTACGACAAAGCGTGTTATTCTCACATGGTGACCTAAATATGCCCTTCTTTAAATATTATAAAACAGCGTACACCCAATTCATGTAAGTACAATATATTATTTAAATATAATTAAAACGCAATTTTATACTACTAATTCCAGTTTAATATTTAATAAAAGCGGAACTAGTACATACTATAAAAGTGTAATTTATTTAAATTAATAATTCAAGCCATTTTGTACATGAATAATAGAAAATATTATATAATATTAATACTCGAATCGATTTGTTTGATTAGAGTTATTTCCCTGCCAATTGGAATTACGAACAACTCTTCATTTCTATAACTTATACAGTGTTCCCCAAAGTGTGGTACGCGTACCAACTGGGGTACGGGAAGAGTTTAGTGGGGGTACGCGCTGCACCGGGCTTTGGCTGCGCCTGGTGCATTAATACAACATCATACAACATACATGCTAGAAGGTTTATCGCATGCGGAAAGAGAGCAATTGTTGGAATTAGCTTCTTCTCCTTACTGGATTCAGTTATCTCAAACCTATTACTTCTATAGTATTATAATATATTAAAGTAAATGATTCCACCAAACCACATCCACCCCGTACCATACCGGTCTAAATCGGGCGTATAACGGGACCCTACCCTTGATTTGAAGCATTTTATTTTTATGACTGGGAATGTCCCAAGACAGAGGTCATCATGTACTCAAATGTGCTTTGACTGAATTTACATGAGTTTAAGTTAAGAGCATACTTCAGTGAAACGGAAAATAATTTTCAACTATAGGTGCGACGAAATTTCGGACTCGCTGCCAATCAGAGAGCGAAGGTCGATCTGTGAACACGTCAATTTGTTTTGTGATGGCGTCGGTGGAATATATTCTTAAATCGTGTAAAGATGACTAAAAAACGTTACCCATTTACTAGAAAAATAAAACATGCCAATGAATATATTATTATTATTACTAATAGAACAATAAAAATAACATTAAATGGACGCATGTTGAATTTTTATGACAAATTATGTTTTGTTCTGCACGCGTCGTTTGCATAATCTTCGCATCGCGTAGTCACGATCGTTTTAGACCATGCCACAGCTGAAGTATAGCCTTAAGAGTACGCACGGGAGAGAGGAGCACGTAGAAGCAAAATTAAAAATTATAGTAAGTAATAAGAGATAATACAAAACTTCCAAACAATCAACGCAATAAAGTTAGCCTATGTTCTGACTAGCTCTGGCTGAACTGACTTGAGCAGAACTTTCCTTTCCATACACATTTAGGATATTCACAGAGGATGTGGCTTGCATCTTGTATTTCTTCGCCACATGGATGGATTGAACGGGTAGCAAAACGAAGCTCATAGAGCCTGGCAACGAAGCCACCATGTTCAGTCAATAATTGACTGGTATAATGATACTGGAGTCAAAGTGGCTATCTCCATTCGCCATTTGATATGACATACTTATAGTCTGGTTTTATTATAGCGATATCTGTAACATGAACAGCAATGCTAAAAAGTGCCGCGCCCGGCGCCGCTATCACAGTCCTAAACTTTTTTCGTTCTGAGCTTTTTCACGCAGCTTTTGCTACACTAAGTAATACTTCATTTAAAAACTCATGCCAGTAAAATAACTTGCCACCTGCGAAATCTTTATTGTGATCTACGTGGTGCCTATCTTGTAAATGAACACTTTCAACACACTTTACAACTCCAAAATATGTATGAAGCGTATGTAAATCGATTTTGTATCTTTTTTATATTCAAAGCGTAATGGTCGTGATTGTAGCAAAGTGACTGAACGTAAGTGATTTGCTTTAAAAGAGTTAAGTATAGCTACATTATAAACCAATATCAATGAGAGAATATATCATCGATTTTATTGGTTTATCACGAGAATTAAAACGATATCATGTACCGTTTTAAAAAAAAGATTTTTTCTAGCCAAAGCTATTTTCAAAGCATGATCCTGGACATTCTACTATTTACATCATTTTGAAACCTTATTATCCTTTATATTTATTTTAAACATTTGTTTTACCGTTTTAAAAAAAACAAAATTTTTCGGTTAGGTAGGTACATGATCAAACACGCGCGTAATATGTTTTTACTCCCTACTTCAGTTTTAGTTTGTCAATTTATGGCTACGGCCATATATTGTAGCTTAACCACTGGGGTGGTTAACACCAAAAGAAATGGCGTATTTCAAAAAAACACTACCTTATTCTTAGGTCAATAATTATTATAAAGCAATCATTATTCGTAGGATGTTTATCACATTTGAATGGTCAAATACATAGCTTATAATCAGTATCTTTAAAATTATCTTGAAATGTGTTAATCTTGCCCATGTTTTGAATAATAAAATGCCTAATTCTTGTCAAAATTTGGATCACAGAGATTATCAATTTAATTTTTTATCGTAAATTTTTCACTATAATAATGTCGACATAAATTATATTTATGGTTTTGTAAATGCGTTTAAAAATTAATAAATGTAAAAAATCTTAACACCACTGCACATTTATGTACTGAAATATGACTATATTCTAAAACATTAGAGCGATAGGTTTAAAAGAATACTATTTTATGTAATAAAAATACTTTATGCAGTCATAAAATGTTTAAAATAAATATAAAGGTTAATAAGGCTTCAAAATTATATAAATAGATTATCTACAACGTTTAAGGAATGTCCAGGATCTTACTTTGAAAATAGAATAAAAGCTCCATTTTGACCTACGCTGAGCATGTCCCCCCTTAAGGCTATTATACTTCAGCTGAGGCATGGTCTAAAACGATCGTGACTACGCGACGCGGAGATTGTGCAAACGACGCGTGAGGAACAAAACATAATTTGTCATAAAAATTTAACATGCGTCCATATAATGTTATGTTTATTGTTATATTAGTAATAATAATAATATATTCATTGACATGTTTTCTTTTTCGAGTACATACGTGACGTTTTTTAGTCATCTTTACACAATTTAACAATATATTTCTCCGACGCCATCACAAAGCAAATTGACGTGTTCACAGCTCGACTATCGTTCTCCGATTGACAACGAATGCGAAATTTCGTTCCACCTATTGTTGAAAATTATTTGCCGTTTCACTGATGTTTGCTCTTAACATACATAACTTGAAAACACCTCAGATACCCACTAAAAAATATAATATTTGAAAAAAAATACGAAACTCGACGGAATTTGAACCCGTATAACCATTGGTGTCACGCCAATCCGTGCATTAACCAATTATGCTACGAGCCTAGTATCTAATGACGACAAATTACAACGAATGACAAACATGACATACTTATCAATGGAATGTTACATTCTCAAAATCTTATTATATTTGTATTGTGGTTGGAACATCAATAAATTACCTTTTTTATGACGCCAAACAACACGATGTTAAAACATTTCCACCTAATACGAACGGGAAAATGTTTTCTGAATTTTCGTCCTTAAGTTAGTAGACTAGGGGTTATATTCCAGGGATGCCGCTAAATTTCTTGTTATCCTATGATTGAACTTTTTAAAATTTAGAATTCGTTGTACATGAATTTTGAAAAGACAATAGATACTTACATAAAAAGACATACAAAAACAATCCTTATCTTCATCTTTTTCGACCATGTCCGATTCTAATAAGATTATATAGGCCTCCACGGAGTGGAGGTTTGTATTAACAGATTTTTTTTTACGAGAAATGGGTGTCAGTCACTTGCTCAACCTAGTATACTCTGACTCATACACAAATTGAAAAACAATATGCGTAATTGTCAGACCCAGGATTTGAACCCGGTACCCACGACGCTATTGACCGCCACTTAAATTGAGTGAGTTAACAACTACGTCTATCTATATAATTATAACTAGTGTACACAAGGCTGCGCTTGCATTCCTTTTTTCAATTTCAATAGTAATCCTCTGCTTCAGAATGACACTCAAAAAATTTAGAGATTAGGTTAGGTTAGATAAGTTTTGGATCCGGAAAAAAAGTGTAGAAACACAGGTATTCAATGTTCGAGCACATAAAGTGAAAATAATTCCATTCTCGATCGTGGCATCATCATCAGCATCACCATCATAAGTGACCCAACAACCCAGGGCGGATGTCTGCCTCCTCCAAGAACTTCTTCTATCTTCTCCTATTCTGGGTCAGACCAGGTATCTGCGCCTACTGTTTGATAACCATATTTTAATTATTTAATATTTTTGTGGACAATACGTCCATATGGGTTATTTTTTTTTTGTTTTATCAGTAAATACGTATGTTTGCAGATTTCATAGTTACAGTTTATAAGTTTATTGTGTACATACTCGTAATTTGTATTTTATTATATTATGGTGCATTGGCCAATATTCATAATACAATAATACTCTTTTTGCCAAAATAAATTATTTAATTAAATCAGGATCTACATAATATGAAATAATTGGATGTATTTTATTATTATAAATATTTTTATTGAAATTATAATTAAGTTACGTTTTGTACTATTCCATTTTGGCTATTTTTTTCTACTCGGGTTTTACCTTTTGGCATCTTTATGCACTAAATACGCACTCACCAATTTCAAATACACACTGACAACAAATACAGTTAATTCTAATTTATATAGTAATTTAATACAATTAAATAAGCTAAAAACCTTATTATGTTCCCACTAAGATCAAGTATAAAAAAATTATATTTATTTGGTAAAAAAACGGAAAATTTTTCTTTTGCTTTTAACAAATCCCGGGATTTAAAAACATGTTCGTAATTAAAATCCCTGGTACAAGCAACCTTTTATCGCGGAGATCTGTAATTGACGTTTTGTATTCTATCACCTACCAACTTTACACATTGCTTAGTAAGCATTGTTTTTCTTATATTGATGATATCACTTTATATAAGAAAAGGAAAAAACAAACAATTCTATTTAACTTCGGATTCTTAATATTCAAGGGCGGTGTTGAAAAAGTATTGGCATAAGAAAATTTATTTTTTGAATATTTTTTTTGCAAACTGTCGTATTGTTTTTCTTCGTTGCAAATTTATCTGTTATAATAATCTTGCGAACATATTATTTTAAATGCTTGTTTCGTATTAGTAATCTCTTCCTAATCTCATGGGGGGGCTGACAGGGCTCTACTGAGGGTCCGGACTTAGGAGGGGTCCGGCCTGGCTAATCGACCAGATAAGTGAGATATTTTTTTTTTATTTTGTTAACTGTCAATTCATGGTGGAACTGCATTGTATTGTCGTTTTTATTTAATAAAACCAAATTTTGTGTAGTAATTATTCCACTTTTATACAATAGATTAGGACCGGTTTCGTCCGCATCAGTGAGACATTTTCAACTGAAAGTTAAACTAGTTGAAAATGTCCCTCTGAGGCGGACGAAAACGGTCCTAATATATTGTATTAAAGTGGAATAAGTACTACAAAAATTGCGTTTTATTAAATAAAAACAAGTGAGATAAACATACATTACAAATGTGCTTTAATAGTAAAAAAAAAGTCGTCTGCGTGGCTATTTTACTTCAATAGTGTTAATATTTTAATTTATTATGTGGTTGTGCGATGTAATTTTTAATAGTGTGTCGATACTCGACAACTCCATAATTCAAGTTGATGTAGGTATTAAATAATTACAAGATTAAAAGAACTTTTTTATATACAACGTTTTTAAATTTTCTGTTGAATCATATGACTTGACTAGCTTAAACGATCAAAAAAAAATGTACTTAATAGAAATACTGAATAAATATAGAATACTGAAATGTGATTTTGACATTTCATATTAATTTCCATAGTAACGCACGTATATATTAATAATTTAGTTGCTAGGACCCCTGACCCCTAACAACTAATAATAGTGTTTTAATTTTTACGGATTTCTTCCGAAATAACTTTTCATACAAAACAGAATTAACTGAAAATGAATTCAATTCTACTTAAAGATGGCTAAAAGTATTAAAAGAATGCATTGGCATCGTGTTATGATATATTCTAAAAGTTTCAAATGTCTACATAGTCGGGAAGTTAGTTAAAAATCAATTGCAAGATTTGTGTTGTTTAAACAACCACTGGACAAATAAGAATACGACCTAATAAAAACGTTGTAAAAATACAAAAAAATATACTAATAAATACCCTTAATTTTGCCGTGTAAATGCTACTGTAGAGCAAATGGATTTTAGCCACTTACACAACCTATTAGGTCCATCTTTTGACTCCAAACACAAATATAATTAAAAAACCATATGTCTATTTGCCAGGCCCAGGATTCAAACCTAGGAACCACGTTATTATAAGCCAGCGAGTAAACCGCTCGGCCGTTGTGGGCGCATATACGTAAGCAAAATATTACGTAGTTTTTGTTAGGACCATTATTTTTATATAAAAATAGAAGAAGGAACATTATACAAGAAATATTAATAATGTGAAAAATTAATTGATGTACTTAGATATTTCACGACTCTTGTCGAGTTTAGTCATACTGAACTAAGCCAATCAACAGGCAGTTGAACGACAAAAATTGCCACGCGAGAACACTGCAATAGAGATTCATGCAAGCGTCGCGTTGTGTCCAGTCCATATTAATCATATACAATAATCATATATCTTACATATTTATTTAAGTACCTGCTATAATGTAATATTTATATGAAAGGACAATAAATTTTAAAAATGCAACCATAATCAGATCCGTGTGACCTAGTTCTCAATTATAATAGGTATTCATTTTCTTAATATCTATTTTCCAGTAGAGTCAGTCAGTATCCAATTAATTCAAACTCAATGAAATAATTGACCTTAATTATATAATTTCTTAATATTCAGTTCAGCGAAATGTCCAATAATTATCGCATACTCAATAAAATAGCTGATCCACAATTATTTATTGAATAGTCATTTCAACATATTATTCAATAGTGCGTCAATAATATAGCGAATCAAAATTGATTGGATAGGACACTCTATTATAACTTCCCGGACTAAACATATTTCACCGGGTGGTACTCTGCACTATTTACTTTCGCACGTAAAATAAACTTTCTCCTCAATTCACTCGAGCAATCTACCACCAGTCTTACATTTCTACACCCGGTCACCTCCTACACCAGTCTCGTCCCTTTACAATGAGATTGCCAAAAAATATACTACAATAAAAAACTGTCAATTTCTGATAAATTAATAACCTGTTTATTTAAATAATTTAAAGCCTTATTGGAAGAGGTTCTTAGAGCTTCTCCCGACGCCCACTGATCGCATCGATTTTTCATAACAATGAAGTTGGCAGTTAAACTGTGTTGCCACTTGAATGCTAAATAAATAGTTACTTGGAATACTTTATCCGTTATTCAATTATATTCAAATCAGTATGATAGCGTAATCAATAAAATTATTTAAAGATTATAATTATTAACAATTTATTTATAATTAATTATTCACTTTATTTATACTCTGCAATTAAATTAAATAAGGAAATCGATATTTAAAAAATGGTCATAAAACTGACGTCATGACGTGATGTGGCATCATTATCCAACAGTTTTTATTAGACATAAATGTTATTTGTATATTTTCTTGTAATTAGATTGAATATAATTTGACGTTCAACGCATGCTCCTCTAAAACAAAATATAATAAATACATACATTGAGTATTACGTTCATTTTTTTCTAATACTTTCTAATATTTCCACTCGCGTAGGATTCAATAAATATAAGTAGACAAAGGCGTGAAAAAATGGCCAGCCTATTTTTCTCTTCTGGATAAGTAATAACAAAAAACAACTCACATTATTGCGCGAAAGTTTTATGGAGGGAAAAGCCCGCGTTTCCCGCTGAAATGTTTCATATAATTTCTTTTATATGTTGTATTATAGTGTAATAAAATTGATACCGCTGTTTTTCCTTTTTATTTTTACTAAAATTGATGTCCACCGCTCGTAGTATAGCACGTATTTTATTTTTATAATAAGATGATCTTTTAATGGAAACTATTTTCATTCTTTGAATGCCGTTTACTTTAGGAAGGTTTTTAATCATCAAAGCTATCTCCAACTTTACCGATAATACAACTAACCTATGGTTTATAAAAAATTATGTCTGTCACGTTGCAAATATACCTTATTCAAAAGTAGATATTAGAATGATCTAAACGACAAAGACAAGAAATTAATTTTCTCTTTTGCACAAAAAGCAACGTTGGTGACAGAAGAAAGGCTTTCAATTCGTTTACTCGATCACTTTAAAATTGTCTTCATTTATAGACGGATCTCTTTACTAATCAGTTTACCTTGACGGATGCCAATCGGAGGGCATCCAGTTAAATTCGTAGTTGCATTAGATTTTTTTTTTAATAGAATCAGTTTATATCAAAGAACAAAGGAGGTTCAGATAAGTAACGATGTATCATAATGTTTGTATAAATGTATTCTCTCTCCCTGCGAATAAAGATCAAAAGTCTCAATTGTTATAAAATATGTACCATGTAATTATCTTCTTTTTTTATTTATTTTAATTATATCTATACGTGCTTAATCTTTTATTAAGTAATTTTAAACTATTATACAGTGTTTTCTTTAACTTCTGCATTATTTCATCTTCGCACCCTACCTACGCATTACATAAATATTTACAATACTTTCATTTTTAATAACTCCCCTGGTATTAAAATTCAATTTAATCATTGCTTTAACCACTCTATCGCCCTTTCTTATTCATCAGTTTTTTTATCGTTTTCCTCAGTATGATAACTTATATGAAATGGTATTTTTCACAATGGGTAACATATCCAAAATAATCCAGTGAACTTCATTTTTATGTATATAATACTGCAAACAATTTGGTAGAGCAAATAAATTACCAAATATACTAAAATATGTCTAGTTAGACTTCTTAAACATCTGATATCTTCAAGACATGGACGGGAAAGACAATCTAAAAATAAAATCTATTTAGACGTTTTTTTTAAACGAAGACTTAGATGGAGACGGATGGTGAGTCTGAAAATTGACTTAACAGAGGAATTTGTCAATCACCAGCAAACTCTACATTCAATCTTTGTGAAAGGTAAAGTGAATATCCTGAGAAACTCATGGTATATACTATATGGCTAGGTCAAAGGTCGGAGACGGCGACGAAAAGCTACCTACAAATAATATACAGATGAAATCAAGACTGCTACTGGTTGTCCACTCTGAGTGTCAATGATTGCTTCAAATGGTGGAATCAAGATATAGAGAAGGTTATCAAATAGCCAAAGCATCCAAGTCGCGATCAAATACATGAATAAATTATGGTAAATTCTGACGCTATCTATAAATCACTAACTAATATCATTATTCTGTTTTAATTACAAAACTGATTATTTTTCCTTGACTAAATTTTAAACACTTTGCAATTCGAAATATTTCATGCAAATTATTGCCAAATAACTAGTGCAAGGACGTCATAAATAAATTAATTTGGAAAACTCTGGACGCTATCTACAATTACGTCATTGATAATATCATTATGATTAGTAATTTAATTTCAAATGTGGTCACTTTTCATTGGAGGAATTTTAATAATATGAATGCATCAAAGATAGGTTAAAGGCCTTAAACTTGGTCCAACTTTTTTTTTCTATGGTAATAATTAATATAATAATTATATACTTCTAAGGTTTTTTAAAATATATATTTTATTCGACGATAACATTGTTATAATTTAGGCACTAAACATTTGAATGCAAGCATAATGTTTCAGAGGGTTAATTTGATTAAATGCAAGTAACTTTACGGTGGAAACATTTTAATTGCTACAAAATTCAGAGGCAAAGTGTTAATTGACGTAACTGCGTTACAAGCTGATACTCCTGCCGACTACAAAGTTGCACGAGTGGATGCATCTGGAGTTAAATAGTTTTCATTCAGTTCAGGAGTTTCCATTAGAAGTTGCATCAGTACTACGTCAAAGGACTAATATACGAGAGGTAAAACGTGTGAAGCATTACAGATTTAACTGTATAACATGTAATCTATGCAAACTCTAGCAAACAAACAAAGGATAAGATACAATGTTATATATAAGTTTTAGTGTTTAGATAAGTAAAACATTAACTATACTATTCAACATACATATTTTGAAAACACTTCTAAGAAATATATAACCGTCTGCATCTCTCGGATTTTACGTCTACGTACATCGACCATCATGCTTTGGTATTCTTATCTAATTGTGACGAATTTTAACTAATGGTTCTTACAATACTCTCTGAAGCGTTTTTTTATATATTTCTGTAAGTGTTTTCAAATTCTGTATGTTCAACAAAAAGAATGTAACATTCTTAAATCTTATGAATTATTCGTTTGAATAAAAAAAATAGATACGTAATTATTAGGGCCCGGATTTATATGCTAGTGCATGTTTTGTTAGGGTGTATGCACAGCTATGAGAGTTGCACAGAAATCTGTTTTGAAAGACACAAAATCCAAAAATAAAATTTTATTGTGCATATAAATGCATATTTCAGACATTGGAGCATATTTGAGACAATAGTGCATATTTCATAAATAAATGCATATTTTACAGCTTTTGAATTATTAATTTTAGTTTTTTTTAAATTATTTTATCGAAATATAACTAAGTTAGGAAGGTAGATAGTTTAAATGCACTTGCATTGTTAATGCCATCTCCGAGCTATGTATTTATCAGAAAAAGTGAAGTCAACTCGGGCACTTTTATTTAAAGTTTGCCCAATCACCTCTGTGGACGTTGAAAGGTCGTTTTCTACATTTATAAAATACTGACAGATATAATTAGGCATTATACCTATGCGGAAAAATTTAATGCCAGAGCATAATATCTAATGAAAAAAAATTGTAGGTAATTTTTTTTTCGGGCAGAAAACAGAAAACGGTATTTAGGAATAGTTAAGTGTGTCGTTTTTATTTTTTAAGTTATGTTTGGTTTATATTGCATTTATTATTCAATTATTTGTACTTGTGGAAAAGCAATTTTGAAAATTGTAATTGATTATCTTTATATTCATTGTTTGTATTTTTTCTGTTCTGCTATCGTATTATGTTGAAAAATTATTAACTACTTGTTCAATTTTTTGTCAGTAATATTGGGTATAGTGGGTATTTACAATTTTTCCCACAAAAAATGTCAATTTTTAACTGCATATTTCTTCGGTTTTAGTGCATATTTTATTGATTTTAAGTGCATACATGCATGCATATAATCATGTTTTTTGTTGCATATAAATCCGCCCCCTAGTAATTATATTATTCGTAATAATACGAGTATCTTCAAAAAACAACTTTATTACAATACTTTTAATTTATATAATATTATACTAGAATACCTCCCCCATCCCCTTGCGGTCTCTAGTTCATACAAGTCAGGATTGGTCTCCGGACTTTTGGAATATTTTATATTATTTAATAGGTAAATAGCCAATACCATAACTTCAGCTTTTATTGACATGCAATCTCGATCGCTACTTAATATAACTAGTATTTAGATTCTAGTATTTTGATACTAGACTTAACGGGTCATTCTCAAAATCAACGAATACAATTAAAAGTATGACAGGATTTTATCTACTAAATTACGTATTGCAAAAAAGTGGCGCCAGGCTGTGGAAATGTCTAGCCAAAATCAAAGACTTTGCAATGATAAATAGGAAACTTTTTCGAACTGTTCATTTATTTATTTGTTTATCTAAAAAAGACACATTGAGCACATATCAAATTATTAATTCAAGACGTTCACAACATGACATTTAGAATAAAAATTACAGGTAAATCAAATTACGTGAGAGAAAAAAAAACTATTTTATAGCAAAAGAAATAAAATAAAAAACAACAATAATTCAAGAAAAATACAAATTATACAATAAAATAGGATACACGTTGCATAAACTAAATACATGTTGCATCGCTAAAAATATCTACATCTCTAGAGAGTGAATTGGCCAGCCGCACAGCCTTCGCTTTTGGTGCTGGGTGATTTTGACATAAGGAAACAGCTTTCACCCAAAATAGGTCATGGCTGCGACCATGCATGTAAAAAAGTACTTACTTAATACAAAATGAACTAATTTGAGACTGACAAACATTCTATGTGATCTTTACTTCTGCTGTAAGAGACGCGACAATTTTTTTAAATACTATAAAATTAAGCTTTGTGGCGACCAAGTCGGATGGTCCATCGTAGTAATAGTGTAATAATCACCACTCACAAAAATATTATATTGTTACCTCAGCTGGAATCAACCCCGGAATCTCGGTATTAAAAGCGAGTTCATTTGAACTACGAGGGTTGACAAATCTATTACTTTGCGCCTCTAACTACAAACAAATCTGCAATGCAGAACGATTTCAATTAATCAATACTAGGGAATCCAATCCCGAGCCAAAATTCTGATCCCGGGATTTCGGGATTACAATTTGACAATCCCGGGATCCCGGGATTGGCATTTTTTTCCATTGTTAATAAAAAAAATTATATTTACAAATAACATTGATAAAATCGGTCAAAAATAAATCTAGTATAATTTATACTATTTGAGACATTTACTGTTAATATTGTATACGTTTAATCTTGGAAATACACAAGTTTAATGGAGTAAATAATATTGTAATAGATATAAATAATAATGTGAATTTAGTATGAGATTGCTGTTTCTGATAGTAAAGACATAATGAATGGATTAGCGAGATTTAAAATAATAAAGCAAGTAATCATGGCGTACTTATAGCCTTTCCGCTTCATAAATCTATCTAATTAGTCAGCCAAATATGAAACTGCCGTAAAACGTATGATATCATAGTGGAATTACTTTGTTAAAAGTGCGAAGCATTGTTTTTTCCAATCTTTCTCATTTTTAATAATTCATGCGAAAAAATAAAATGAATCGGCAACCTACACATGAGTATAAATCAAACTTCATTCGAACTCAGTTTATTTCTAATGTAGTTATTTTTTATTAAAAGTATTTTTTCTATTATATTTTCGTTTTTATTTTATTTTCCATAAAAATTGATAAAAAAATCAATCCCGAAATCCCGGGACTATGTTTATCAATCCCGGGATTTATAGGTATCGAAAATAGCTCGGGGTCCCGGGATTGGAATCCCTAATCAATACATTACCCTCAGTAACTTTTTTTCAACTCCACTTTTATATACAAAAGCTCCATTGAGATTTTATTTCCTTTAGAATCTTTGTTATTAGTTAACAATATTTATATCATTTCAGGAATTTGAAAGCTTTCACACACTTGCAAGATTTTTTTTGTGAAAAGCTCTCATGTTAAGAAATAAAAAAAATCTTTTACAACAGTTGTAACGTTTTATATTTTTCTCACAGCTTTTAATATTTTTGAATTTAGCTAGAGATTGGGATAACTTATATGAAATTATGGCAACTCTTTACAAAGTGTGAAGTATTACAAAAAATAATAGAGATTAATATGGTTCTCCATCTTAAACTACGGATTTAAATCACTAAGCAAATAAAAAAACTGAGATTAAATACATCAAATCGTTGATAGAATAGTTAAAATCATTCGCACATACATTAAATTTATACTACCTAACCGTCATATAATAATTATATGGTTATTTTACTATGCTTATGGGCTTGTGTACACGGGCTTATACTAATCATCAGTACTCGCTACTCGCAATAATGCTGTCTACACGTGGCGGTATTAGTGCGAGTGGTGATTACTAATGATTAGC
The DNA here is from genome assembly GCA_022495005.1 of Rhyacophila brunnea. Taxonomy (NCBI): domain Eukaryota; kingdom Metazoa; phylum Arthropoda; class Insecta; order Trichoptera; family Rhyacophilidae; genus Rhyacophila; species Rhyacophila brunnea. The sequence goes on from JAGYXB010001003.1 coordinate 178,693, forward strand.
ACTAAACCCGTGTAATCAAGCCTTATTACATCAGCGTTGAATAGGTACATAATTGTATAATATACTTCTATAGAACTGTGTTATTTATATTTAACACATAATTTATCAGTTATATTGAATATGTCATAATATAACTAACAAATTGTTAGTTTTTTATGAAGAACGTTGTATAGGGCCAGGCCCCAGTTTAAAACGTTTCTTAATAATTAAATGATTTTTATTCAATGAAGACCTTGATTTAAAAATGGTACCCAATATTAACGGAATTTGAAATAACAACTTATTTACTTGTCAAGAAATTGATATGGATATGGAATAGGAATGGATATGGGTTCAAGTACCATACGTTATACAATAATTTATCATTTTTTAATATAATATACATATTATCTTTCTTATGTTGCTCCAAGGTATTAATTTATTTGTCATCAATTCATAGTGGAAATTCATTGTACGAGTACTATTAATTAAATTAATTAAATACAACGTAATCTTATAGTTCTAATTCTACTTTTTTTACTAAATATTAATTTGGTCCGGTTTTTTCCGCATCAGAGGGACATTTCCAACTAATTTAATAACGACCCTTCGAAGCGGACGAAACTAGAACAAATCAGTATTCAGTAAAGTAGAATTACTATAAAAGTTACTATAAAATTGAGTTTTATTTAATTATTGATACAGTGTATATATTTAATAATATAATACATTAGCACTGCATTTGTGCACCTCTGTATTGAATTTATAATATCTCAGTAGACGGAAAATATACAATTATTCACTATAATAATTAAAGTCTTAGTAAAGATAATATTTGGGTAGCGAAATTTTTCGCTATAATAACTTTTTGTTCGTTCCAGGGTACCTATAGATTAATGGCTATGGTTATATTTGTTACGTAGCTACTATTATTTGTGATTAGTCATCTGAATTATAATGGTCCATTTTTTACCTCAGCGCAGCCCTGGCAAAGAAATCTCAGAGTACGTATGTAAAGCTTGATACAAAGTTGAAAATAATCTGCAGGGCGAATTGACTTGCAGGTAATCCATTTTTTTCAATAACCGTATAATCAGTTATTTCAATAATTCAGTAAAGATTATTTACATAATATGATATATAAACTTCATACTATCCGCATAAGAATGTTTTTAGTCGTAATTTTTGAGTAAATTTTATCAATAAGAAAGTGTTTAGAAAATGCGTCAAATGTAGACAACGAGACGTTATATCTCACAAATCCAAAGAAAAAACAATATGCCAATATCAATTTTGGATTTGAACACGACCATATCGATACAATAAAAAACACACTAACCACTAACCTCGGGATGATACCAAAATACATGCATAAATTTTATTTTTTGTATTGAAATCTTTTCACCCCGTGTAGCTTTTATTAAATCAAGTTTATCCATTTGCAACTTTCATCCCGTCTTTTGTAGGGCTAAAGAAACCATCTGAATCAATTTGTCAGATCTTTCGCAAAGTTTTGTCAACAAAGCTTCTACAATGCGATTGATATTAACGGTTTTCAACAGCCTTAATTTGCTCAACCTCTATATCTTTTTGTTAGATTTGTATCTGAACATATTAAATTATTTTATTTATTTTATCTCGGTTGGTTGCAATTATTATAAAATAAGTAGACTGTAAGTACAGGGGTGTAATTATTACGACCGCATATAAATGGGGTGCGGAAATTGTAGAGTAACGGATAATCGATGGGCTGGTATTAGACTTGAAGATAAACGGTGGTTCCTGTAGACGGTGAACGTAGACCCAAGCAATGTACTCAAACTTATTACCCGAAATAAATATTTAGTTTTAAAGTTCCATTACTTTGTAGAAGTTTTTAATTAACATTCTGTGTTACACTTCTGAATGTCCAAATCGCATTGATTCACCTTTCGTATCTATAAATTACTAATGTACTCTCGTAATATATGACTTACCATCAAATAGACACCTAAGAACTAATAACCACGTTATGTTTTCCAGTTAAGTTGGAAGAATTTTCTTATTATATACGTTTTCTTTTCCTACTTTTTCAAAACCTGAAGAGCCGGAATGCTATGTGAAGATCGAAATTGAGATTATTCTAGATAATTTGTAACTTTTATAAGAAAAACCTATATGACATTATAATAACTTGTCTTTTTTTATCTTCGAAAGTAATATAATAATAATGACCACATAATTTATATTATAAATACCATAAAAGAGTATTATTAGAAACATCGTCGTATTGATTTTTACAAAAATACTCTATTCTATAGTTTATTCTAATATATTATTTGGAAAATTATTCAATGGAGTTAGTAATGCACATTTTGCGTTGCAAGTTTTTGTAATCTAATGAGTTTAAAGTGTAATATATAATAATAATTTCTTTTACTTAATACTTTGGACGCGGAAGACGCACCCGGCGCGTAATGGCCAGGCGGCCGATCGATGTAATTAACGTGCATTTTAAAGGTGCTAATTAAAAAAATCATTATCTACTCAGCAGCGAATGAGTTAATTCAAATACATAAATTCTTCTTGAAATCATTTAAACTAGGTATGAAAATACATTGATTAAATTCAAATTGGAAAAAAACTAAGATTTTCCATTATGAGTTATTCAATTTTTGAGAAAAATATATTCAATATTTATAGTAAACATTATCACGAGAAAAGTGTATTAATAAAAATGTTTAATTTTCTTTTGGCTAGTCAAAAACATTTTTATATCTGAGAAAATTACATGGTTGGCTCGTAACTAATGTAATCATTAGTCTATGAGCTCTATTTACCAGCTTCCGATTCAAATATTTTGAATCCGTCTATAATAATATAGGCAGGTTTTCTTCAACATCAATATTATACTTTTGTATACGTTCTTTCTTTGAAAATACAGTATGCAAATATAGAATTTACTGAATACAGAATGGTAAGTAATACATAGTAGTTTTTTTGACAGCTCCTCTAAAATGCTCTTAATAAAATCAACATCTGATTCATTTTCGTCGCCTTCAGTATTCTTAGTTCTCCATTCAACTTCTCTACAACTCAAAATGGGTAACTAATTGAATGATTGGGCTCTTTCAGCGTATAGCAGCGCCTCTGTCGGGTTTTAATGCGAACGAAAACGGGCGGGAAACGAACAGAGTTTTCCTTCGCAAAATTTCAAAGTAATGACATCCTGATTGTACTTTGCCGGAATAAATTGAAATAAAACTGATTTAGAAGTGGCGCGAAATGAAAAATTGCAAGGAATCGAAATGAACGCAATCAAGGAAACGTTAAAAAACACTTTCTTACGCAAAAATTTCAATTTCAAAGACTGAGAGGAAGATACTATTTCGGTTATTCTAATTTATACCACAGGCTATATTATTAATGTAGTTAATCTTGGCTTATCTTTCCTAGTCCTCTTATTATATACACAGTTTTACTTCTTTTGGGGCGTTTGGTAGAGAGTGAAATTAAGAGCTGCGCGACAGTATGACGTTAATTGCGAATCAATCAGCTGTATACAAACGCAAGTTTTATAGTAAAATTGTTCCGTTGCCTAGCCCCTAGGCCTATTATTGTCGGCCATTTGCAATTCCTTACGTAAACAAACTATTAAACGTCAGAGTGACAGTTGTCACATTAAAAATAAAAACAACGATAAATAATTATATAATTTAGTAATATAAGTTAAAGTGTATAGAAATAAACCAACGGCGCTCCAATAAGCGGCGCTTTTTTTTGAGTGTGTAATTTAACAAGATAATTAAGAGCTAGTCAAAGAATCTGGTTATCACAAGTTTTGTTTTTGTTTTGTTACGCCAAAGATGTATAACTTCTAACGCGCGTATTATATAAGTACCTTAGCATAAAAAATACTATAGACTATAGTACACATACCGATTTTTTTTAAACAGCAAATAAATTTTAATATCATTTTAACAATATTATATTGTAATATATCAATAAACATTCAAAACTATGCCTTTATTATGGTAAAACTGAGCGTGGGTTAAAATAATACAGGTGAAAATGTGCGGTCGGTTTGACCTCAACAGGTCCAGCATGCGGAAAACCGCACGAGAGCTGCAATTTCCATACGTTAATGAAAATGGCGCCACCATAGGCAAAAAAACAAAATCTCAATATTCGTGTTTTCATGTTTTGAATTTACATAAAACATTTCTGAAATCAAAGTAAATTCAACTAACCTCATTTACTATTATTCGTTCAGTTTTGATCTACAGTCGAACTTGGTTATTACGATCACGGAAATAGCGTGATCTCGGATGCAATGAGGAAACATTCGTTGACATTTTAGTTTATGATTTTCAACATATATTTATTCACTTTTATAACGAGCTACTTCTCGGGAATACCGAGAAAAACTGTTAATGTGTCGATCATTTCAAAACAACATTCTCGACCCTAAGCAATAAAATCCGACCGGGCAGTTAATAAGTACCTAATTGGTGTTTCCGCCGACAATATTGAAAAAGTATCCACGCATATGGTTGAAATTTCATGTAAAAAATCCAGGCTTTGCAAAGTCAGTAGGTAGCTACCAGCGCCGGCGGCTCATCACTTCATTACAATAAACAACTACTTTTGTAGTTTATGAATGCCATGCTGGTTTCGGAGATTTTTACGATGGTTTTCAGATTTTTTATGTTCTATGCTTAACACAATCGCTGCTAACCTTTTAATTTCCTTTTAATTACCACATTTAAATAACATATTAATTATATCTAATGGCCAATTACTCCAAACGCGCCAGTCGCGGTGTTAGCACTAAATGAGTTTTAAATAAAACATGACGCAAAAAATGTTATATAACGATATAACGAGTAATGCTTATAACGAGCAAATTCATTTTTTTCGTAATAACCAAGTTCAACTGTATATTTTTACAATACCGTTTGGCATTAAATGAAAGTGAAGTCACTTCAGATTTTGATGTTGAAGCCAAAAGAATATTTATTATTATAACTGTATATCAATACTTGAATTATTTTTTATGGATTATTAAAAAAATCTATTTTAATGTAGTGCCCCAGGGTGCTGACGTGCACATTTTGAAAACCCCTAGCAATACTCATTGTTTAATTAATAAACGAACAGCCGGCGAAAACAACTCCAATTAAAATTCAATATATAAGGCACGTATACGACGCCGGTTATAGGGAACCCTTATATAAAATAAATTCATTCCTTATTTAGCTTGATGTAACATTTGCGAAAACACTTGTATGGAAGAAAATTATTGGCCAACAGCATCGTGCCGGTTCACAGAATTTTCCGAAATGGTAATTTGTACGATTTAAAAAATAGGCTTTTTTTAGTAAATCAGTTATATATTAAAATATAGTTATTTATTAAAATTAGTAATTTTAGTAAAGTAGGTAGATATATTATGATTTACGAAAAATAGTAAATATTCATTTTTTTATATATGTAATCATTTTTTTATATATCGGTGTATCACGCTAAACGTTTTAAATCACAACAATATTTAATTTAAAAAAAAAACAATATAAAATTCATAAACAGTCAATAATAGTGTTTAGTTTCGAAATAATATTATCAAAGTCTAAATGAAACATCACTAAATATATTTTATTTTAAAATATCTAAAGGATTTAAAGCTTTTGTGCGCTTCGTGAATCGTTGTATAGGTTCAGCAAATATTTCTTCATACCTGCAAGTATTTAGGTACAGACTAATGAAACTTATTTAATCATATGTACGTATTTTTTCAATTGAAAACCCTAAATTGTCTTATTAAATTCAAATAAAATATCACTGTATTCCAATAAATGTTTTGTGCCACAAAAAATGCCACTTAATCGTAAATTCGTACAAATAATTATATCTAAAGAGGAATTAGTGGATAAGGAGACAGACAATGGTTTGTGATTTAATAGAGTTCGCAAAAAACCCTCAAATGAAAATGGGCACATAGCTCATAGAAGGACAATCGTTGGACAAATTTAGTCATCTAGTGCAGTGGTTCCTAAAATTGACTGGGCTCCGACCCATCTAACAAAAATTTCCAATCTTGGGACCCACCTCTTAGCTGTCTTAGAGAAAAGAGGGCATAAATATTGGCAATGCTCAGATTCCCTAGTGACGAGTCGTGGAACTACTTAATGCTGTGTTATTTGTTCTAATTGAAATAAAAAAAATATATTAATTAAATACCTACACCTGCAAGGTTTTTTTACAAAGTTATTTCAATGGGAAGGATGTATTTGGTTCTTATTTTTCTTCATTACAGTTTTAGCATCAACTTCAACTTTAGTTACTTTTAATCGCAGTGAGTTTGATATATCCAATTTATTTCGGTATTTAGTTTTAATATTAACCATAGCCAAAAATCCGACCTCACATAGATATGAGGTAGTAAAGAGAAGGAGGACTTTCATAGCTTCATCGAACAGGCAAGGATAATTATCAGCAACCGAGAGCCAGAATTTCGTTAACTGTTTACGATTGAAACTATTTTTCAGTGACGTATCTTCTGATGAATCAATGAGTTCTTCACTTGCTTTTGTTGACATACTAGTTGGTAAGTCGTCTTGAAATGGGTTACAAATCCAACGCAACGAATCAAACTTTTTCATCTCTTCCCCAAAATAGTCGTCAAAGTTATTTATTAACAGTGATATATGACTGGAAATTTCAGACAGTACGTTCATCTTAGGCTGCACTTGGTTTTCAATAATAAAAGTTTCAAGTGTTTCAAAACAATCATACTTGCCATTCTCAATACAACTTTTCCACAACATAAGCTTTTTCATGAACGCTCGAATTTTATCGTGAACTGCAAAATTATTTTTTTTTAATTCATGTATACAGTGGCGAGGGCCCACTCAATATTCGCCCGTGACCCACTGGTGGGTCGCGACCCATAGTTTGGGAAACCATGCTCTAGTGGTATCCAAGAGTATCAAAAGAGACCGCTGAATCAATGAAATGATAAAGTTCTGCGGAAGTACATGGCAACGCAACGCCCAGGACCGACAGAAGTGAAATCAGCTTGGAGAGGCCTTTATCCAGCAGTGGAGAGATTCAGGTTGATGATGATTATGAAAATTTTAATTCGGCTTGAATATTTTTCTGTCGTTTATAAATTGGTTTAAAGGTTTCGGTTAATATCCCTTCGTACAAATATTTACGTACAACAATACATTTATTTTATTGAATCGTATTTCCAGTGCCCAATTAATCTTTGGCTAGTTGTACAAAAAAAGGATAAGTTTAAAAAGTCTTTTAATTATCATATACTATCAGATAAACGTTTATATGACGCCACTAACTTTGCTAGATAGCATTTCAGACGACGGCAACTTAACGTTAATGTTTTTCTTATAATATACGTGTGTTTCTTTCAAATGTCGCTTCTCGAAAGCCTGCCTTTTAATGGCGAAAAGTTGAGGGAAAATTTTGTTATTTTACGCAATAAAATCTTTATGGCCACGTGATGAGAGTTACGCCCCAAAGCGATCACTACGATAAGACATAATACTTTATATCTAAAAGTCATCGTCTAAATAATATGATTATATTAAAGCTATAAAATTCATTTAAACAGAAATGTCAATAATTTTATGATTTTAATTAAGTAATTACTGAAAAAAATACCAAGTAACAGTACGAAGTGACGAAGGGTGACTCTTGGAAAGAATTAGGCTATAGAGATTAAAGAAAAAGAACGCAGTTATCAGTTAATACTTAAAATAATAAGATAATACGATATCACTACTGATGAATCGACACACTAATGACAACGACACGAAATCGATGAGTATATATCAGTATCAGTGTGAATAAATTTGAATTCACCAACTATTTTTCTTTCCAATGCAACCAACATATAAACTAAGAGACCACAAAAGAAACCAATAAATAATCAGGTAAACAAGAGCTCCTACATGATTTGTGATTACAGAACAAATTAATAAATATAATTCAGATAGGCTACAAGCAGTATTTTAAAAATGAGAATATCCTACGAAAATAAAACACATATTATAGACGTGCAATAGTGTGTGTTGCAATATTCAAACACACATATACATATATTGAATGAGCGTCAGCGCATACATCGAGAGCAGTTGTCAGAGTGAAGAACAAGCATAGAATGACGTATTCTTGACACATGTTTAAGTTTATCCCATATTCTTCCACACTTGAGATCGGCTGCCTGTTACTCTACGCCCGTTAGGTATTTCAGTTCCCATTTATTATGTGTTCCCTGCTTGTGATAGATATTATCAAGCGGATGAAATTGCAGTGGGCCGGGGTCATTACTTATAAAGTAGACTATATTATATTTTATAACTTAACACTTTTTTCACTTTGTACTACACTGATACGCCTTTTTACCTGATTACCTCGAATAAAATTAGATCAAATGATTTTCATTTGTATTAATATACTGTTGTAATTAATAAATAAATAGAAATGTAATACATATAAAAAAATATTTTTAGAATATACTACATCATTTTCATCCTAGAACCGGAACGAAAATTTATGAAGTATTTACTCTACATTATATTAAATACCTAGTATAGTGGAAAGAACTAAAAGACGCCTTGATCTAGAATCTAATCGACTCTGGTTGATGATGATGAAAGCGACAATGTAACAAATCCTCATAAAGTAATATGTAAATAACATAGAGCCGTTATCGACTTGTATTTCCGGTCAATATGCCAGTTAAGAGTAAAAAATAATTATAGACTAGTATCTAGTTAAAACGGGTAAATAATAAGGAATAATATATTAGTAACTTGTTGAATATACATAGAGTGCATTACCGTGAAGCTTATTAGAATATTTTTCAAAACATAATCGCGTTGAAAGGGACTAATAGATGTTTACCTCTAGAAGAGAATATACAGCCACCGGATGTTGTACAGCGATCCGTTAAATCCGAGAAAGCCTTTGAACCTCGGGAAATAGAGCCTTCGAAATGAAATGGGGGCGAGGAAACACTCCCATTAAACGAAAAATCATTGCGACGCGTAAAACTTTATTTACTAAACAGAATAAAGTGAGGCCAAATGAAAATTTAAGCGCATAGATTCTAGATTCTGGACAGAGTATTAGAGTTTTTTTTTTAATAATAACAGTAAGTTGTCGAAACACTAACTATATCATCATCAGCCGGGGTCAATCCACTTCTGGATGAAGGCCTCCCCAAGCTTCTTCCAACTCTCTCGGTCCTGTGTCATTTGCTGCCACGTATTTCCACCGAAATTTACCAGTTCGTCAATTCAGCGGCTTTTAGCGCGACCCTGTGGCCGTTTCGTGCCCCTTGGGTACCACTAGGTGACGGCATTTGCCCAGCGGCCGTTTTTAATTCCTTTTATTTTATTGCCGTTCCTTATTTTCATGAAAACCTTGTACAGAATTGGCAGTAGACTAAATAGTCGATAGTTTTAAAGATCTTCTGTATCTCCTTTCTTATGGAGAATAATAATAGAGGCAGTTTTCCATGACCCTGGAATATTCTCTTCGTGCAAACAAGCTGTGAACAGACGTGCAAGCACTTCGCTCACCGTCCTCCCGGCCCGTTTGAGAACATCGATAGTCAGCCCATCTTCTCCCAGGGCTTTTCCACTCTTCATGCACTCTGTGGTAGTAACCTCGTGAAGAGGATCTCCATATTCTCTGTTCACCAGAAAATCTGAATTGATGTCAGTATTGTCAGTGTCATCTTTGTATAGAGCGCTGTAAAACTCTACAACAGTATCCAGTAGATGATCCCAATTACGCACGATACTTCCATCTTGAATCACATCTTCCATCACATACATACTAACCATATAAGAGGGCCAATATTTTATTACAATATTATAATAAGATTGATTATTGAATTAATATGTTATCATGACAAAATTATTTAAATATAATTTAAATAGCATAGTATGTTTTTAATTTGACGTTAGTTTATAATTTTGATATTTAGTATAACGTTTTTCTAATTTAATGAATAATAATCGCAATAAAAATTAATTAAACTATAAAAAATACCAGATGACAGTGCCACCTGTCAACATTCTTGTCCATGCGCTAAATGCGTTCAATATGTTCAATTCGCAGACTAGGAGAGTGTATGTGTATATCTGAGTGTGCTGTGCTGTGCGAAATGTATGCGTTCTGTGTGTATGTTTTTTTATGTGCTGCGCTGTTTATCTTATTTAGGTATGGTCACAGTACTGAAGCTCGATTTGATATAAATAAAAAGGATTTCAAGTTATACACATTTATGTTTTTATTTTAAATGAATATAAAAAAATATTAAAACTATTCATGACACTATTATAGATAACTAATACATATTATGACGATAAAATAATATGTAATAATAAGATGGGATCATTTAAGAAATTCACATTTTGTAACATTTTTTTGAAATAATTGTTTAAGTTTATATTAAACCTAAAGTAAAAAAAATGTTTGGCTTTTTAATGTTTTCAGATACATATGTATACGGTTTAAATTGTAAATTTAAAAAAAAATGTCTCAAATTGCAGATTCGTATTTTTCCGCTAGGTGCCTCTGGTAGGTGGAGGATTTGCCTTAATAAAAAAGTAGATTAAGTACAAAAAAATGGCGTTTTTATTAGGATCATTGTCATTTTCAATAATAAATATTTTTAGTTATATGATGGGATTCTGGCCTCTGGGAAAGAGATAAATAATTATTGATATAAATACATATTTACTAAGTATTGGATTGGTAGTTGGAATTGATATTTTTGATTTGATTTTTATCGTAGCACTTGATTTTTTTAAAAATATTTAAGCACCTACATGACTTTTTTTTAAATCTGTGTTAACAACTTACTAATATTTGTTTTTTTTTTGTTAAAACTGTGTTACTCTGGATTAGTTAAAGTTCTTAACGTATGCCTATTATTCAAGAAGGCTTGCATTATAAACAAAAAAATGTTTCGCAATTTTGTTTCACTCTTAAGTTTTTGCCATAATCAATATACCCTTTTAAAAAAAACATGTCCTTCTCGACATGTACGTGACGAAAAGATATATTGAACGTATACGCGTTCGATTGAAAGCGTCTGCGACAGGGATGGCAAATAGAAATTGCAGAGGGCAAAACACCCCGGTAGCTCGCTGTCTGAACAAATGGGAGACATAATAAATATCTACTAGTCTAGTCAGTATCCCTTGTCTCTGCCGAAGTAATTGTGCTTATCTACTGAAGTAACTCAACGTTGTATCCGCTGAGTTCACGCTAAATTGACCACCACAGTGAAACTAAATTAGAAACTAATTTCAGGATTTTCTTCAATGCCTTCGATTAAATTTAATCATGACATGACAATAGATAAAAATAAAAGTCTACTCTTGTTATTGATTCAACTAATTCTAAACTATTATTATTTACTGGTTATTGACCATGACTTCATTTGCGTAAATTACTGGAAAGAATAATAAGCAAAATATAGATTTAAAAAGAAACTATTTAAATTATAATGTAATCTACATTACATTCCATACCCGACCCGGGATTCGAACCCGGAATTTACGATATTATAAGTCGAAACGTTTCTATGAATATTCAGTCAGCGTCTTTTGTCAGTATGACACTCGAATAATCCAGTGTGACCAACCGTTCTCTGGCCCTCGTGGTCCAATGCGCAAGGCACTTATCTCGGGAATGGGAACTATCTGAAGATATATTCACGTCCGCAATAAGACGCCACAAAATGTTTTTAATGCAATATAATTTGCCTTTGTGCCGACCAGGTCGGACTTGCTAATGGGTCCAACAGCTGGTTGAATTACGCGGCTAACTGACATAAATTAAAAAGCAGCTACTACACATACGCCGATGTAGTATTTTGCTATTTTACCTGTCGAGTGAAATTTATTACATGCAACAAGCAGATGTTGTTTTTCTACCGATAATGTCGCACCAACGCTACGTGCGGCTTATATTAAATTATATGTGATTTATGATCACAGTCAAGTTCGATGGGTGACCGCGGTTATTAATATTAAAACATGAATATCTTGTTGTAGCGACTTAAGTATCTCTCTCCTCTCGGACCACATTCTCGGACATTCCCATAGGATGTGGTTTGCATCCTGTAGTTGTATGGACATGTTGGCCGGGTAAAGTCCAAAATCATGGAGCTTGCAGCGAATTCACCATGGCCTGTCAACTATAAGTGACAGTTAGCTGCGAAAACCTAGCTGCAGCAGCCACAATAAGCCAACGATATTTGGCTGCCTAGTACCTACGTTCGATTGAATACATTTTAATACAAACACAAAGATGATTTTGGCTGCCTAGTGCGCGACCCGGCTTAGTTTTTAAAAATCATTCAATTCATTAAAATAAACTTACCACATTAGTCTTTTGTGAGTCACCCCGATAGTTTCGGGAAATTCATTATGTATTTCCTGTACGTATTATATAATTATTATAATTAATAAATGGGAAAACTGTTTGTATATTTCGATATTATATCCGTGAAAGCTTCAAGCGAGGTGTGAGAAGTAATATAATTACACGGAAGAAAAATTTAAGGCAGAAAATAGAATATCGACATGTCATAAAACTACAGTAAAAATTTTCTTCAAAGCTTTTTCAATTGCTTTCTCTCAAGTTGTGTACAAAGTTTATTCAGAAGATTAAACCGTTGGATTATCGTTAAAGTTATAAAGTTTTAACAGATAAGAAAATAGAATAATATAATATTTGAAATGCAGTTTAAGCTTGACTGTTATTACATGAGTTTTCAGAACCGAACTGCCATGGAGCGCATTTCGGCACCGGAATAGTATCTTCAAAAGTGACCTCCCATTGTATCTTAAACGTAAAGTGTTCAACCGATGTATGCTACAGCTGCTCACGTATGCGTGTGAAATATCAACCCTTAACGTAATAAAAAATCAAAAATAATGATTAGCGCAACGTTGCATGGAAAAATGCATGTTGAGCATAATGCGGAAAGACCACAAAATAAACTAATAGATAAGGAGGCAAATTTCGCGCCCGTAATTTAGTATTATTGTATATAATATCGCGCGGAGTTTATTAACATTCAAATGCCTAAACCTTTATTTCGCATGTAGAAGTATTGTAAAGAGGAGAAACAGAAAGGAAAGCTTTTAATTTCTCTTAAAAGCCTAGAGAAAAGAGATAGAGAATCTGCTACCTTAATAAAAAATCTTTATTAAAATTTCCGTTACTGTAATGTCACCTTAGGTTACCCAGCCCATTAAACTGCAAATATTTCAATTAATAATATGCACTTGTCATTTTTATATTTCGGATATTCCTAGAATCATTGATACTTACTGTATTATTATTATAAATCTCATACGGTAACCCAAGGTGACATCACCGAAACTTATCATCGCAAAGGGAAGGTTAATGATGGTGATAATTAAATGGTGTTAATAATTGCGTGAGTGTGAGTTTAGGTATAGGTTTAGGTTATAAATTCTTAAAATAGGGTCTCCTTAGCAAGCTCGGTGTACTTCTTTGAACTATCAACTATAGATGTATAATTATATTTTCACTGCATTTGTATGTTTATATTATGTTTTCTTTTTATATTTTCATTTTTATTCCTTTTATTACATTTCTTTTTCTGTCTTCTTTATAATAATGTTTCATGTCATATTGTGAACGTCTTAGACTTATAATTTGTAATCTCCACAATATGTATTTACCCTAGATCGTAAAGATTTTTTTTTAAATAAGTGAATGTATTATGACGTATTTATGTAATGAACTGTAAAATAAATAATATTTAAATGAAATTAAGTAGTGAATTCTCCATTATTGCAGCTTTTCCATGCATTTAACATTTAAATCAAATACGCTGATGATGTCACCAATAATATTCCACAATTTATGGGTGAACGGAAAGCGTTTATCAAGGAAACCCTCTGTCCAGTTTGATTTAGTTTTTACACATAGTTATATTTTGCGCGTTTCGCGAGCCCTCTTTTGCTCGAATAGATAAATAAAAACACTGTCAATGGATCAGTAGTTCAATTTTAGGTTTGATTCCGCGGGTTGTGAATTGTTATTTTTTGTAAAATATAACAATAACTAATTTATAGCAAATAAAAAACTAATGAAATTAAGTTCATCTCGCATTCCTAAATCTACCTATAGCAAACCTTTTCCCAACATTCACTATTTGCCACTGGTACATAATTTAATTTACAATATAATTTAAACAAATTATACAAAAAAAGTTTCTCGAGTCATAAATCACCCTATATATAAAAATATGTAACATTATTACATAGCAACCTACCAGATAGTTTATGTAAAATATTATTACAAGATACTCATTTATTTTTTATTATTAAAAATCTAGACTTTTTCTGCAGTAAATAGATCTTTAAAAAATCAGGAAAACAAAATATTTTTTGCGACTCGGCGGATGGTAAAAAAATCTGTGAGTTTTTCTTAAAATATTCCTATTAAGTAAATTGAATAAGTTTTCAAATTATTTTTAGTACTCACTAACGAGCTTTTTTTGACACCAGTTGCCACCTCGAGGATTCAAAACTTTTTTTTTTCTAAATAGCTTTTAGACAATTCTTCTCATTTTTCAAGAAATGAAAAACATAATTAATTCGCAACATTAAAAAAATATGAAAACATCACAATGATACTTCTTTTTTCTAAAAAAAATACCTGGTAGAAAATATAATTTAAAACTCCGGTAACTGCGAAAAGGTAATAATGCGTAGAATTGTGTTGTCCGTTAATCCCAGACTCACCAAGTTGTAGAAAATTGCATTATCACCCAAACCAATAAAAATACCCATTAACATGCTAATACATTTAATCTTTGTATTCGGTGTTGACACCTAACTTTCTAGGGAACAAACTAGAGAAAGAATATATAGTATTTGTGATCTAAGAGACGGATCCTTCACTTATTCGGTCGCGTTGTTAGAATAAATCCGACAAACGGTTCCAAAAGTGAACGAAAGCGTTCGCCTTGCAGATGGAGTGACACCACCGTGAAAGCAAATGAATTAACGAAAACTGAAGTATTGAAGTTAATGGCCCCACCAAACCACATCCACCCCGCACCACACCCGATCTTAATCGGGCGTATCACGGGACCCTACATTTCGATATAAAGCATCATTTTTATGACTGGGAATTTCTCAGGAGCAGTTACCCAAGACTAAGGTCGCCATGCACTCAAATGTGCTTTGACTAAATTTACATGACTTTAAGTTAAGGTACCCATGGGAGAGATGAGCACGTAGAGGCAATATTAAAAATTGTAGTAAGTAACAAATTAAAGCTCATACAAAACTGCCGAACATTATAAGTGAAGAAATCTTCACCTTGGCAGTATGACGCCGCAAATTTTCTAAATGCGATAAAATTGACCTTTGTGGCGACCAGATCGGGCGGTCTGATGGGCCCAATAGCTGGTTGAACCGACTTGAGCAGCTCTTCCATTTCCGTACACATTTTAAGACATTCCCAGAGGATGTGGTTTGCATCCTGTATTTCTCCGCCACATGACTGAAGCAATGAGATAAAGATGATACTTACTTAAACTGACGCTATATACCACTCACGTCTATAGCCGACTACGCAACCGTCTTACATGCATATATTATATACCGGGCCCTCTCCCTCTACAGTCGGTCATACAACCCTTCTGTGTCACTCTTGACGTTTTCCGTCCATCTCCTCCTTAGGCTTACAGGAGTTCCTTTGTAAACTTTATAAAGACCTATAGATTTCTTGCATCTGACAACCTGACCTGGCCATCTGAGTCTTCGCTCCCTGAAGTCATTGACTATATCTCTCTTTATAAAACTCTGCATTTTTTGTACAGATACGCCACTTTTGGTTATTTTTTTAACCGGTTTAAGTATCTTCATAGAACTTTATTTTCAAATACTTGGATAATGGTTGTAACTTCAGTGAGGTAAAGAATATAAAGATACCTATACATAGTGTAACTGCACGAAATTACAAATTTAATAATGGAAATATAGCACAATCCGAAATTTGACAAATCAAAAAAGTTATTAAAATGAATATTTAGATACTTATATGGAAATTAAATAAATATATACTTGTGCATTATACTGTTTTATTACATTATATAGAAGTGTGAAAAGGTGCATTTTGGGCATAATATAGAAAGATCAGAAAACAAACCAACAGATATGAATATAGTCAAGAATATGCATCAGTGGCTTGGGGTGGAAGTAGGCTGTTAAGATTCGATATAAATAGTGCAAACCAAACTTTTTCAGTCATACTTATTTGTTTTAATTATTGATCTAATAATATAATTTGCAGCTGGTTTCGGTTAGTTTATAAAATTCAATTAAGCCCTTCCTAAACCAAACTGCAATATCTTAGGTATGCTATGGACAATCCGACAAATATAATGCACACTTTTCAGTCATGCTTATTAAATTTGTTTTCGTTGAATTAAGAATACATAATAAATATTACAGATGGTGTTGGTTAGTTTTTTTTAAAATTCATTAAACCCTGCCTCACCAAATCATAATCGATAAAAAATATTCTTCTATAATATATAATATCTTAAGTTATGCATGGTTTAATAGCATAATTTTGGACTATTATTTACTATGGCTTGGATTAGGCAGGGATTAATTGAATTTTAAAAACTAACAAACATTATCTACACATTGTAGTCTTAATTCAATGAAAACAAATATATTTGACTGATAAAGTTTAGTGTGCACGATTTATGTCGGATCTTAACAGCCTGCCTCCACCCTTTGCCATTGGTATGCATATAATAATACAACATCTTCGTATAAGAAATAATGACATATAACTACTAATAGGTGTCTACCATTTTAGCGACTAACACGTCGTAATGAATTCTAGTCAATCCATTGTATGCTTCGTGCCTTCAATTTATGTGTGTAAACAAACTATTAATTCGCAAAGTAATAAAAAATGCTTGCCACCTTTAGGGGCTCGTGTTAAAATCAATAGAATTGTACTGTTTCGTAATAAGCTTTTTATGACCTTAGATCCGCTGATTGATAATAATTAGCCTGATTAGTTCCACGAAAATAATAAATCAAACCTTAATTTAATGTGTATACTTACATTAATTAACACTAATTTTTATAATAATAATATTTCAAGGGTTTAATGGTCTTGACTTAACTCTTGTATCGAAATAATCTTCCTGACCATTGATTGACTACTTGTATTGTGCTCTCTCTGATTCAATGTTTCTCAATCAAGTACCACGGTTGTGTCAAGAGTTCCGAAAAAAGGGAATAACTTGAAACGTGGTATTAAAGTGAAAAAAGAATTATTGTGAACGATTTTTAAACAATTAAACTAGGGATTTCAATACCGGTATTCAATTATTTATCAATACCAAAATACCGGTTTCAAAAATCCAAAATATCGTTAATTTTGGTATTAAAAAAGCATACACGTATATGTTTTTCAAAAATTAATTTAAACTTATTTTTTCATTACTTACTGTTGTATTGTATTGTATATCATGCTGCCAAAACGTAAATATGACTAAAACGAACAAACGTTAAATAGCATTAAAACAAAATCCTTCAAATAAGTATATTATTATAGAATTGTCGCGATGAAAATAAACAACACATTTTGAAAAAAAACTCTTTGCAAATATTTCCAATTATTATTCTATAACTTTTGATCCAACGTTGATAGTACATCCAACAAATGTTTAATTTCAAAGAGATTTTTCTATACCCGGACTTAGATAGTATTTTTAAAAATTAATTATGATCTATACTCACATATTATTTACAAAGGTCAATATAATAAATGTAGGTAGGTTCCAATAAAATAGTGTTTTAAATAGATTTTAATAGTTATATTTATTAATAGGTTCTTCTTTTGTTCTATAATATCTTTTGATGAATACCGGTATTCAATAACAAATACCGAAAAATCGGTATTCATAATATATTCATTCGGTATTTCAGTCTCTATGTCAATCCACTCCCTAGATGTATTTACATTTTAAGCGATGCATTATATATATTTTTTTAACTCTAGTTTATTGTTTAATTTCTATTCTTTACAACGTTTTTCTTACCTCGTATTTTTATTTTTCCGGTACAAATATTGCAATCGATTTTTAACTAACTTCCCGACTAGCTAGATATTTGAAACTTTTAGAATATATGAGAACACGATGCCAATGCATTTTTTAAATATTTTTAGCCATCTTTAAGTAGAATTGAATTCATTTTCAATTAATTCTCTTTTGTATGAAAAGTTATTTCGACACCATTATCGGTTGCTATGGGTCTGGGGTCCTAGCAACTAAATTATTAATATATACGTCCGTTACTATGGAAATCAATATGAAATGTCAATTTTTTTTTTTGATCGTTTAAGCTAGTCAAGTCAAGTTTATATGGTTCAACAGAATTTAAAAACGTTGTAAATAAAAAGTTCTTTTTATCTTGTAGTTATTTAAATTAAGTATTGTTGTATTATATTTTTTTTCCTTAAAATAATTTTTTGTTTTGTTTTTTTTCTCTACTAAGTTGGCTTACCTGTCCTTTTTATTCTAAATGTCACGTTGTGAACGTCTTGAATTAATAATTTGTTATGTGCTCAATATGCCTGTTTTAAATAAATGAAACCCTTCTATATCTTTTTAAAAAGTGAAATAGTTATTATTGAAGAAGAGCAAAATTATTATTGTATGAAAATTATTAAGTGTATTTTATTTTTTGAACAGAAGTGGAAAATGAAGAAAGGTATGTATTGTATAAATTTGAGAGTAGAATAAGTAAATGTTGATGTATATAAAATATAAGGTAATAATCTTCGTACCTAGTCTAATAATGTAGTAATTGTCTACGCGTGTCTCTGATTTAGACTTTCTTTTGTATTCCTCTAGACTTTAATTTGTCTCAGCTATGTAGATTTTTTTCCGAGATTTTTAAAATGGTACAAATAAAAAAGGTTGAGAATTGCTACTCTTGTGACATTAGTAGATTTGCAGAATCGATGACTCACGCCGATCGTTGTAAGAAATCGTCAACCATATAATATTAATAGCAATTACACACAATGATTCAGCTACAAATTCGATCACGTTGACGCCCTTGGGACAGTATCAAGTACAAATGTACATAAAACATTCCCGAAATCATTATCAAATAAAAGATTAACGATAGTAGAGGATTATGGTGCATTTCATAGCTTAAAATAGCGTTACCGAACTGTGCCGGGTAGTAAACAATAAAATGATGATCGCCTGGATGGAACGACAATTTCAATTTAAATTCATTTTACATAGAGTGAACAAACTACAACTTCAATTCGTTGACGACATGACATTATATATAATAAATAAAACAATAAAATAGATTAATGATTTCAGCAATTAAGTACATAGAAGTACACCAGAAGTGAGCTTAATAGACCCTTAAAAAAAATACAACAACGTCTTCTTAATTCACCCCCGTTCAAATGTATATAATATATTAATATTATGCAAAGTAATTTGATTAACCTCAATTATATCCAATTGACGCCCATGATGATAAAGCAGCTTACACGTCGGCTTATAATTTCGTGGGTACTAGGTTCAAATCCTGGTTCTAGCAAATATACATAATATTGTTTTTCAATTATTGTCGAGTCAGAGTATGGACCTAATAGGGTGAGAAAGTAGCTAACATCCATTTTTCGTAAAAACAAACATTTCTTAATACTGTGGAGACCTATATTATGATCTTATTAGAATCGGAAATGGTAAAAAAAATGTATCCATTTTAATGGGAAATACCAATTGCAGGTTACTTTTACGCTTTTTAGGAGAACAAAATGATGCTCGCGATTTCTAAAACTACCAAGAATGGCAGAGTTCTTGAAATTTGTAGCTAAATATAGGTCGCTTCCAAACTTTATCATAATATCCGACCATGTCCGATCCTGATAGGATCATATGGGCCTCCACAAAGTGGGGGTTTGTATTAACAGATTTTGTTTTTTTACGAGAAATGGATGTCAGCTACTTGCTCAACCTATTAGGTCCATACCCTGATACACACAAATTAAAAAACAATATGTGTACTTGCCAGACCCAGTATTCGAACCTGGGACCCACGGCTTTATAGTCCAACGCTTAAGCCGTGCGGTCACCGCGGGTGTAAACCGTGGGTCCAAACTTTATACCACAGAATATAACCGTATAAATATTATCATATTATTATTTTAACATTATTGACTCTGAAAGGATTCTGCAGTTGTTTTCGCATATTATATTATTCGACATGGACAGGATTAACTGAAAATAATGTTGACTTTGAAGACGAAGCAAACAAATAGCGTATTTTATTAAAAATATTTTTTTTACAATTTATTAGGGTTGCGAATCACTTGACTTCGATAAAATGGGGTTACGACTCGAAAAAGGTTGGGAACGTGTGTTCTACGGTATATACATACACAATGGGTGAAAAGATATAGGAAAAGCAAATATTCTTACAGTTTCAAATAAAATATAGCCTTAGCTAGCCCGTTCATTAATACAAAAGGAGCCTTCGACAGGTTACTCATGCAAATAACAAGCAGTACAGAGTACAGCGATATATTAAATAATATGGCGTTATCGAGAGGTGTCTGAGTGACATGGCTCCGTCACTTAAGCGAGAGGTAAGTACAAAACGCCTGTATAATCTGATTAAAAGGAAAATTCCTTTTGATATTTTCCGAGGAATTCGTTCGCGCGGAAGGGAAAACAGCTTGCGGGTCGGCGCGGAATTTTCACGCGAAGAAAATTCTTAGAAAACAAAAATGAAATGCGCGCCTAAGTGAAATTCTTTCGAATTTTATATTGTTTGTACCTGTTTTATATTGAGGCATCAAGTGAAAATAAATTTATCATCTTAACTCGATGTAAAACTTTATTACTATTGGTACTTTCTTTAATATCAACTTTCACTTTGGTCAATGTGAGTTTTTAAATTTAAAAAATATATTATGTTATATTTGCCTTGATTGGTGATTGCCATGGTAGAAGCCGTTTTAAAGGGGGTAAGTTAAGAGAAAAAATATACGAAGTTATAAATTTGAAAAAATAAACCGACACGCAATAATAAAGGAATCGTATATTTTAATCGGGTCGTGAAAGAAAATAAATGCTCTCATAATAGTTCGACAGATACTTAAGTACCAAACGACATTACAATTAATTTGTGACAGATTGACGAAAAAGTGTAATATGTCTGGTGGCGGTAGTTTCTAAATAATTTATATTCCAAAACTAAGCCATATTCAATGGCGTTGACAGGTGGTACTGCCACCTTGTATTTTTTTCTAGTTACAAAATTTTTCAGTCTTCAAAAAGTTTCTGGCATTTTACGGCGAGCGAGACAGTCTTTTCTCATCGTGAATTAACCGTTATTTACTAAGTATATCAAAGTAGGAATCACGCTCACTCTGGTGCAAGCCAACCAATATCTTGGGAAGATGCTTCTGCGAAACTTGGCACAACATGTGGAAACAGGCGGCTCTCGTGGTGCAGTGGGTAAGGCGCTCGCCTTCCACCCGAGAGTTCCTGGGTTCGATTCCCGGTCATGACAAAAAACATTTATGTGTTTTTCCTAAGCCTGGGTGTTTGTGATTGTTCAAAATTACTAACAACCACCTTGTACGAAAAAGCAAGGACATGGTTATTAATAATACTAAAAAAAAAAACATGTGGAAACATGACGGGTGGTGGAGAGAGAAAAAAAGTTAATAAATAATAAGTACAACACTCAGGTACAACAATATGTGTAGTTTTTCGATTATATTAATAATCATTACATCTGGACAAAATCTATATATTCGCGTTTGTTTACAATACATCTATTCTCCATTTGTTTACATTCTTAAATCAAAACGATCATAGTTATTATAATTTAATTTTAGTTATTAAAAATAAAATTATTATTTTTTTGGGATTGTATTTCTGAGGTTTTTCTAAATCATAATGTTTTTTTTAATTAGCTAAATACAAAATTACACCTTTACAATATTGAACCATACGTCAAATTGCACATTTTTTTATTGTTATATGTAGTGAAATAAATAATAAATAATGTGAAAAAAGATATCTACTCTTGTAATAAATCGGTGCGAAGCCACACCTTAGTTAAAGCATGTGTAGGTATATCTCAAAGCTACAAGGTTTTTTCACATATACAGGGCGACTGAAACTTAATCAAAACGCTCAACAATACCAAATATTTGTTTTTATATAAAATACATACTAATTACTTATGTTTTATTTTGCTTCACCGAATATAGTTGGGGATGTTTGTAAGTTTGTAAACTCTATGCTTCATCAACAATGTAATCTTTTTGCAAGATTCTGAAGAATTAAAGTTAGTATCAAAGTAGTCTTCATCAATGTCGCTCGACTTCAATATGTAAAAAGCTACATCTAAATTAAATAGGACAGTGAGTGTGTAATATTTTTTCAAATAATATTTACGAGAACAGTGTCTGTAAGCTACTGTCTTTTTACCATGTTTTTATTAGCTCGTATTCTTGTTTGTCCCGTACAGATTTTTTCTTGTTTTCCAAGATTTTTAACTAACTTTCCGACTAGTTAGACATTTGAAACTTTTAGAATATATTAGAACATGACGGGAATGCATTATTTTAATACTTTTGGCCATCTTTAAGCAGAATTGAATTCATTTTCAGTCAATTCTGTTTTGTATGTTTCGGGAAAAATTCTTTAAAAGTAATATTTACTACTCACTATTATTGGTTGCTAAATGGGTCCTAGCAACTAAATTATTAATATATACATGCGTTACTATGGAAATCGAGATAAAATGTCAAAATGACATATCAGTATTCTATATGTATTAATACATAGAATTGACAAGTATATATGATTCAACAGAAAATTTAAAAACGTGGTATATAAAAAGTTCTTTTTATCTTGTAATTATTTTCAATGTATTTTTGACTCAACGCATTGACCCAATGTGTTGTGCGAAAGGCCAACATCTATTACGCTTCTCGGAAGTGAGTGTGAAAATTTACTTTTAGCTATATATTTTTCTAATGGATTTAAGTTTTGTACCATTCCATTTGAGTCTTTTTTGCGACCCGGGTTTCGCCTTTCGGCATCTTCAAACCCGGGCCGCAAAAAACGACTCAAATAAAATGGTACAAAACATAAATCCATTCAAATTTAAATTCAAATTCCATCAAGTACCTTCTTTCAAGTTAGCGACACTCTTTGAAACTGATTAAGATTTCGCGAGACACCAAATTTTTTATATCAAAAAAATTTGCTTGAAATAATAACACACATTTTGCACTTATTTTAGTAAAAAAAAAAAACGCAAAACACTGATCTAACTCCATAAATATTTTTTTTTAATTTACCTTTTATACGCTTTACTTACATAGTCATATTAATTACTATATTGTATTTTTTTTTCATTCTTTCTCAATAGCATGCAACTTCCAAAAATATTATACTATAATAGGTACCAAGCATCCTGTATATGGGAAAATATAATATGCACACTCATATTTCTGCTGAAACATATCCCAGTTTTATATCATAGCACTTCAAAGTCAGCACACATTTTTCATATGTCTTTCCCACATAATAAAATTATATTACTGCCATCAGTTGGGGTAGATCCACTGCCCCTAGATCCTTCTACACTTTCGATTCTAAGTTTGTGTTGCCACACATTTATACTTAACTCAATGACTCCATTACACCAGCGGACTTGGTGCTTTTTATGTCCTACAATATAACGGCATTTAGTCAGGGATTATCCGCGTGCGCAGCAATAGATTCGGCTTATTGGCATTTCACAGCTCATAACACTTTCATGACATCTAACACATTGCATACCCACCTACACATGTTTATTTTTTTATCCACTGGTTGTTTTTCTAGTCATTTATAGTAGAGTTATGCATAACAGTGCCATTTTCATGCGACGTCCAATTACGATACTTTGTGGTATTTATCGTTCATTTATGATTTACGTTTCTCATGTATAATAATATATCCGTACATTGTTTTTTGGGGATGATAAAGAGAATGTAATGAGGGTAGATAAAGGCAGCATAAAGAGATGGATAAAGAGTTACAAAGAGTTACAATAGTAGGAGTAGGAGTAGGAAGCTCGTGCTCAGACCAAGCCGCGATCAGGTGGCGACGACTACCGATCTACGGTTAATGATAATACCGAAAAAGAATGATGGAGTGACAGTGGTCGAGTCGAATGATGAGTCACGAGTTAGAAGTGAGACTGAGTTCTATCAAACGTCCTTCGCTATTTATATATATGAAATCAATACATTATAAAAGTTACTGTTTATCTATGTTAATAAATCATACCAAATTATTGTTGATCTAGGTTATGATTGAGAAACCTGTTGATCGCATTGTCTTATGACTACGAGGTGTTTTGATGAGCAAGCATGAGAGTCGATTGCTAGATCATTGTCTGTAACAAAAACGCTGATTCTATGTGAAGCAATTCATAGTTTAACTCATTCGCTTCTGACTTTATAATTATTTTTTAAACACCACCTTTAAAATGCACGTTAATTACATCGACCGGCCGCCTGGTCATTACGCGCCAGGTGCGTCTTCAGCGTCCAAAGTATTAACGACTTGTTGATTTTGAAACAAATTAAAATATTTACGTTTATTAAAGAATTTTTCATTAACAAATGAGGGCTCTGGTCTCATAACTTACAATCTCCATAATATAAAGAAAAGAGGCACTGGGCCAACTAATTGCCAGGACAAGTGGGCCCTGCACTGTCGAATGAAATAACGTCCATTAATAAAATAAATAAAAGTTCGTTACGATTTGATACAGAAAGTAGACGAAGAAGTTTAATAAGGTTCTATTTACTACTTAGTAGTTTTAATTGATTTTACTAAAAAAAAATTATTGCGGATTGAGAATTATTATGCCTGACGCTTTATATAAAAATTAAAAAAACTCTCTTCTCGTTAGACTTGTGCATATTTAAACTCTCACCAAGTATTAAATATAACTTTTCAACCTTCTTACAGTGCGCCCCTATGAAACTTGGCACAAAGACTTGTTATCGAAGCATATTCTCTCTGATCCCAATATTATATTATGTACGTATATAATATATATACGTATATAAAGGCCAATAGTTAAAATTTGTCATAATTAGTATGTCACCTAGAATCATAGTGGACAATGCGCACGGGGCGTAAACCCAAGAGATGCAGGTTCGATCCTGCCGGGTGTCTTACTTTTTTCAAAAAAAGATTTTTTATATTGGTTATAATATATTTTCTCAGAAGTGTTTTTCAAAATTACGTATGTTTAATAATTATTTATTAGTCAATTTAAAATATTTCTAATAAAACTATATGCTGTTATAATATCTAAAGCATATTTACGATTGTAACCTTTATATTATTGAAAATACTCACATATCAAGTCCGAAGCAAAGATCGATTGTTAACTCAACAACCTTTACCATATTGTATTGGCATGGTCGCAGAACGATTCGTCTTTTTTAAATATAATTAAATTGTCTCGTTACCCGTTCAACATCTCCATGTGGTGGAGAAATACAGGATGCAAACCAATGTGTACTGAAAGGGAAGTGCTGCTCTAGTTGGTTCAACCAGCTATTGGGCCGATCGGTCCGTCCAACCTGGTCGCCACAAAAGCCAATTGTATTGCATTTAAAAAATTTGCGGGGTCATACTGCCAACGTGAAGATCTCTTCACTTAGAATATTCGGCAGTTTTGTATTAGATTTAATTTGTTACTTACTACAATTTTTAATATTGCCTCTACGTGCTCATCTCCCCATGGGCACCTTGACTTAAGTCCTTTAAATTCAGTCAAAGCACACTTCAGTGCATGATGACCTCAGTCTTGGGTACCTAACTGCTCGTGAGACATTCCCAGTAATAAAAAAAATGATGATTCACACCAAACATAGGGTCCCGTGATACGTCCCGTTGTGCCATTCCATGTTTTACCTATTCTCGTGAAGACAAATATTTAAGCGAATGTTTAATAAACATTTCTAATAAAAACTCATATAAAGATGTCAAGAAATCTCCTCAAAAGATGGCGAAGATCCGCACTAAATCGTAGAGACAATTTTCTACAAAAATAAACTGAGTGAAGATTGATCGGCATCAAAAATATAACAAACTAATATATATAACTATCTACTGAAAAAACTTAATTTATCGAATTGATATTATTTTCTGTACGAACATTATTTTTTTATTGAAAAATAACATATCGTCTCCGACCTGTCGAGCGAGTCGGATGTGAAACATCCGATGTGACAATTTTGTTAAAATGTTTTTTTCTTATTTTTATCATTAATATTATATAATTATACAAAATAGTTCATTAAATCCCTAAATGTTCTATATATTACCAAAATTAAAGTTTAATTATTTAACATACATAATTTGAAAACATCTCATGCATATCCCCATTAGTAACCGCTGGTTTCGCGCCAGTGTACTTTTTCAATTAACCGACAGCCTACTTAATTACGACGATTTTAACTAATAGTTCTTAAATTCTAATGGATTTAAGTTTTGTACTATTCCATTTAAGTCGTTTTTTGCGACCTGAGTTTTGCCTTTCGGCATTATCAGGCGCTATGTATACTCACCAAAAGACAAACACACACTGTCAGTGTACAAAACTTAAATCCATTAGAATTCAAATTCAAATTCTACCAAGTACCTTCGGTCGATAGTATTAATAGAGTATTTCTTACATGAAATGCTTAATGAATTGCATTACAAATTCAAATTAATTCAAATATCAAATTTATTTATTTTTTACATTCGGTGAACGTTACAAATTATAAATTTAAGACGTTCACAGCATGCAGTTTAAAAACAAATAAATAGTACTAAAAATTTTAAAGAAGAAATAAATGCAGTATCACAAAAACAGTATGAAAAGTAAAGTAATAGGTATAAAAATTATAAATTATAAAGCATGGAAGCACACCGAATGAGCTAAGTGGACCCTATTTTAAGATGTTTACAATGTTAGCTATCGGTTTTTGTATATTAAAACAAGGCAGGTAATTAAATGCCTTAATTACTAGCCGACGTCACGTTAGATAATTTCAAATTATATAGGTATGTACAATGTATAGAATATTACATTCTCAAATCTTGTGAACTATTCGATGATTAAAATAATTAGTTTATTAAATTATTAGCAAATCTAAGTACGTTATAAAAACTAAATTATTAAAATGATCCGTGACGTCGGTGAGTAATTAATGCATTTAATTACCATGATTTAATATACAAAAGCCAACATTGTAATGCATTCAATAAGCATTTCGTGAAAGAACTTATAGTTTAAATCGTCGTACCTAATTAAGTAAGACACGCATATATCATCTTAATTGGAATGGCACACTGGTGCGAAGTCTTGTCGGGTGCCGTATTTTTTTCCAAAAAAAATATTTTTTCAAGTGGGGATATGCGTGAGATTTTTCCAAAGTATCTATGTTCGATATATTGAATGTTATATTCTCAAATCTTGTGAATTATTCGATGGATAAACGAAATAGTTCATTGTTTAATTATTTATAGAAACCTCCGATTTAAAATGTCTCATTTTCACAAGACAAACCTCTTTACTGCCAATTATTTAAATAAATCAAATGATTCGCATACAAAAAAAGTATTTCTTCTTCTTCTGCTTATAGAGCAGTTTGTTGCATTTCCTGTAAAATTTTAATTTTGTTATTTTGACGGTTTAAAAAGCTCAAAAACTCTATACGTTTCATGAAAATAATATAATATAACACAACAAAAGCTTAGAATGAAGTGTGTTTGGCAAATAATAGAGCGTTTTTCGATCAATAGTATATTTTTACTTCATCATTATGTAAAAAAAAAAGTGAAATTTTGACATACTTAATGGTTTTTCGTTGTAAGCACACTCTAATGATTATTATATCAGATATCGATATACGATCACTATAACAATGAATCTATCTATATACATATACGTTTATTTTTATGACTAAATTATTCCATATATCCATTCACTCATAATATGAAGGCAGTGTGTTAATTATTATGACAATCAAAGATAATTTATATAACCTGATAAAACCCATCATCTAACCCACCCCGTACCATACCCGGTCTTAATCGGTTGTATCACTAAAACACAAATATGTGATAAAAAAAACTGGGACATGTGATCGAATAATTTAAGTAAGTGCGTCAGTTAGCTGACAAATATTCTTTGACGCCAAGCTCTTCCAGTACAGAAACATGGAATGTGAAGCATCCTCCGCCAGCACTAGATCTCGAACCAGATAATACCATCAAACCACATCAAGTTCCTGTCAACCCAAGCTACCTGTTTCCTTTGACTTGCTCCCTGAGGAATAACAGCACGGTATCTCGAAATTTCTGAATTTTAAAGTGTATATTTGGATAATTCCTGGCAAAATTAGAAAAATAAAAGTAGATCTAACTACGAGGAAAATTACATGGACAGAAAAATATTGTCCCACTCTTAGAATCTGGATTGTAAAAATTCGACGGTATTGTGGAGTTTTTTCGGTAAAATCTTTAAAAACCTGAAGAAAACCTGATGGCGAGAGGATTTTTGAAGTTATACTTGTGTTAGGGTGTTTGATAGAAAGTGAAATTGAGAGCAGCGCATGCACACCGTTACGAAAGTGCGCGACAGTATGAAGTTAGCTGTATACAAACGCAAGTTTGATAGTAGAATTGTTCCGTTGCCTAGGCAACAAAATTATAATTGTCGATCATTTGCAATTCCTTGCGTAAACAAACGATTAAGCGTCAGAGTGTCTGTTGTTATTTTAAAAATAATAACAACGAAAAATTACTATATAATTTAGTAATATTAGTTAAAATGTATAGAAATAAACCAACGGCGCTCCGATAAGCGGTCTTTTTTCTTGAGTGTGTAATTTAACAAGATAATTAAGAGCTAGTCGAAGAATCTAGGTTATCACAAGTTTTGTTTTGTCTTATTACGCCAAAGAAGTATAACTTCTTACGCGCGTACATACACACACCGATTTTTTTTTGGTAAGCAGAGCTTAAAAAAAGTTTTCGATATGTAGGTATTATAAACGGATTTTTTTCTAGATTATCTATGCAAAATAATTTTGTACTTGTCCCAGAATTGTCTAATATAAACAGTCTCTTTAAATAATTGTTTGTTTCTCGGTGTAGTTTAATTTTACTTCTATATTATTTATTTTATCTCAAAACAATTTTGTCGACAGTTTTATGAAACAAATAAAAACAATGTTAGTTGATATGTTATTTTAATAAATACCCACCTATATTGTTTATAAAAGTATTTTATACTCTTTCCAAGTATGTAATATACCCGTATCATGTTTCTAATTAAAATCAAGATATAGTATATGTAGATACAAGCTGTGTATAATAAATAATGTATACTTTCCCCGATTATGTCTACTTCTCAACACATAATAATTTTACCAGTATCAAAGTGACCTCGATACATATAATGCCTCATTAAAACGTGTAAATACTCACATTTCATAATAAATAAAATTTACTTAGGAAGTATAAATTTTACTGCCCCATTAAAATATCTAATTAGCCAATATTTTTAAAGGCTGTTGTCACCTTTTTATTACGGAAAGATCAATAATTAGTTGATTACAATTAGTTGAAAATGTTTTAAGTGAGATATCATGATGCGTAGTGCAGGATTCCAATCACGTCCTGTTCTGCTGCTGAATTGGGCCAAATGAAATAACGATATAGACCTGCTGAAGGCAATCGACAATATAGAGTCTTATCGAAATGTTTTTGGGAGAAGTACTAATAAGATTCCGAACACGCCAAGTAAATAAAGTAACTACTGCTATTAGTTTCAAATTCGATTACCTCCATTCTATTTTTTTAAGTCTTGATTCCGGTTCTCTAAATTAATAAATTCATAAACCATCAAATCGAGCACTATTTTTTTAGTAAAATACCATTAAACCGGAAGTAAACTGCAATGTCAGTCATGTTCATCAGCTGCATTTTTTTTTCTAGACCAAACTACCAAACTTCATTAACTGAATATGGAGCCACATAGAGGCTATTGCAAAATCAATTTAAGTTGGCTACTCCTGTTATATTATAATCCATGTACTTCATATCAGTAGCGAAGGGTGGAGGTAGGCTGTTAAGATACACCATAAATAGTGCACGTTAAACTAGCGTTAACGTTAGTCATACGTATTTGTTTTTATTAAACTAAGACTAAAATTTATACATGGTGTTGGTTAGTTTTTAAAAATCGATTAAACCTTGCCTAAACCAAACCATAATAGTTTTTGTATACTTTGGGCGATACGACAAAATTTGTGCACACTTTTTCTTTCATACTAATTTGTTTTTTATTGGATTAAGAATACATATTAGTCCTATTACACATATTGTTGGTTCATTTTTTTTAATTCATTAAACCCTGCCTAAGCCAAACTATAATAGATAAAACATATTATTCTATCTATAACATCCAAAGATAATATATATGATTTAATTGAATAATGTTAGATATTTTATAGATATATTTATTCCGGATGCCGCCAAAGAGTGCGGCACTTCGTACCCTTGTAGCACAGCCTCAAGGGTTCCGTCGCCATAGCCGGCCCTCCCTCACTCTGCAGCGGTGCTACAAGAGCAACCTACGTGCTGCAGGTCTGACATGGCGGGAGGCGCAAGAGTTGGAGATAGACCGAGGGAAGTGAAGCCGCGCCAACTTGTGCTTGCTCTATGCCCCAATGTTGGGACGTGACAGGGTGGAAGAAGAGAAGAAGAAGAAAAATTATTGAATTTTCAAAGCTAACCAACACCGTCTGTAATTTGTAGCCGTATTACAATGAAAACAAATACGTATGACTGACAAAGTTTACTGTACACTATTTATGGATGATCTTAACAGCTTACCTCCGCCCTTCGCCACTGCTTCATATACATATATATTTTTTACTGATTATAATCCATTTAGTTTTATGTTTTTGTGATTTGTTTACCACTATAACTGTTTATTTCTCAATTCCTTAATAAAAAATTACACCTAATAAATATTTACATGCTAAAACGAGCATTTTTCTTTTAATCAATTCATTGGTTTGACACATAAATTCATTTCACTGGTTTCAAAATGTTCTATATTTAAATTTTATTTTTATTTATTTTCAATTTTTTTTATAAAAAAAATAAACCTCTTTAGATATCATGTTTATCAGATACATTATAAAGATTCGTAACGAATTTGGTCTGATATTCTTTTCTTTCTGACGATTTTACACTACCGCAACTAAAAAAAAATGCTTTAAAAAAACCCGATTTAAATAGTAGATAAATTTACTCTCTGCGTATCTTTTTTTCAATTTAGATGCCTTATTGATTTTATGTACATAGACTAGAAAGAGTAATACAACCCTACATAAGCCTTATTGTAATCCGCATCATTCAATTAACTTGAGGCAAAGTAGATTAAACCGTGATTGAAATATATAAAAGAAAACATCACTATATATCGCGAGTTGTCGTAGCCTGGTTGGCAGAGCTTCGGACAAATAATTTAGCATTAAAGCAGTCCTATGTTCAAACCCCGGCTAAATCAAAAAAAAATATTATCATTTCACAATGGAGCTCTCTGTCTTAAAACTCATTGGCTTTTACTAACCCATTGCAGACAGAATTAACTTTTCAGGATCACTTAAAAAGGCACACTGATTACTAAAATTGATATAACTCATGTATTATTCATTCAATTCAAATAAATCTTTCAAATATCTATAGGCCTTAAATTTTTCTATTAAGTATTTACATTTTAAGTAAACTTTGTGTACAAGTTGAATGAAAAAAACATGTCAAATATAGTTTTTTGGGTTTTTTTAGTCTTTTTTAATACAACATGACATAGATAAAAAGTCCATGATAGAAGTAAATAATAAAAGGAAGATACACTAAAACTGGAGCTAAATATAATACTTTTTGAGATATTTAGAAGATGGAGGGTTATTGTATGTTTTTTACTGTCTCAAACACCTCATACCTAAATTTAAATAAAAATCGATTTTATAAATTAAATATTTCTTAAAAAATATATTGGACTGTATATAACTAACATCATAAAATTATAGCTACATCTATTATTAAGTAATTTCAACTTTTAAAAAAATCAAAATATGATTAATTTTTTTTTGATTTTCATCATGTCCTGCATCCTGTAACACCGGCGCCAAATTGGCGCCGATAGGGCGCGATGGACTCAGCATATTAAGAAAAATAAATATTTGGATAACCATTAACAGTTTAATTGTTTAAGCTTTTCACATTAAATGTATTCTCTAAGATTTATTATCCATAAATAACAATAGTATAATATAGTAAAGAAGGCAAAATAAGAGCATCAAGGTCACAGGCCACAATTAGTAATACATTTTCAATATATTTAGTGCTGCCAAAATGCATAATAACAAATATTTCCAAATTTAAGCACATTGAAAACATTGTCGAATTGCTATCAATTGTTGTGGTACAGTTAAATAGCGTCATGTAAAACAAATATAATATACAAATACCCTTTCCTAGAGCTATCGGCACGCAGTATAACTTGAGTTAGCATTCATTCAATCACTACCCTGCGCAATACATCTTAACTTTATCGTTTAAATGGTAACCAGCTTAGTCAATATACCTTTTTGTGCAATATAATTACTACGTTCATTATTATTAATGAATTATTAAGTACCATATTATTATGATGCTAAAATATATGTTTTAATTTCCCTTCTCTCTCCCACACTGTATTACTACAATGAATAATAGTTGATAAAGCATATAATATTCCATTTGCGTGAGATGAATTTAGGGGGTCGTTGTTTTATAACATAATATTAATTTTCATATTACATAGTCTGTTTATAATATCATTTATTGTCGTTCTCATCTAATATTGTGAATTTGTTGAATTTATAATTTGTAATCTTCATTTCATGGCATTAAAGAAAATTGAATTTCAATATTTGCATAATACTTCTTAAGAACCTCTAGTAGTAAAGGGACATCTAATAACGGAATTACGAGTCATATAATTTAAGACAATTTACGGAAAAAAAACAATTAATTAACACGTATCCAATAACAGTACTAAAAAGATTTGTTTTTTAATTTCAAAGACAAAGCAAAGGTAAATTAAAAAGAACTACTTATAAAATAAGTGATCCTAGAATTCCTGTTTGGACACGGTTATTAATTTTAAGAAATGAAAATTTTTATACTTAAGTGTTCTTAATTTGATTTATTTATATTTAATTGTTGATCTTCTATAGAATTACTGAAATAGTTTAAGTATTTTCTGGTACTAATAGAGTTTTCTATTCCTGTTTTGCCACGTTACAAATGAGGACCTTTAAAGACACTCCAATATGCCAAGAAAACTACAATCGACCACATTTCCGTATCGAAAAGTATAATAACGCATAGTCCAGAGAAAGGTATATGACAACAGTGGAGTAGGAAGAAGGAGAATTCCTTCGCTACGCAACGGCTCAAGGCATTGGTGATATAATACATCTGACCGATGATAGACAGATGTACCGAGATTCGGTCTACAACTTTCAATATAATACGGCACCAAAAGAAAAATTGGTTTATATATTATCTCTTTCAGCAAAAATTATCTAAAATAATTGAAATTGATAATATCGGATCATACTTATTTGATAAAATTATAATATAATCTTTTTTTTTCAAGTACGTATTAAATATTGCATATCTTATATCCATTCAGTAGACATTTTTAATATATTTAAAAAGTCACATTAAGGGCCCACATGCTCAGCGTCGGTCAAAATGGAGCTTTTATGGTATTTTCAAAGCATAACCCTGGACATTCCTTAAACGTTGTAGATAATTTATTTATATAATTTTTTTTTTTTTTTTTTATTTTACCGAGGCTTTGACTGCGACTCGCTGTCATATCGCCTCTTCTCTTCTAGAAGGGGATCCTTCGATCAGGTCCTCACTCCTATTCTGTTAAATGGCTTTATAATTATTTTGTCTAGCTCTTCCGTCTTTCTTTCTTTCTTCTTTAGACGCCAGTGTTTTATGCACCAGAATCGCTCTCCTCCGTATCCATCCCTTCTGTATTTTCGATACATCGTGTAATCATTGAATTTCAGATAGTCTAATTCAGACCTCAGCCAAGTCTCTGAGATTAATGCTATTGAAATTTTTGTCTTATTAAGTAGAGTTCTATATCATCCTTTTTTTGCTTCATACTTCTGGCATTCCATTGTAAAATCCTAATTTGTTTTTTATTATCCATTTTGCTCCAGAACCTCCCCTAGAATTTCCTTTAAGTGTCCTTCTTTGAATTGTTTGCATACCCAGTCCACTGCTTTAATTATTAGTTGTTTAATGATCTGCTGCCAGTCTCCCCCTTTCAGCAAGACTTTCATAATTTCTCCCATCGCGTTATCCTCTGTCTTCCCCTTTGAATTTTTCTTATTTTTTGTAGGCTTTACGCTACTACCTGTAGATATTATTGTTGAGCCTGAAGCTTCTACCACCGCTTCTTCTTTCTTTTTGTTTTCCTTAGTTTTTTGAATTGTTTCGCTTTCATCTCTTCCTACGATTTTTTTTTGTTTTAATATGTCAGCATAGCTATTATTTAACATATTTTTTTTTGCTTCCTTGAAAGGTATGTTCATTTTTTTCATTGCTTCTTTGCAATTCTTTTCCTCTTGCCACTTTGGGCATTTTTGGCTGTTTGCCGCGTGGTTACCTTTGCAATTGATGCACGTAATTTCCTCATTTTTTTCGCAGGTTTTGTGGTTTTCACCACACTTAGGGCACGTTTCTACTGTACGTCCGCAATTGTTCGCGATATGCCCATATCGCCAGCATTTGTAGCATTGCATAACCCTGAATACATACGGTTCTACAGCAAAAGAGACTCCATATATGTAAATTGTTCTCGGCAATATTTTCTCCCCAAATTTAATACTGACTGACGAGGTCTTTGTCAGCTCTCCTGTATCACCTTTTCTTGTCAACCTCTTAAGGTTGATTACTTTTGCATCACTTTTGATTTCCATTTGCAGTTCTTGGAGGTCCATATCAATATCGACTTTTCTTATTACTCCATAAGAGCAGGAGTCATTCTCTTTGGTCACAAAACCGAGATCTTTGAGTTCTCCAGCTTGTTTCACTTTATCTGCTTCTTTTTCGTCTTCTACTTGGATGTACGTCTTTAAATTTTTATTGTAAATTTTCTGTACTTTTACTCCTGCCTTATGCAGCATCTGCGCTATTTTCAATTTTAATGGAATTTTACTTCCCGTCGCTATCATGACGATGTTTTGGTTTCCCTTTGGAGTGACCCCAGAGTCTCTTCTGGGTTTTTTTCCAGAGGTCACCGTCTGCCATTCTTCTTCTTTTTCTCCAACCACTTCCTCTTCATCATCGTTTCTTTTCTTCTTCGTTTTTTTGGTTTCATTCACTTCCATCGTGGTGTTTTCCATTTTATTGCTTTTGCCGTTCACGCGGTCTTGGAATTCGCGCAACAGTGTGAACAAAAAACAGTGTGGACAACCCCTCGCTTCACAGCGTTTGACGCACTCCCCGCACAAAGTGCACTATCCGTGCAACAATAAATATTTTTCACTTTTTCTCAAGCACTGGCACTGATTGTCAAAATCACATGGGACCACACATGTTGAGTTTATTGTCAAATTCATTTACAAACAATATTATTTTTGTTGTATCCCGTATTTATAACCGTTCGCGAGTAACCAGGCGAATAGCGACCCGAATACGCAAGCGAAGTTGTACAACCTCACTCCACCGCTGTTGGCTTCCGACTGTATATAATTTTTAAGTCTTATTATCCTTTATATTTATTTTAAACATTTGATGACTGCATAAAGTATTTTTATTACATAAAATGGTATTCTTTTAAACCTCTCGCTCTAATGTTTTACAATATAGTCATATTTCAGTAGATCCATGTGCAGTGCTGCTAAGATTTATTAATTTTTAAACGCATTTACAAAACCATTAGTAAAATTAATGTTAACATTATATAGTGTAATATAACCAAACCGAAAAAAAAATATTTTTTAATATTTATATATATATATATAATTATATATATTTTTTAAAACGGTACATGTTCAAACACGCGCGTTACCATGATCTTACTCCCTACTTCATTTATCGTTTCTCAATTTATGGCTACGACCGTATGATGTAGCTTAACTACTGGGAAATGGCAATAAAAATGGCGTATTTCAAAAAAATACTACCTTATTCTTAGGTCAATAATTATTATAAAGCAAACATTATTCGTATGATATTTATCACATTTGAATGGTCAAAGGACATAGCTTATAATTAGTATCTTTAGAATTACCTTTAAATGTATTAATCGTGCCCATTTTTGAATAATAAAATGCCTAATTTTTGTCAAATTTGGGATCAAAAAGATTATAAAATATAATTTTTATCGTAAATATGTCACTATAAATAATGTTAACATTAATTTTACTAATGGTTTTGTAAATGCATTTAAAAATTCATAAATCTGAAAAATCTTAACACTACTGTACACGGACGTACTGAAATATGACTATATTCTAAAACATTATAGCGAGAGGTATAAAAGAATACTACTTTATGTAATAAAAATACTTTATGCAGTCATCAAATGTTTAAAATAAATATAAAAAATAAGGCTTCAAAATTTTATAAATAGATTATCTACAACGTTTAAAGAATATCCAGGGGTATGCTCTGAAAATACCATGAAAGCTCCATTTTGACCTATGCTGAGCATGTGGGCCATTTATTTTTTTCTATTCTCCATTCAAAAAAATGTTAGTCATTGAATAAATAAAAGAAACATTTTGGTAGGTAGTCAATCATAATACGTAATTTTATTTAATAACGTCTTAAGTTTTCAAAAATATGATACGAGTATACCATATAAGTTAAGACCTATACTATTTTCTAGAGTTATAAGTTGTAACTCTTTCTTTGTTTCACTTCAAAAGGGCGTATGAGTGAAAAAAGTTTCCGTAGTAACATAATAATAAATCAGGAAGTAGAAAAATTCTAAATTATCAAAATAAAAAAATCTTTGTATATGTATTTTAGGGGTATCGTATGATATTATATAACTAATTTGTTTATGTAGTGTTGATTATAGTTTATTCTTAAATTTAAAAATAATATAACATTGCTGTCTGCAATAGCCGATGTATTTTATTACAAATAGATATATTCGTTAATGTATTAACCTAGTAAATAAATGCGTTAAAAGGGTTTGTTCTTGTATATTAAATTAGTATAAAAAATAAACTTACCCTCCGCATAACTCGAAGAGAAAATGATGAAGTCTTCATGATTGCTTTTTCACTTTATCAAAGAAATTCAAAATTAATTTCACTGTCGTATGACGATTACTATCGCAAATTTATTGGATTTGTTTGAATTGAAATCTTTGATTTTTTATTAAATTGGTAATTAAACAATAGGAGAAGGTACGTCTGATCGGCGGGAGGCTTTGAAGGGGACTAGATAAGGTTAGGCGCCGTACTCTGGGCGGGGCATGTTGGAAATGCGGCGTCCTTCTCGCTCGGACGTCGGCGCCGCGGCGTCTCTTCTGGCGTCGTGCGATTCAGGCACTTGTTGCGATGCGTGTCAGACGCTGTGGCAGGGGGGTTCCGTGGAGTGAGGCTTTCGAGGTCTCAAAGGACACTCGCGACGTGTCACTTTCGGCAGGCTTTTACGAGGGCAGTTTAAAGGAATTATTGCAACCACCTACTTACTTGTCGTCAATGATTCATGCTGATATGCGAATGATTGACATATATTTACTTAACTTATATTTCTATCACAGGCAGTTATACGCAACATTATAATATGAATACTTTAGTTTCGGTACAAGCAAACATGTTTTGTATTTGAAATGGTCAATGTATATAGTAATTACTAATAAAGCAATTCCACAAATTAATTACACGTTCAAGTGTAATGATTTGTATTGGCAATACCAGCGGGTCCATTCTATACACAACCCTGCTTTTAGTCCGCTACGGCAACTAAATAGGGTAGGAGAGTATCGAATTATTAACTTTTGTAACAATTACAATAAATTCAGCCGTCAATAAAGCCGTCTGAACTGTCAAAACTGTCTATCTCGGTCTAAGATTGTTCACAGACAAGAGAGGTGCCGTTAGAACATAGTATTTATTGTAACAAATATAAATAAATTATTGGAATAGTTTCAATAAATGTTAATAATTCGATACTTTTCTACCCTATTTAGCTGCCGTAGCGGACTGAAAGTAGCCTTGTGTATAGAATAGACCCGCTGGAGGTATATTATTTAATATTTTATTGAATTGCGACTTTAAAATTATTTTGAAATTAAAATCGTTGTGATTAGTATTAAATTTGACAGGTGCAGGCAATATCAGTTTGAAGTTTGGTACCCCCTAATAAATCTACAAAGCGAAATAACTTTCAGCTATCTTCAGTTCACTTTCATATTTTAATACAAGTCTAGATATTCAATAGTTGCCATTCTATCTTTTTGATATCCATGGTTACCATAAATCATACGTTTAATTGCTGAACATGTATCAGAGGGATTTAGCTTTTCTACACATGAGCATAAGTAGGTACCAATTTTCTTGATTTATTTTTCCGTCTTAATTAATTTCGCTAGTTACTATAATAACTTTAAAATCATTTTCTGAAGCCATTTCTTCAAATCCTTATATTCTTTCTATATAGGATTTATTTTAGCACGTAAGCTTTGATTCCATAAAATACTAATATAAAACTATTATGTAATAATACTTGTAAATGTTCCAAAACTATAAGTACCAAATTTTCTTTCTTTAAAAAAGATGCCGCTTATTGTTTAATGGTTTCAAATCTCTATATCTCTTGTCACCCAATTTATTAGGTACTCAAGATAGACTACTTCTTGTATTTGGATTGGTATAACATAAGTGTGTGATATTTTTAATCTATATAGGTATATAGATTTACATATCGTTACCTCAATACTTCAAGTAGATTCTTCTTAGATAACTTCACTGTTTTTAAGATAGCTATTGAATATGATTCTACATTTCCTTCTCTACAAAATGATAAAACTAGGTATGTCAGAAGTTAATGGGAACTGTATCAATTTTGTGTTTGAAAATATTAGACAGCTTTAAAACCATAAATAATGCATTAAGTAAACAAAATAATATATTTACAAAATTGTTCCATACAATTGAATATTATTTAATTTTTCCCAACTAGACAAGCATATTTTTCCATATTTATTTTAAATAATTATTATAGCCTTGATTTATGATAATCAAGTAAAGTTTAAATTTTATATTCCCGACAATGACCATATTATCAGATTTATCTGTTGTAGTATTGAGGTGACGATAATATGTTATGTATATAACAAAATAGAAAAAATCTAAAAATAAAAGTTGGAATGAGTGTGACTCGAACGCACATCTTTAACTTTCCAGGTGAGAGCTTTGGCTTCTAAGCTATCGATCCGTCTATTATTCATGCGAAGTATTTATTATATTTACATTTAAACCAAGGTACTTCACATTCCACCAATCGGTAAGCAATCTGCTTAGAGATCAATTGTTAATTAATATTTTATTTCGACAATAAAGAATCAAACATTCTTAAAACCTTGTGTATATAAAATATTGAATAAACTTTTTTATACTTCAATAAATTGAGAATCTTCACACCATTCAGACGTATACTGTGGTATAAGGAACGAGAAACTATATTTAGGTTCTGGCATATGCATTTTGAAAAGACCTTTCCAAGACCCTGGTTGTAAATGGGGTACACTAGAGTTTGTTCGCATAATCCCTAGTTTGACAGAACATAATTGAAAAAAACCATCCACTCTCAACGTTTGATACCACAGATTCACAAAATGCGAACACACCTTGAGTGGCTCTTCTTTTTCAATTGACATATAGAAAAATTCCCAAGGGATATATCCTGTTATTTGTCACAATATAATCATGTGGGAAGCTTGAACATAGCACTTTAAATAATCTAATTCTGTTTTAAATCATTTTTTTAGATTTTCAAGCAGGTGTGTTACTGTGGTAAATTTTGTACCTTCCTCATACTCGTGTGAAATAGACCATATAAGGATTTATAATATCGTTACTTGACGCTGGCCTTCCATCCCGGAGCTCTGGGTTCGATCCCCGGTGAGGTCAAAATATATGTAAATTCCTCAAGCCTGGGAGTTTTACCACTGTTATTGGGCTCCACGGCCTGTTGTGGTGTTTAATAAAGAAACAGATAAAAAAAACATTAAAAATAATACCTACCTATGTGAACCGGTGAAATAGTAAAGGCTGGGAAATAATCGCACACTGCAACAAAAAATATTAAAATATTTAGAAAATAGTTGTCAAATAAACTAAATAATACCAAAGATAAACAAAAACAACACATTTCATTCACAATCACATTTAAAAAAAAATTATATTTAATTTTGACAACTAGTTCTAATTGGTAAAAATATTTTCTAACATAGAAAAGGGACGATATTCACAAAATATATTTCAGATCTGTCAAATAAAATATGACATTACTGTGGAAATTGTCGTTTTGCAATCAAATAAAATAGAATACAAATTATGTAGTATTTATTGTCTCACCGTACAAATATATGGTAATAAGTAAAATACAATATATCAAGAAGTGAGAACTATTTTTTTCCATAATTAAAATCTACCATTTGACAGTAAGTTGTCTTTCATGTGTGAAACCATCCATTTCCGATGTGACTTTCATTTTTTTTCAGTTTATTCGGCAACTATTTATATTAGCCTTATATCTTGATTGACCAAACTAGAGCCAATTTATTTTGTATTTTAAATTTACGCTTTTTCCCACACTCCGTGCTTCAGTAAAAGGGACAAGACAAAAGCAGTCAAGAAGTAGCTGACATACCCGCTTTTGGCAATTTTTTTACCTAATAAAGTAAATTGTCATTCGACCCTATTAGCAAGCATCCGATTCAAAATATAATTTCCCCAGGCTTATTTTTGGAGCAACGGGGAGTATATTGTAATCTCGACCCCCTTTCAGTAAGCCAGTTCCATAATACATAATGACATACATGTGCTTTGCTCAAATTAGTATCAAAATAAATAAAAATACCTCTCCATCTCGAACTAGAATTCCACCACAAAATCATGACATTTTTTCTGCCGTTCACCTAAAAGTTTTATATGTCTTTATGTGACACTATTTCTGGGGCTAACTCTATAAACTCTGATATCAAAAGTTTTGACTCAAGTATCAGAAAGTATTTAAAAATATACCTGCTTTGAATACTAGAAATGTCTATATCAGCCGATGTGGTAATATTACTAAAATATGAGCACAGCTGACGTCTTCTTCTTCGATGGCGCTACAGCTCAAGTCGAGCCCTGGCCTCCTCCACCGCCGTCCTCTAGCCGGAACGGTCCTCCGCACGTCTTTTCCAGTTCCTGATTTTTAGCAGTTGGTTGGCATTTTTTGTAATGTTATCACCCCATCGTGCGCGTGGCTTTCCCACTGAACTTTCCCCCCTGGGTTTCCTTCGAGTATCTTCTTCGGTATCCGTGACTCAGGCATGCGCTGGACATGGCCTTGCCCAGTTTGGCCTCTGGAGTTTTATGAAGGTGGAAAGATTTGAATCTTGGTATAAGCGGTATAGTTCCGTATTGTACCTAATTCTCCACTCCCCACCATTATTCATGGGTCCGTATATCCGCCTCAGGATCTTTCTCTCAAAGCAGTCCACCATTTCAGCTGCTTTCATATTTAGCGTCCATGACTCGCACCCGTATGCAACGACTATGCGTATAACGGTTTTATAGACCCGGGTCTTAGTTTCTCTGTGGACATTTCTGGATTTGAATATGGGCAGCAACGAGAAGTACTATTTATGAGCACAGCTAACATGTATGTCAAAATAATTTTTTGACGTATTATACACTAACTTTATATTGACACGAGTGATTATTTATATGTTGAGATTAGCATAGTACTAGGGTACAATAGTTAAAGTTAATTATATATTATATTATATGAGAACAGATTAGCACAATTATAGCCACAGTTAAATTATATATATTCTTATTATTATTAATGAGAAACAAATAAAGCTCCTGTGAAAAATAATTGATAATTTTAAATATGGATTTCTAGCATTTAGCTCCAGATTTATATCTACGGTCAATGGACTGGGCGTTATGTTAGCGTAACTCTATTCTGGTATATTGTCCTTGTGTCCTTATCCTAGAAGACAGTTGAAATAATATTTCTAACAGATCATGAATATCCTATCCTTCTAAGAAGTAAATATTGTTGTACCACCACAGATAATATATAGGTACTAAATCACTTGATATGAAAACACGACTAAAATAATATGATATCAAACGAACTTAATATATTATAGAATATAAATTCGTATGAATGATATCATAAATGTAAGTACCTACCTAGCGGTTTGAAGCGTCCATAGCGGTTTCCATGGCAACGACCCTCCCCTCCTTTCATCCCCTTCACCACCTACCACACCCCACACACAACCTACTTTTGAATGAAATTGCTTGCTGTTTTCAAATACGTATTATATTTCAACTATCTCTGCCCCTTGTTTGAAGAGATACTGACGAACTAATATAACATAATACATATAATATATATTTATATGTTTTGTGGATTATATTATATTACTCTCTCTCTCTTTCTCTGTTCCTTACTTAATTTTCTTTATCGTCACACTCATGACCAACAATTGTGATTTACTCAAGAATAGTTATAGCAAAAATCTGAGTTAGATTTCTTCAACTTTTTCTACAAACCTTATGATTGACACTATAGACTTTCCGGTGATCTTCTTCATCTGGTTAATAGACCTCACCAGCAAATGTAGTCTGATCTTTTTGCCTGATATATTTCTCAAAGAATTTAACCAAACAAGAGTCTCGGTATACAGTGTGTCCGAAGAATCTTATAATATGACACAGACGACAGTCACAAGAAAAAACAGACCAGTATAATAATTCAAATTCAATTTCCATTCATTTTTTTTAACATATTGTGGAAATTACAAATTATAAGTTTAAGACGTCCACAATATGACATAAAACATTATAATGATATATATGAAAATATAAAAAGAGATCATAATATAAACATACAAAAACAGTGAAAATACAATTAAACTTCTATATAATTTCAAAGATAGCATCCACTTAAACTCACCCTCACGCAAGTGGAATATATCAATACCCGAAGCAATTTAGTTGAACATAGTTATCGCCCTCCCAATTGGCATTACCAGTAGCAGGTTGGTTCTGCACCTTTGGAGAATAAACAACTGACGCTCTCTATTTCTAAGATAGTTATCAGGGACACACAGGTCAACACTGCCCATAATGGCAGAGTTCTCATTTATACCTCGTATAAGTCGAAAAAAATACGTAGGTAGCTAAATAAATACCTTTTCTAAATTGCAGACTGTAGTATGTAAGCATATCTAAGAGAAAGTCAGTTGGATAAAGCCACGGACAGTATTATATGACATCGACTGGACTCCACAGAGCAACTTTAACAGCGTTATCTACGAGGAACAATTGCTTACTAATCGCCTAAATTATTGACAAGACAATTTTAGCGATAGCAACACTCATAATAAATTAATTAATCTCCGCTACTTCGTATATACGGTGATAATATTATTGTAATACGAACTGGCAATATTGATAACTTATTTTTTTTTTGCCTTACAATCTATTATAATATTATGTCAGGCGGCAAAAATATAACCAAAATACTAAACAACAATCCTCTTATAGAAACATTTTCCTAGAACGCTTCCGGTTTATGATTTTTTATATACTTACTCTCAATTTCCATGTCTCTC
This sequence comes from Rhyacophila brunnea, assembly GCA_022495005.1. NCBI lineage: Eukaryota > Metazoa > Arthropoda > Insecta > Trichoptera > Rhyacophilidae > Rhyacophila > Rhyacophila brunnea. The sequence continues at coordinate 222,780 of JAGYXB010001003.1, forward strand.
TCTACTGGGAATCTTAACACCTTCCTAATGAGATAAATCTTTTTTTTGACCATGTCCAATCCTAATAAGATCATTATCCATATAGTGAAGGTTTGCATTAACAGAATTTTGTTTTTACGAAAAATGGATGTTCGAAATAGGTTCATATTTTGTCTCAAACACAAAATTAAAAACAATTTATGTACTGCCAGACCCAGTTTTCGAACATGGGACCCATGACGTTATAGGCCGACGCTTAAGCCGCGCAGCCATCGTGGACTGTAAATGGTGGAGTGCAGATAACTCTAGTGTTCGCTATTTGGCTATCTACATATCTGAAAATATTCAGAGGCCCGTAGCATCATCTTCTTGTGACTTTAATTCTCCGCCTAGAGTCTACGCCACTACATCTACGCCGTAGAGCTTATGGCGTAGAGCCTACGACATAGAGTCTACCTTTGTTGTTTCCGCTAATCATGAGTATTTCCTTCTGGCTATGTAATTAAATAAATTCCAAACACTCTAGAAACATTATATAAAAGGAAGGTTCTTCACTATTGATATTATTCTACTTATTTTCCTTCCATTTAATACTTAGAATATGCATCGAAACGTTCAATCGTTGAGCTGCAGGTGATTGCTTGAGTTGCGAGAAATAGATGAAAATTTCTTTGTAAGCCAGTGAAAATTCTTGTCTATGCATATAACATATATTATTATATCATTGTCAGATCAAAATAATAAGCTCTAGTTGAAGCTTTCGCTGCTCTGAAATCATCCAAAAAACATGGTCTTAAATATCAATGAGACAGAAACGAAATATATAACATTTGTGATCTACCGAGTATAATTATTTTGTCCAGATATCCAAATAAGCGATTAGGTACCTCTTTAGTGTGTCGATAGTAATGATTCCCTGGTAACCAATAAGAATGACAGATTTGAGAAAATAAAACGGAGAGTTATAACAACAAACGGGTGCTACTGTTGTCAGCTAAAGTCTTGTACACTATATTCTCGAATAACAATTAATTTTGATGTACATGAAGCTGATTCAACCTATCCTGATCTACGATTCGGAGTGTTGGGATCTCACCAAGGCCGATGAGCTTACACTTATATTCGAGAGAAAGGTGCTGCGTAGAATATATAGGCGTAGAATAATCGCGTATTCAGTATAACCTAGAATTCTACTACCTCTTCCAAGAAGAATTTCAAATTCAAATTTTATTTATTTTTACATATAGTGAACATTACAAATTATTAATTCAAAATGCTCACAACGTCATGACAATTAGAAACAAACAAATATTATTTAAACAATATTATATTATATAAAAGTTATTAAACAGTACAAAAGTGTAAATACAAAATAAAATATATTTATATAAATTAGATACAAGGAAGTACACTGAATGAGCTAAGCAGACCCTATGTTTGTATCTTCTGAATGTATCTTCGCACTCCGATGGACAGGCCATGTAGCAATAATAAACAATGCTCAACCACCAAAAGCAATCATGGATACCAGACTGATCGACTGTTAGGCCCAAACTCCGGTGGTTGGAAGAACACTGGTCAAGGATATAGGGAGATGACGGAAGTTCTTGCAGTCCCGCGCTGTATTGTTAGGCTGATGATGATAATAATTGAGAAGATAACTTAATCTGTAAAGTTAATCCGGTTAAACGTCTGGATTGCGTATTTTATATAATCGACAGTAATTGAAATTCAAACGTACCCATTAATTTTCTTTTTTTGCTTTTCTTTTCTCTCATTCACTTAATAATACCTATTATCGATATATCTATAGTATTATAAAAATGTTATTCCTTTATTTATAATTATTCAATATTCTCTATGTATTTTTTTCTCTATCTTCCTAGTCTTCACTACATTGTAATTTAGATATACAAACTTTACTGATTGCAATATTTTATCTTTAATCTATTTTTATACTTATTTATAATCAATGTAACTGTTTGTGTTCCTTAATAGAATAAAATAAAAAATGTCTCGTTTAACCCATATTTTTATGTTTTTCTAATACGTGTAATGTATATTATCAACGCTAATTTAAATTATCTATGTTACATTCTTATATCTGAACGTTCTATAAAAAATAATCTAATTAAAAATTTTAAATTTTAATTAAATATTTTTTTTATTCAACGAACAATTCACAAGATTTAATTCTATTTTTATTTTATATAGAATTATTAATAACCATACCCTTGCTTTTTCGTACAAGGTGGTTGTTAGTAATTTTGAACAATCACAAACACCCAGGCTTTGAGAAAAACACATAAATGTTTTTTTCATGACCGGGAATCGAACCCAGAACTCTCGGGTGGAAGGCCAGTGCCTTACCCACTGAACCACGAGAGCCGCCTATTTCTAATTATTGAACATACATAGTTTTGAAAACACTTATGAGAAAATGTATCATAGCCAATAGAAAAAATCTTTTTTTTTAAGTAAAGCACCCCGCAGGAATCGAGCCTACATCTCTTGGGTATCACGCTCACGCACATAGACCACTATGCTAAAGGAGTCATACATAATTCCGACAAATTTTAACTAACAGTCAATTAAAAATTATTAGCAAATTCCAGTAAGTTACAACAAAAAATCTTGGAGAGTTCGGTGACAGTGGTTAGTAATTAAAGTAATACCTACTTTGATTTAAAATACGAAAGCCCATCGCCAATAGTAGCCCAATTTAGAAAACGCTTCAGAGAGTATTAATAGCCATTAGTTAAAATGTGTCGCAATTAAGTATGACTCCATTAGTGTTCTATGTACGTGGGCGCGATACCCGAGAGATGCAGGTTCAATCCTGCGGGGCGTCTTACTTTTTTCAAAAAAAAAAGATTTTTTCTATTCGTTATAATATATTTTCTCAGAAGTGTTTCCAAAATTATGTATGTTCAATAATTAAAAACTATTAAATTTTCAAATTAAAGTGAGCCTATGGCGTTAATGAAAACAGTATACTAAATTAACTATTAAGCTTTGTTATTGAAAGTCAAGTTGGTGTATCGACTTTATAGCGAGGTCTTCATTATAGAGTCGATAGTCCATCAGCTAGTTAAGAAGTTGCCTTCAAAGTTTGATGCAAATTTCTCAGACGTTGAAACTGGAATATCTCACAATATATTAATTGGTGAGTGCTAATTTACTTTTAAAAAAAACATAATATTTTATCATAAACAAACAATCTGATAATAAGATATTTGAAATAGTTTCACTTATAATGTGCGTCCATGGTTAATTTGATGAGCGAATTGGACGGAAAATTAATTGTGCAAACCTTACATATATTAACCAAAGGACAGTTATCAACCTTTTTGGTCATTTAGTTAGTTGATACTTACACGTGATAGATGTACCCTTATGGCTGTAGAACCTGACCACCCTGAAAATCAGTCATATTCTGAGCGAACGGGACACCACTCCTCTCAGTCTTCTATTTCTTTCAAAAAAGAAACAGATGACTGCGGTGCGTTGCAACACTTAAGACTTAATTACATTGGCAGACACGCAGACCCAACGATCCACGCCGACCGTCGTGACCAACGTCTTTACACTATACGCAATTACATGCAACGATTCGATCGCGTTGGTCCTTGCTTTTGATTGGTTTAAAATAAACATAGTGTTGCTTTTATTAAAAATATAGGTTGACCGAAAACTATTTCTTCGTTAGATTGGTGGCTACACTGAACAGTTTTTCCTCGCAATTCTACGTCAAAACTCAGCTGTCAAACCCAACCTCGCAAGCGGGAGGTATTTTTGTACGTTCTCGGCAACCTTCGTGAATCGTGGCAGACGGAAATAGGATTGGTTCCAATTTGCTCACGATCGCTCACGATCCCGGAAGGCCATAGATAATAGATTTTGGCAATCGTGGCAGACGATCGGGCCAGACGCAATCTGCCAATGTAATTTGAGCATTAGAAAGGGAGTACAAAGTAGTAACTGTGCATTATTGGCGTTACTATTTTATGGTATACTGATCTATTGCAGCATCTACCAGATAACACAACAATTTAAATATTAATATCTATGAAAACAATCAATTAGATTTAATTTTCTATACATTCCAGATTTAAACCACGAGATGGTAGCACATAACCCGTAATTACATGGTTTTTCCTCTTAGTAACAAACTATATTATTCTTTATATTTTTTGTGTGAATGTGATTTTATTTAAAAACTTGCAGTTCTCTACAGTTGAAAAAAATTACTGGCAAAATAGTTATAGTTTTTATTGACAGGACATGCTACTGTTAATTTAAAATAATATTAAACATTAGATGTGATCGATTAAAAGAAGTAATATGTAAATACAATTAAAGTGTGGCCATAATGTATTTAATGATTAATTACATAATACTGTTATTTTACCTTGTTTGTCCGGTGGTTGTTTATCCAGTACAAATCTTGCAATCGACTTTTAACTCACTTCCCGACTAGCTAGACATTTGAAACTTTTAGAATATACCAGAAGACGATGCCAATGCATTTTTTAAGACTTTTAGCCATCTTTAAGTAGAATTGAATTCATTTTCAGTTAATTCTGTTTTGTATGAAAATTTATTTCGAAAGAAATCTATAATCCAATCCACTATTATCGGTTGCTAGGGTACTAACAACTAAATTATTAATATATACGTGCGTTACTATGGAAATCAAAATGACATTTCAGTATTCTATATTTATTTGTTTGTTGCAAAATAGCAAAAAAAATATTTGTTGACAATCGCCTTATTTGTCTTAAATTATTCATACATAGAATTGTCAAGTTAATAATATTATGATTCAACAGAAAATTTAAAAACGTTGTATATAAAAAGTTCTTTTTATCTTGTAATTATTTATAATTTACTTTATAGCGTAGTAAAATTATAAAAGTTATTCATTTGAACTTCAAACGTCAATTCAGCAATATCTAAAATATAAATTAATTCAGTTTATATGAATGCCAATGACCATGTTTTCGGTAGATCAAATTGGATCTTACTTCTGGCATTAATAATAATTTTACAGTGTCTCAACCGCCGAATAAACTTAACAACATCGTTAAAATAATATTTTTTATTTAATTCTGACAATGCCGGTTTTACCATCCTCAATCAAGGTTGGCTCCTGAGTCAAGTCGACCTTGTTTTCAGCTAATAATTAAATTTATATTGTTATTTTTTACTTTGTAATATTTTGTTTACCTTCCCCCAACAGGCAATTTGGTCACTGTACAATACCGGCATTAAACATAATGAAACGTTTCATTTTGTCAAACAACATCGTCAAAAAGAAGCTTTGACTCAAGCACCTACGTAACTTTACCAAAATTAAAGGGTCAATTTATTGCGAAGTTACGTCACGTTTTTATGGCAGTCAGAATATGATTTTAAACACTAAACATCATTATTGAGTTATACTTTTTTCAACGACTGGTGGCATCACAGGAAATTAAAACAATGATACATAAAAATATTGCAATTTATCTAAAAATGAAAGTTAATCATCCGCATTAATACTTTCAGATGCGACAATTATGCTACGTCTAAGAAGGCTCGCACATCAGAACTCGCCGCATGCGTCTTACAACGAATTCGTCGATGTGACGTCATCGTAAATCAAAAAACAAACGTTATCAAATGGAGCTTCGCAGATTGGCCGATGCAACTGTGACGCTGTGACGCTGCGACGCTCCTGCATGCGAAGAGTTGCGTTTACTAGAGCCTGCATGTCGATATCGACGAATGTCGACTTCGCGCATGCGCACAGCCGCACAATCGGCCATTTCTGTCTCTGTCTCTGTCTACACTGTCATTGCTCGCTCATCGCTGGTCACCGCGTTTGACGTTTATTCATACAACTAACACAATAAAAATGGCAGACGAGAGACTTCTCCTTAAATGTCTCCGGTACCAATACATAATACATAATCGCTGTTTCCGCGTCTGATGACATATTTGTGCAATGGCGTCGTCTAGCTAGAGTATATTTTGACGTTTCGGGAGATTACGCGCGAATGCGGCGAATGTCGATGTCGCTAGAGATGTGCGAGGTTGTATCATGCAACACTGACCGGCGGGTCTAGGAAGTTTTGATTTATGGCCGTCAGGCACACAAGGCGAGTTGTGATGTGCGAGCCGGCTAACTCAGATACAAGCGTTAATTATGTTTCACGTGTTTTTCAAATAACTGATGGAATTTATAATTGTAAAATTTGAGTGGCTTATACGTCAGTTTTTATGTCGTGGAACTAATCCTGGGTATGTAAAATACACATATTGCTTAGGTTTATCAAATGGCTAACATCCATCCAACTCTGTGGAGGACCATATTATCATATTAATATTGTACATGTTCAAGAGAAAAGAGAAAAGCAATTCTGTGCTTGCACTGTGCTTGCGCTGTATTTAATTGATTATTAATAAATAGTATTTTTATAATAGAATAAATTTTATGAACTGTAGAATCTATGAAATTGGCTACGCAGACGACCTCAACATGATGGGCAGATCCATACAGATGACGAAGAAAGAATTTGACCACCTACAGAGGGCCGCACTAGAGATTGGCTTAAGAGTAAATGAAAACAAAACTAAAATCATGGTACAAAGCCGACAAAATCAGAGTAGGCTGGGCCAAAGTTCCAGTTTTGGAAACCATCAATTTGAGGTTGTCAACCGGTTCACATACCTGGGTTCCAATATTACAAAAGAGAACGAGGAACTGGAAGAAATAAAAGCCCAAATAACCGCTGCAAACAAATAGTACTTCTCATTGCTGCCCATATTCAAATCCAGAAATGTCCACAGAAAAACTAAGACCCGGCTCTACAAAACCGTCATACGCACAGTCGTTGCATACGGGTGCGAGTCATGGACGCTAAATATGAAATCAGCTGAAATGGTGGACTGCTTTGAGAGAAAGATGCTGAGGCGGATATACGGACCCATGAATGATGGTGGGGAGTGGAGAATTAGGTACAACACGGAACTATATTGCTTATACCAAGATTCAAAACTATCCACCTTCATAAAACTCCAGAAGCTAAACTGGACAGGCCATGTCCAGCGCATGCCTGAGTCATGGATACCGAAGAAGATCCTCGAAGGAAACCCAGGCGGGAAAAGGCCAGTGGGAAAGCCACGCACACGATGGGGTGACAACATTACATAAGATGCCAACCAGCTGCTAAAAATCACGAACTGGAAAAGACGTGCGGAGGACCGTTCCGGCTGGAGGACGGCGGCGGAGGAGTCCAGGGCTCAACTTGAGCTGTAGCGCCATCGAAGAAGAAGAATCTAGGAAATTTATGCCAGCGACTTGCTCAATCTCTCAGGTCAATGCCTTAGGCCCAAACGCACATAATAAAATAATATAATTATGATTTTATTAGACCCCAGTTTGGGTTTATTTAGTAATCAAGAACTACGGGATGCAAACCATATCTTCTAGGGATGTTTGAGAATGTGCTCTGAGAGGAAAGAGATGCTTAAGTCCGTCCAACTAGCTTTTGTGCCCGTCGGACCCTGGTCGCCACAAAGGCCAACTATAATGCTTTAACTAAAAATTGCTGAGTCTTATTGCAGACGCGATGATCTCTACACATAGTTTATCATGTGCGTATTGTTTTAGCTTTGTTTTTAAATATATTTAAATTAATTAGAATCATTTATTTTTGTTAATTCCATGGGCACTTTTATTATAAAGTTTCTGTAAACTCAGTCAAAGCACACTTGAGTCAAGACTTGAGCATCTGCTACTGGGACATTCCCAGGCGTAAGCAACTGGTGATGCTTCACATCCAAACGTAGGGCCTCGTGATACGTTCGATTAAGACTCAGTGTGGTGCGGGCCGGGTTAGTTTGGAGAGAACTATTTGGAAGTCGAAAAATCTTGATCAAAAAAGCTATAATATGATTTCGTGTAAGTATATATACATTCATACATGTAAAATAACTTTTAAACTTGAATAGAATTATAGTATTTATTTTTAGAGTTACACAATAGTTAGTTAATGTAAAATAAAAGTACTATGTACCTACTTAAATATATGCCTATGGTCTGAATTTTTGATAAATACTACAAAAAAAGTTGCAATGACAAATTGTATAAAACTAACTTTGGAATGCTGTCATTATTTGAATAGTTTTGGTTTTGATTAACGAAACAATAGTGAATACCGATATTGTAATGACTGATTTAGTATACATTATAAATAGACCAAAAGACATAAAAATCAAAGAGATGAAAATTAATATACTTCTACTGAAATCACATTAATTACTTAAATGTTGCCGCATTGGGAAAAAAAATATATTTCCCCATCAAAACACGCAAGTGGATTATTTTTTTTTTTTATTAGACCTGCAATTTTTTAAGCTTAAAATTTTCTCGTGTTCAAAAAATAACAAACAGGCCTAGTGTTTTTTTAGCGAACTAAATTTCGCGTGTACAGCCGCAAATTGCTGCGAAGTTATTCACAAAAACTATTTCCGCTATGATAAAAATAATTTATGCAAGTTACAGAAACGGCGACGCACGATTTTTTTAACATTGAAATAAATATAGTTATTTAAGTACACATAATATAACATTTTTTTTTATACCGCAACTATAATTCGTAGAACATATTATACAGTTTGTCAGATACAACAATTTACCTAACGGGTGAAATGTCGTAACTGACATTTTTTTTTAAATAATAATATAATATTTAACTAGGTATCACTTTTTCTGGAACTTGTAAATAGTGCAATACAATGCATGATACAGTGAACCTGGGCTCGACTGTTATGTAGGTGAATCCACTACTAGGGACTGCAATACAGAATGAAAATATCAAAACCGGTTTTTCGGTATTCTTTACTGCATACCGGCATTCGTTAAAACATATCTACTTATCGGTAAATTTAGTTTTACAATCTCTTTAAAAATATCATTTTATAGAAAAAACTTACCTACCCACATTTATTATGGTGACATTTAAAATTATGTATTAATCACAATATTGTAGAATAATTGGTGATTTTAACAAATAATTTGAATATATTGATAATTTCTACTAAAGCCTTCAAAAAAGCTACTTCATTTAGTGTAAATAAGCATGGCTGCAGGAAAAGCTTCTTCAATTCAACACGTACAACCATCAAATTCTATAATGTTATTATAGAATAATTGAATATTATTGTCACGGATTTTTTTTATTTAGAAATATTAACAGTAGGTATGTTAATTTATCGAAACAATTTTATAAATGGGTATATTTAATGAATTGTGTTTTATTTTTATTTCACCTATGTTGGATTCAGTCAATATTTTGCATTTTATCAGCACATAACTTATACTCTCAATTGAACAGGAAATACACTAAACTAATGAAGAAATAACATTAAATTCATCGTCAAAAACGTAAAGGAGTGTGGTTTCTTAATACCGAAAATTTCGGTATTTTCGATTTTTAAAACCGGTATTTCGGAATACCGGTTTTGAAATACTGGTATTGCAATCCTATCCGCTACCGAGTTGCTCAATTTACATACAAATCTATTCAGAGCTTTTAATATCACACTCAGCTGACAATTTCTTGTGACGCCCCGAGACAATGATTGGATATAGGCATACACCTCACCTACCAATTGCCAAATTTACGTATTCGTAATAAATTGTAGTAAGTACGTTATTTTTAAATATTTTTATTTTTTTTTTACTAAAATCTTTTATGACATCAAGATTACTAAGTAAAGTAAATTAGTACCTACTAACAATGTAGTATATAAGCTGTGCACATTATGGTCTCAATATTAATTCATTAAAGTATGATTGCAACTCTTTAATGTATAATACAATATAATATTACATTTTCTAATCGATCACATTTAATATTTAATATTATTATAAATTAACAGTGGCACCTGTGAATAAAAATTATAACTATTTCGTTATCACACTTTGTCCACTGTAGATAACTGTAAGTTTTTAAATAATATTTCATTCACACAAAACATATACAGCGCTCGAAATGGAAAATTTTACGAACCGGAGCGCTCAATATTTTATGAAAATGTTAACATAGTTATCTAATTGCTTGTGTATTTTATAAAAATAAGTGTGTTATGCCGTGTCCACATTGGCAACAAGTTGCTGACAACTTCATTAAATTTCGATTAAAATAATTTTTGGTCAAAGAAATTTTGATAATTATCGTGAAATTTAATGAGGTTACCAATGTGGACAAACTTTTTTAAGATAATATAGATATTTTAAATGATATATTTTATATTATATTTTAGATATTTTGAATAACAAAGATTTTTACGTTAAATGGCAAATCTAGCTCACTGTCAAATTAATATGTCCACGAGACGGAGCGTAATTTTGGTGATTTTACGAACCGGAACGGCGCTCCGGTGCGTTCCGGTCCATTTCGAGCCCTGAACATATATAAAGACGTTTAATACAGTTTCTTGCTGAAAGGCAACACCATGCAATTTACGGTTAAGTATTGTCAGGTTATAACGGAACACAAACTAACAGACACATTTAAAAAAAAAAAAGACTTTTGAGTCTTTGAACTATAAAGACATTAATTAAATTGTGTTTAAATTGTTTTAAGATCTCACTATTTGTACGTGTGGGCCATATTTCGTTATCTTTAACTGACCCATGTATTCTCCGGAGTTCATAACCCTTTCTCTTTTATCCGTTAGGTTTTAGGTTTCACACCAATAAAGAACTACTAAATTCACGGTCACGTTGAATGTCCGGAATTTTGAAAAATAAAATCCTCTACATTAACATATTATGTAGTTACCATTACATGTTATATTGCGACGTAATAATATCTATTTTTACATTACAATAAATAAATACATTTCTCTGTAATAAAATAAAACAATAAACACGCAAAAGAAGCAACCAAAAAGAAATGCCTTTAAGGCCAATAATTTATTGTTCTGTGATATTATCTTCAGATGCAAAATAACTTAATCTCCCACGAGACGCCTTTGTTCTTAGCTACCTCAAACGAGGTGTGAAAGGAAACCCTTATCTTGAATTTTTAATAAAGAAGAGAGCTAATGAATTCAGAGCCGAGCGAAGCGACATAATCACCTGGGTGGATTTTTTCCGTTTCGAGATTATTTCCGCAGAAATTTTAAGTGTTACAGATGTGGCAAAACACATATTGTTAAGGTAAAGTAAGAAAAAGTGTGAAAGGGAGAGAGTTGTTTGGTTGCTATGGTTACGGATGGTATTCCAGTGCGTTGAGTACACAATTTCAGCATTTAATTTAAACGACTTCTGTCGATTTACTTATTATTTAATCCGTAGCTAGTACCATGAAGGATGAATAGTCTTAGTTGCTCAGAAGATTACCATGTTTTTCCGCACGATTACAATCCTCAACCACGAAGAAACTAACGAAAAACTAACAGCATTTCGCACCTATAACAATTAGACCATGTAAATTGGTCGCCTATAATAAAACCTTCTTGCTTTTTTAAACTTATAAAAAAGTTAAGTGTTAAAAGCGTTACTATGGTTATCGATTAAATTAGCTGAAGTTATTTCGCATTATAAGTTTATTTGTTTTAAAATACAAATAACAAAAAGACCTCTGTAGTAAAGAGCGATGAACTCAAAACCCAGTTTGCAATTTTCCAGGATTTGATAGTTCTATCGCTGGAAAAAATAGGATGCTGTAATTGTAATAATACTCTCGTAAAGCTAACCGTGAGAGAGAATATTTCGGTTATCCGTATGAAATTATGACTAACTTAAAAAAAACGTAACTATAATCACACTGAGTAATTTATCCGTTCCCACGTGCTCCACCTGAGAACAAAATATGTGAGTACGACTATAAAAGTATTGTTCAATAATCAAATTTATGCCGTTTACACAAAAGAGCCTTACAAATTACATGTTTAAAAAGTTCTTGAAGATATAAAGGAATAGGTAAATCAGTATATCGTGACACAAAAGGCGAGTCGCGGGTGTTTGCCTCTTTCTATGTTACCACACAAAATACTACTACAACTTTACTGCAAAGCACTTTTACTAAGCCCGCGGTGACACTTGTTGCTCGGAAGTGAAAAACAACCCTGACCTGTCTTCTTGATGCCAGATTCATTATATTACTTAATGATGGACAGACCATAAAACCCAAGAAATACAAAACGGGCCAAATATCCTCAAATATTATGAATTTTAAATGCACGTTTCGTTTACATGAAAAACTTTAATACATTTTACTAACATGTGTGTAAGTGTATCCCATATTTATCCTCACAGGAGAATTACACCTTCTTACAATCTCACCCAGTAGGTAATCAAGGATTGCAATTCTGAATGAAAATATCAATACCGGTATTCGTGAAATATATGGGAAAAAACCTACCAATAGATATAGATATAAAAATATCTTTAAAATATTAATATTTTATGGCAAACACAACTAAATCGGTATTGTCTGATTTTTATAACCGGTATTGCAATCCCTATGTATCCTACTACGTTTTCTCTTATTTTCGTGTTCCCTGATAAATTAAATAACCATGACCACGAGAGTCAATTGGATAAAGCCACGAATGGTATCAATGCAGCCTCACGTAAAGAAATTGTGAGGTTTTTCGTCAATTATATTAAATTAAGACCAAGAAAAGATTATAAAAGTTCTTGGAAATAAATTGGGATATAAGATTAACTTATTTGATTAAATTTCATATCAGTTCGAGCAAATTAAATCGAAGCCTAGCAAATGTTGCCAGAATTCAATTTAGTGTTTCCGCTTGCTCTCCCCAGTTTCGCATTTTCACATGAATAATATTAATTTCGACGAGAATATATTTTTTAAACCACCTACAAGACTGAACATCGTATTCATAATATAATATTTTTTTATTGAAAGATTAGGGAATGGAACATTTTTCGTTGAATATACATAATTTAAAAACACCTCATACATATTAGAAAAACATCAAATTTCCAATATTAGTGAAATTCGTAAAGTGCGTCAATCGCACGACCACGAATTTGTTAATTTCGTCGTAATTTGGTAAGACGCAAATATTCGTCCTCATATTTTCTCACTTTTATACGTTCATACATATAAAACTAATTTAGGCTACAATTGTCCGGTGGCTCGACTCTGCAGAACCTTGAATCTTCACAGTGATCGAGTGGATATATTTTGTTATCTTGCCTCTTTCAAATTAAGTTGCTCCAAAACCCACGACTAATTATTACATCTGGACGACTGCTTATTTTTATGTTTATTGTATTTTTTTTCTTGCATTGCCTGTCTTATCTATGTAAGTTAATTCTTTTTTATGTTTTTCTGTTTTTTTTCTCTCTCTATTTTTCTTTAACGATTTTCAATAACTTCTTCTTCTTCTTACACCCTGTCACGTCCCAACATTGGGGTATAGGGCAAGCACAAGTTAGTGCCACTTCCCTCGGTCCATCGCCAACTCCTGCGCCTCCCGCCATGTTAGACCTGCAGCACGTATGTCGCTTTTATAGCACCGCTGCAGGGTGAGGGAGGGCCGGCCACGGCGACGGAACCCTTGAGGCTGTGCCACAAGGGTACGAAGTGCCGCACTCTTTGGCGGCATCCGGAATACGTGTCCCAGCCACGTAAATCAATAACTCTCCACTCGTCAATAACTCAACTCAACTCGTCAATAACTCTCCAATTATATTCATTACAGCTGTATATAATATTTGATTTAGTGTGCTTTTTATGTCCGCCTATTATTAGGACCATCACATACTTTTTTTCTACATTGTATTCATATTTTATCCTATGTGATTGATCCTGTTGGTTGACCTAAATAAATAAAAAAATAAAAAACACGTTGTCCGAAATCCAAAAGACATAAGTTTGAGTCCTATGCGGTGTCATATTTTTTCGTGATTTATGTTTCTGAGATTCATATGAGTTTTATAATTAAAAAAAAAACTACAAACAATGTTTTAATACGTGTCATTTTAGTACAGTTAATAGTATGAACTATTTTAACAATAAATAATTGCAGCTATCATTTTCGTCAGCCGAGTATCGATTCACTACTTATGGTAGGCTTACACTTGGCTCCTTCCACTCTTCTTGGTCTCTGGGTCTTTAATGCATATACCTTCGCCGTACTTGATAAACCTGAACTATGTCTATCTACCCGCTGAGTAACGTGTCCAACCCATTATATTTCACCAGTTTAGCTAAGTTACGTCACTGTATTTTACTACAATAATTAATATCAAAGCACAATATTGATAAGAGTCTTTACAACAACCATAAACCTTGCTATATTATATGTGTACGGCGGCTCTCGTGATACAGTGCGTAAGTCACTGGCCTTTCATCCGGGAGCTCCGGGCTCGATACTCAGTGAGGACACGATATATTTATATGATTTTTTCAAAGCCTAGGTGTTTGTTATTGTTTCACTTAAACACACTAAATACACTACTGTTAAACTACACTACTTTTATTGGGCTTCTGGGCCTGTTGTATTGTTAAAAATAATATATATAGAATCTATACTTGCTCATCTACTTCCAGGTAGGTAGGTACAGGATGCAACGCACATGTATTTCATACGTCATTTTATTCGATGTCTGGCATTCAGATGTCCAACAACCTGTCTAGGTGTATATCTAGGTGTCCAATTGGCGTCATCTAGTTATTGGTATCGAATTGCCCATTCCATGCCCACCAAGGCGAGCAGTCATAATATTGTAATGACAACATGTGTCCAGAGATAGTATATTCACTCGCCGACCATCATGTCTTCATTAAAACCACCTTATATGAATGATTTATGGTACCACCCCTCATGAACGATGTCAAAAGAGCCACATAGTATATACGTGCTGTAGAACTATTATAGATCATCGTAAAGCAGCCTTGAGCTTCTCTGGCGTATAAAGATAGATTGTCAGCAATTATTATATCCCGCGAAATATCCGTCTCTAAGAGTATCTGGAATTCCTTATAACGGACCTCTGCAACGACCCTAAAATGTCGACTAAAAAAATAAAACGGAAACGGTGACAACTGACAGCCCAAAAATTAAACATCAGTAAAAACAAATATCCGTAACAGTCTAAAGCAATAGATCAAGTAGTTGTAAAACAAACATGTGGTGTTTTCAATCCTACAATTTATTATATTATACATCAAAAATAATAACAGGCCACCTTCTAAAGCAATTCATTCGTAAAATATCATTGCGTGTCCTTCGCCGTAAAAAATCGACATACATTTATGACAGTCCGTAACAGCTGCTAGTGGGCGTGGCAGCCATGTTGTTTAAAAAGCGTTTCCGCGCATGCGCTGGAAAGGTATGCTACAGGTGGCGTCCTAGGAAAATTTCCACCCATTATCGGGGTGCGTTTACAAAAATAAAATTAGATTGTCAAAATCGATCAAAAAACTAAATGAATCGATTCGGCTTAAATGCACAAATAACCAATCGAAGTGTTACATGAACCATGAATAAAATTCATACGCAATTTTTACTTACATTTCAATTTAAATGCTTCATATTATATTAAAAGCTTTTAGCATAAATCGTCTTACTATTCTTACGTCTTACTATTCTATTGAGATTCCGAGAAATAAAGATACATTGGGTATACTTGCTACACTAATAAATAATAATAACGAGATACAACATACTAAAGTCAACACGGCAAGTAAATTAATATTTTTTGACAGGTCCCTGAAATTGGTAGCGTTCGGCTATAATGCGTTCAGATTATTTGACTTAGACAGTGTATTAATATGACCTTTACGACACTTCTGCGTCTATTCTATACACAAGGCGGCTATCGGCGGCTATCGACAATAGTGTATCATATTTATGTATTGAGCAGTGCCGAAGGGTGGATGTAGGTTGTTGGATCCGACATAAATAGTGCACACTACTTTGTCAGTCATGCGTATTTGTTTTCATTGACCTAAGTCTACAAATTACAGATGGTGTTGGTTAGTTTTTTTAAATAAACCCTGCGTAAACCAAACCATAAATTCTTAGTATGTTTTGGGGGATACGACAAAATTGTACACAGTTTTTCATTCATACTTATTTGTTTTCGTTGGATTAAGAATACATATTACACATAAGTGTTGCTTTTTTTTTTTAAATTCATTAAGCCCTGCCCCAAAATAGAAAAAAATATTATTATATCTATAAAATATCCCATGTTATGTATGATTTAATTGCAAAATTTTAGATATTTTATTGATAGATCAACGAGTATTTTTTGACTATTATCTAATATGGCTTGCAATAGTACAATAACATTACAAATAATAAAGAATGAAAACTTTAAATACACCGATGCTTGTAAAACTTTCATCATACTGACCAATGTTGATATTAAATACCACGAGTTACTGTATTATTTTTTTATTGTCATTAATACTTCGGACGCTGAAGACGCACCTGGCGCGTAATGACCAGGCGGCCGATCGATGTAATTAACGTGCATTTTAAAGGTGGTAATTAAAAAATCATTATCTAGTTAGCAGCGAATGAGTAAACGCGACCGAATTTTTATGTCAATTAACTGCCGTTCTAAGTCAGATCGAGTAGGTATAGTCCACAATTTAACTTTAAAACGATGAAATATAAAGAAATGTCATTGTTTTTGCTTGATAATATTATAGAAGGTAAGTATTTTAAAATACGACCTTGTTTAAAGTATGCTAAAAGAAAAAGAAAATTATTTATAGCTATTTACATAATATGTCCTATTATTCCTATCCTATTTCCTATTCAATATAATCATTTTATATTTTGCCTACCTACAATCCTCCCGAATTAAAAACACGATGTATGAGACACTTGTATGTCGCCTGTCTGCTCATTTACACTCCAAAAATCTAGAGTCTAGACCAGGGGTGATGAACCTATGGCACGCGTGCCACTGTTGGCACGCGGGGTGATTTTGCATGACACGCGTTACATACCTATACGCGCAAAAATGCCTATAATAATAATAAATGACAGATCTCATTGTAAAAAAACAGCAAGCAAATACTCTTCAATAATAAGCATTACGTTTAATGTAAATATATAATTGCAGAGGTCGGTCTTTAGGCTTTATGCGTCACATATAACCTAACCTAACCTCATCAGGCAGCGGGGGATGCCGCACCACGAACTTCTAATTTTGGTCGATTTACAATACTTGAGACCACTGTAATGACAGAATGAAAAAATTTTATTTCAATCGACTGCACCAAATAATAAACAAAAACTTGGTGAAGTCTAGTAGTAGTAATTCTGGCAGACAGTTTCAAAATTGGCGTACCGAAATGTATGGCTTAATTGAAAAAAGTGATAAAGCTATATATGTATGCTATTTTCTGTGAGTGGTATCTAGAACATCATATTTTTAATACGATTTTTAAAAACTATTTTTCCCCATGAAAAACTGCTCGGCACGTCAGACAGTCGAAAAATAATATTTGGAAATTTTGGCACGCGTACGTAAAAAGGTTCGCCAACCCTAGTCTAGACGTTATCTTTGTGAAATGAACGAGTTACAAACATAATATATTAATGAATAAGTCTACACTGACCATGAAGATACAATACTGTATCACACCCATAGCTATACTAATATATACCGGTTGGGATGCGGAATAGCGAATTCTTATGGTATTGACGTCGTGTGCCGGACGAAATCCCGAAGTCCGAAATCCCGAATGCTGAAATCCCGAATGGCCGAAATCCCGAAAACCTAAATCCCGAAGGCCGAATTTCCAAATGCCGAAATTCCGAATGCCGAAATCCCGAATGCTGACATCCCGAATGGCCGAAATCTCGAAGGCCGAAATCCCGAAAAATAAAAAAATACAAACATCAATAATTGCGCAATCTCAACACTTATCTTGAATTGCGCCAATTGTATAAGAGAGACAATAACCTATTTTTGTAGAACAAATGGGTTTTTGTCTATCCGGGAAAAAATTGCGTAATCTTAGCACTTATATTGAATTGCGCAATTTTTGCAAGATAGGCAAAAACCCATTTGTTCTACAAAAAATAGTTTTTTGTCTCTTGTAAAAATTGCGTAATTCAAGATAAGTGTTAAGATTGCGCAATAATTACTATTTATATTTTTTCGGGATTTAGGCCTTAGGGATTCCGGCCATTCGGGATTTCGGCCATTCGGGATTTCAGCGTTCGGGATTTCGGCATTCGGGATTTCGGCCTTCGGGATTTCGGCCTTCGGGATTTCGGCTTTCGGGATTTCGGCCATTCGGGATTTCGGCCATTCGGGTTTTCAGCATTCGGGATTTCGGCCTTCGGGATTCCGGCCTTCGGGATTTCGACCCAAACCCATTGACGTCTATTATTCGAGAAAGTCAGAACCTACTGTTATAAGATATTATTAGATATAAGACAATAAGTAAATTTATGACTCACCGAATCCCCACAGTACAGACCTACAAACTTATCTGTAGAATGGCCAAAAATGGAACTACGAACTACCATAGGACGCCATTTTGAAAATTTCATTCGAATGTCAGATTTTGTCCAGTTACAAGTCTTGATTGGGTAGTTTTCGACAGTGACTCTCCCATACCATTCTTCGGATAAGTTTATAGGTCTTTAATAATATGATTTATTGTTAAATTTAATATCATAGCAAGGGATGTTTCAGATTTTGTAGATTAAGTACCAACTGATTATTAACTGGATTTATTGTGTAATTTTAAGAACTAGGTATATTCCCACAATACTGTAGAGGGTGTTGTAACATGGATTGTAATTGTTTACATCATAAAATCGATGGTTTATGATGTTTTTGTGGAACAGCAGCTGTTGTTTGGGGGATCTACATATTAGTTTCTTCTTGATTGACCCTTGTCCGTGGAAACATATCGTGAGTACGATAAATCCCTATCCAGTATTCGACCTATAAAATAAGCATCTAGTGAATGTAAAAAGGGACTGTAATAGTTGTTTCAGAACCCATAATGATAAGTTATGTATGTTAAATACCTGATTATACAATTGTCTAATAAATTAATCTAATAAAGTATTTTAATAGATAAAATTATTGATAATTACTAATTGGTTGGGCCATTTATGTTCCCATTCCACTTCTTATCTCCTCGCCCACCTCCTAATCATCAGTGGTATTGTCACCAGACAATCAATAAGCAATTACGGGTCATAAGAGACGGTGTTACAAAGAACATTCAGTTGCATCTCGATAGTGGGCGTGAGCGGGCTTCTAATAGCTTTCCGTCGCTTAAGTGATTGACTCAATAGATACAGACTCATTCAGAATCTATCATCATCATTCATAAACCCTCACATATAATCCATAAAACTGTGTCACAAAGTGCGTGAGTGTACGAACCGGGTGACCCAAAACAACAATACCGCGCGAGCTAAAGTTGAAACCAGACCACGGATCCATCATACATCATCACAAAGGTCAGTGTCTGGCATTCTGTTCCATCGCCCTAGATCCGACCTCCTCATTTCCCACAAAATAATTACCGTCCACTTAAAAAGCTCAACCACTAATTTTGGACTAATTATAGCAGCCTGATTAAGCCGTGCAATAACACTACCCTAGGACCTACTATAGATCATTTATGCATTTGAGCTCCTTTCCCTCTTTGTCCTTCAGTTATTAAATATACGTGTTTCTTGCTTCGTTGAAAACACGAGCAATAATTAATTATAAACAATTTTGTTTCATCCCCAATCTGTAATCAGTATAAATCAAACTATTATTAAATTTAAGACTTTCGCACCTTAGGTGAGGCTCGAAGAAGGTGCTCAAAGGTTTACGACCCTTAATATTTAATGTATATCCATATTATGTAGGGCGGAAATTCCAATACTTACAGGAATGCTTTATACCTATTTCATAATAAAGACAATCTATGTGTTTGTTCACATTGTGCAAACAATACTCAATGCATTATTATCGGCATGGTCAGTGGCGGGGCGGGTTTAAGGGTGAGTAAACCTGAGGCACTGATTGATTTTGAGGCTTTCTATAATAAAAATAACATAAAAACCGTAGATTCAGACCATTAATTCAACTCGTGACACTCAGTAGCAATGCAGATACACAGGACGCATAACGTCAGCGAACAGCAGAGCTAGTCCAATTTTTTTATAACATGGAACATGACGTTTTACTCGTTATCTCCCACGCAAAAGCGTTACGAAAAATAGACGTAGAATAACTATAGACGCGCAGCCCGCCCGCCCGATTACTTACGCGCGCCGATTATTTTCATTTTACGTTCAGTAGCGTGCGACGTATTTTTCGTCTGTTATTATTTTAATTTATCATTGTAATTACATAATTTTTAGAAAAGTAATTTTTTTTGAATCCTTTGGATTCGGATACTTTGACAAATAAATTTTCTTTAGAATTTGGATAACCAGCATTCAGAGAATCGGTAGTTAAAGCAGGTTTTATGTTTAATAATTTTAGCCATCAGGGTTTAAGTATTTTTTTAAATATTTTTTTTCTTTCTTAACTTCCTTCTTCAATTACTACGGTGCATGGTTGCAGCATCATTCTCGTACGGCTTCGTCACGAGGCGGAATGAGCACTTAAAATTACTTCTTTCCGACATGTTCATAGCATCATGGAAAGCGGCCGTGCATATCCACATACATACACGACGGATGGTGGTGGGTGAGGAATTTGGTCAAAATATCAATGTACCTCTTTCGTAGAATCACATCCTGCAATTAATTTTTACGAATGCAGTTCGCCATATCACACTTTTTGTGAGATATTGTATCGGAAACCGTTGGCCATGTAGCATTGATATCAAATCCATATCTGAATAAAACACTCAACATACAAACATACAAAACATACAAAACATACAAAGGGAAAGACAAGAAAATATGTAGGTAAATAAATTAGAAATAGGTACAACCATTTATTTATTTAAGAATACAAAACATTGTGGACATAAAAAAAAATAATTCAAGACGTACACAACATAAGATTTATATTATAAGTCAAACATTACTCTCACAAGAGAGAAGAAGAGAATATAGAAAAAATACATAATAACAATAATAAAAAAAAAATCAAAACATACTTAAGTACAATTCGAGGGTTTAGTGTCAAACAACACTATCTACAAAAGTGCAACTTTACAGGAGAGCCAAAAATCGATATTTTAGATTCTTGTAACTCAACAAGGGAAATGTTTATTTAAAACCTAATATTAATATTTTATAATTTATTGTATATTGTACATTTATGTTGCTTATGATGATGTTAAAATTTATAGGGATAGTTTTAAAAAAACATGAAAACAAGGGTAACTTATGTAGTTAGCGTTAAACTTTACTGACGATTTAATAAGAAATTAGAAAAGATTGACATAACGTTGTTTGACTATCATGTAGCCGTAAATGTAAAATAAGGTTATCTCAAAAAAAAAAAAAAACACTTTTTTGTAGATAACGTTGTCTGACTTTAAGCACTCGAATTTTATACAGAAAAATACAGTGTCAAAAACAAAATGCAAAGTATATCATTGAAAATGTCTATGTCTTAAGGGAGCGCATTTACTAAACGTGCACCTCTCGCTAATGGTGCCTGATAGGATTGATACGAGGAAACGGTTTCAATCCAGAATAAATCATGGCTGCGACCACGTAGGTAATTGACAGGCGCATGTAAATTCAAATTCATTAGGACACCAGGATTGGAAACCATCCCTCGCGATAACAGGGAAAAGTGTTTCAAGAGCAGAAGAGACCGACGAGATTCAAGAGAGTGAAAAGTAAACATGCCTTGTAGAAAAGCAGTCGTAAATAATCATCTGACGAATTATCGAAAGGAAAATAGTTAAATTTCTTAAAATAAAGACATCGAAGAAATTTCTTCTGTACGCGTTCTAAGATAAGCTTATAGGAAACCTCATAAGGACACCAGATAATCGACCCATATTCAAGAATGCTACGCACTAATGAGATGTAGAGTGTACGAAAGACATTTGGATACTTGAATGGTTTGGATTGTCGCATGATGAATCCTAGCAGCTTACTTGCACGTAGAGCCGTAGAAGTTATATGCGAGTGAAAAGATAATGAAGAATCAAAAATTATCCCAAAATCTTTCGCCTCAGATTAATGAACTTTTTGACATAATATAATTATATTTAATCGGGGTTCTTGACCTAGAAAAAGTAATACAAAAACATTTGTCAGTATTAAACTCTAATTTTTTATTCTTTATTCGATTGGATATATTATTTATATAAAATTTGTATGGTTCGTAAGAAGGTGCTCGTGTGTATCAAATATGTGATAAGTGATAATAATAACAGCGTTATTATCAGATATTCGATACCAATCAATATGATTATTGAATCCAATAAAATTGGAACATTATTGTCTGTGCGAACACAAACAACGCGTCATTTATTGATCTCAGTGAAATTTAATAGTACATACAATTTACGTAACCACAGTGATGGCTTGTGTGGGTATATATCTGTTTGATTGATTATTCCGAAGAAGTTACCGTATTGCATTATAATATTATCAATAAATAGCACTACCATATTTATTCGCAATTTAGTACCACGGCCTGAATACAATCGGCCTTAGGATATAAACTCAGCTGTAGTCAACCTTTTTATACCTGCCGCCCACTTTTGTAACTCTGTTAGTAGTAAAATTTTCTAAGGAAGTAACTTTACTTTATAAAATGTATAATTTATAATAGTTATAGTAAGTTAAAGCTTATAATAATAATTACTTACCAAATACTTTATGTCAGACTTTTGCTAAGGTTGGCAGAATAAATCTTTATAAAACAACTTACTGTAATTAAATATATCGTTTTAGTTATACTTTGCATATATAGAAGCTTGAAGTCTGATAAAATTACATTTAATTAAATAAATTATTAATTAGAAAACATAATTAAAATGTTTTAAAACCCCTACCGCCTACCATGAAAGCTGGAACGCCCACTAGTGGGTGGTAGGGACCAGGTTTACTACCCCTGGCGATAGACTATTGACAGGCACTATGATTGAAAATAGAAATATACTGTTAATCCACTATATGGCGATCGTATACCCAAGATTTATTCACTTGACTCTATGTTGTTAGGTACTAAGTGAAATCAATTTCTCCTGCGTATATTAGATTTTTAGTATAATATAGGTTATACCTCGTATAAGTTTAATTTTAGCAGATGGCGCTTCATTAGCATGTAGTTTAACATTGATTTTAACTGCACAAAAGCACTGCAATATGAATTGACTGCATTATTGTTGTGTAGTAACTTGAGTTAGGGAGATAATAATTCTCTACGTTCGTTACGTGTGGACAAATATATTTCATAATATCATGGAATGTGCAGTCCATTCTTCAAAAGATATGCCTTTATCGCTTTAACTGACTTCTAATTCAGAAATCCAAATAACTTGTGTGTCGATAACAGATATTTCCCATAGTATTTTGTTTATTGGGCCCAATGAGTTTATATTGTAACTAGATGGTGTCTTATAAACTTTTTAAATAACAAAATTTAATATGGGCTCCACAACTTTTTTGGGTAGTTCAATCTACAGCCATAAAATATTTTATACGTAAGCGCATTTATAAACTATCGTTTATATCCACCATATTTGGAATCTGTTTTGACTGTTCAGTGTTGCATACTTACTGTCACCAAATTAAAACGTCACGGTGCCACGATAGTACGATTATTATTTTAACCTGTCTACAGTACCTAACTAATTGTTTAGGTACTTTATCATAATGCTCCATTTTTGTTCCTCCAGAGAGCTGACAATCTTTGTATGTTTAGTGTAGAAGAGACTAGAGACTAGATACTCTTTGTTGAATAAGAAAACGTTGGTATTCACCATCGAATACACACATCCACATCGAAGTCATCAATTGTATAGTGATTTAAGTGTTGTTACCAGCATAACACATCGTCATGGCATGTGAGACGATGAAGAATTGCACTTAACGGCCCACATGCTCAGCGTACGTCAAAATGGAGCTTTTATGCTATTTTCAAAGCATGATCCTGGACATTCCTTAAACGTTGTAGATAATCTATTTACATAATTTTGAAGCTATATTATCCTTTATATTTATTTTAAACATTTGATGACTGCATAAAGTATTTTTATTACATAAAATAGTATTCTTTTAAACCTGTCGCTCTAATGTTTTAGAATATAGTCATATTTCAGTACGTCCATGTGAAGTGGTGTTAAAAATTTTTATATTTATTAATTTTTAAAAGCATTTATAAAGCCATTAGTAAAATTTATGTTGACATTATTATAGTGAAATATTTACAATAAAAAATTATATTGATAATCTCTGTGATCCCAAATTTGACAAGAATTAGGCATTTTATTATTCAAAAAATGGGCAAGATTTACACATTTAAAAATAATTTTAAAGATATTGATTATAAACTATGTCTTTGACCATTTAAATGTGATAAACATTCTACGAATAATGTTTGCTTTATAATTATTATTGACCTAAGAATAAGGTAGTATTTTTTTGAAATACGCCATTTCTATTGGCATTTCTCACTGGCTAAGCTATGACATACGGCCGTAGCCATAAATTGACAAACGATAAATGAAGTAGGGAATAAGATCATATTAACTCGCGTGTTTGAACATGTACCTAACCAAAAAAAAAAATTTTAAACGGTAAAACAAATGTTTAAAATAAATATAAAGGATAATAAGGTTTCAAAATGATGTAAATAGTAGAATTTCCAGGATCATGCTTTGAAAATAGCATAAAAACTCCATTTTTACGTACGCTGAGCATGTCCCCCCTTAAGGTAATTTGAGCAAAAAATATCAATTTTGGACAAAGTTTGAAAAACGACCAACAGACGCCTTCCCAATTGTAAAGTGGATTGACGAACTGGTAAAGTTCAGCGGAAATATGTGGCAGCGAAAGACACAGAACCAAGAGAGTTGGAAGAAGCTTGGGGAGGCCTTCATCCACCAGTAGATTGATCCCGGCTGATGATGATGACTATTCAAGGGATTCGAACCCTTATTTCAAGCCCCTGATCGTTCTGTATCAAAATATTATAGTGTTATAACTGTGTAAAATTAAATTAGGACAATTCTATCTAATTCAAGTGCTAAGCATAATTGAAGTATGTATACCATTGACTAACAGAGTCGTGTGACGAATTGACCGTTATAAAAAAATAAAACCATGGTGTGTATCATTTAGAGAATTGGATAACTGGGCACCGGGATAATTGGGCGCCCCACTGTCGAATGAAATAAATAGACGTTCGTTATGATTGTATACAGAAAGTAGACGAGGAATTTTAATCGGTTTCAATCTACTACCTAGAAGTTTGAATTCATTATTTTCTTAACATAATGTTTTTTTATTGCGGATTGAGAATTATCATGCCTGAGTCTTTATATAAAAATAAAAAAAATCCTTATTGTGTGCATATTTAAATTCTCGCACAAGTATTAAATGATAATACTTATAATAATTTAAATATAAATAGGTAATACTATTTAATATATATTTTTTAGTACCTATAATTCACGAACGTCTATTTTTTTTTTAATTCCATTCGATTTCCTGGCGCCCAGTTGTCCCAACGCCGAATCGTCCTAGACCCTATCATTTACGATTATCGGAATGGCCATCAATTTCATAAAAACACGGTACGTGGTATTTCTGTAGAGAAACTCTAAAGTTCTAATTTAAATTATTTGCTTAAATATTAATATTATGACCACGCGAGAACTTGCGTTTTATTTATATTAATACGCTTGACCCTCTGCTGTCTGTGAAAGGTAAGCCAAAATCCTTAGTTTGTAGGACCTAATTACAAGAATATTATAATACTACCCATTGTATAAATGATGTACGTTCTCTCAAAGATCTGGCATAAACAATAAATTTAATAATACCCCATCTGAACTGATTTGTATGCAAGCTAGTTCCTCCAATAATTCGTCATTTGCATTCGCGTCGTATTGTTGAGAAAATGTGATGTAATAAGCTCACAGGCCTTTGTACGTCACGACGCGACGAGGCCGCCATGTTGACGAGTTGTCATATTCATATTAGGTAGGTACGTGTTTCTTCTTGCAGATATGTCTGTGCAAAGTCACATTTATAGCAATATTATTATTTGTAGAAATACCTACAACAATGAACAATGTACCAAATGTCTATTAGATCGGGTATTGGAACAATTTTCGTATGCACAATATGAAAGACGCAGCTTCTTTTTTCGTGCGTCTGTATGAAACAATACACAAAAAGGCATGGTGCCATGTCGGGAAATGGTCGTGACTCTCACTCAAAACAGTGCTGACGACACGGCTGCCATGTCGGCATTAGATATATTTAGCGTGTTATTTATATGTGGTAATTAAATATTAATTAACTGGTCCACAATGAATGAGTTAACCGGCTCTCATATCTAAACTCGTCTCGTCTGGCGCACAGCCATAAATCAAACCTTCTAGGAACGTCACTCTAATGTTGCATTTATGAAGACCATGCATATCTACCTAGCGACAGTCGCACGTAACCTCTCGAAGCGTATATATATATATAAGCGTATATATTTGGATGCGGCGACCAGCGAGCCGGTATAGGAATGACCAATTCGAAGGTATGCGTTTGCGTTATGGGGTCTTCGACTCGCAGTCTGAGACGCATGCGATTTGTTGATAGTAGCACTAGATTATTTTTCAAACTAAAAAGTCGCATGCGATCAATCTGCGAAGCTCTATTTGGCAACGTGTGTTTTATGAATAACGATGACGTCACATTTAGGTACGAATTCGACACGTTGCAGACGAGACGAGTTTTGATGTGCGAGACGGTATACTCACATAATATGATATAAAACGTTTATTTTGTGATTCGTCTAACTGAGATACAATAATTGTTTCGCAAATCATAGTACCAGCATCGGAAGTGATCATGTCTCATTTCAGAACCTACCTAACTTCGTATTACAATGACAATGTGCGAATGCCTTGGTTTTGTATGTATATGAGAGACGCAGTTTGACTTCGGATATGTGTATATTAAGACAACCATTGGCTTCAATAATATACATGGTATCAGACACTTTATTTATTGCATACCATAATACCTAGGAGCCGTATAGTAACAACATACACTTTACTAATATTTTGGATTTGAAATGTTGTTAATTCTACGATATCAGCTCATAATTGAGTTAAATTTAGGGCACGTAGGTCTCAGGCATAAAGCCCATTGACGCAGCGAGTGGGGCGCTCGCGCAAAATTTCTACAAAGTGGCGCGTAAATCATCGGAAATACAACGTAATCAAATACGCCAGCGCACACTGGATTTGACGACGCCTTGTGCCCGCCTGCCCCATGAGTCACCGTTTTTCGCTTCTCAGCGATACGAATTAAAGAAAATACAACGTAGTTCATTCATTGAACACAGCAAGCAAAATCACGCTCCTCGAAGCGTCGTCGATAAGACGGGCAAGAAGCCATTATATAAGAACAGTGTACTTTTTGTTTAGTTATTGCGTGTCCGATTTTAATTACAAGCCCCGAGAAATAATATAACATTTTTATTGCTTTGTTATGAGAGATGCTGTAATAATAATTATTTTGTGCTTCTTGTGCCCCTTATTACATATGTGAAGGGTAATGCGCGGGTGGAAGGAGGCCTACTCAGTTGTGAGCGCGTCAAGCGCTTTTTTGGTGGGCTTTATGCCTTACAAACATGTTTATTTGGTACCTATAGCATCATTCTTCTTTACCTTCTTTAGAACCAAAAAAAATATCAGAAAATAAATAATTCATTTTTATATTAAACTAACAAAATTCGATCCTGTACAAATATTATTAGTACGTATTGTCGTTCTGACGACTTAAAACAAATTAAATCTTACTGACTGATAACAGAAACATTGTATTTCTTTCAAAATAGTTTCATACAAAATATACACAAAAACATAATATTAGGTCGCAACAATGATGTTGCTTTTATCACAGGTAAATTTATTACTGACAGCAGTCATATTTCAATGCTAATGCGTCAATTACATTTAGCTACATTACGAGCTGTTTGTTGGTTAATTTAATAGCGGGCGATTCAGCTACTGCGATTGTGATGATGACACACAAAACTTCCCATTCGCTGAGAAGCCACAAGCCAGCGACTATTTTGACAGAACGTAGTTCGTTTTTTTACCGGGAGGTTGCTACTGCGCTCTACTGCGCAGACGTAGTAGGCCCACACGCCGGCGTGTAGCGTGTAAAGTTGACCGGCTTTCAACTTTTATCGGTAGAGTGTTTACAACCTGCTTGTTAGCTTGTTCGATGATGACACTGGGCGACTTTACAGTCAGATTGTAAATTCGCCAACAAACAGTTCGTAAAGTAGCTCAATGTAATTGACGCTTAAGGGCGGACGTGCTCAGCGTGGGTCAAAATTGAACTTCTTTTCTATTTTCAAAGCATGATCCTGGACATTCCTTAAACGTTGTAGATAATCTATGTATATAATTTTGAAGCCTTATTATCCTTTATATTTATTTTAAACATTTGATGACTGCATAAAGTATTTTTATTACATAAAATAGTATTCTTTTAAACCTCTCGCTCTAATGTTTTAGAATATAGTTATATTTCAATACATAAATGTGCAGTGGTGTTAAGATTTTTTACATTTATTAATTTTTAAACGCATTTATAAAACCATCAGTATAATTTATGTCGACATTATTATAGTGAAATATTTACGATAAAAAATTATATTGATAATCTCTGTGATCCCAAATTTGACAAGAATTAGGCATTTTATTATTCAAAAAATGGGCAAGATCAACACATTTGAAGATAATTCTAAAGATACTTATTATAAGCTATGTTTTTGACCATTCAAGTTTGATAAACATCTTACGAATAATGATTGCTTTATAATAATTATTGACCTAAGAATAAGGTAGTGTTTTTTTGAAATACGCCATTTCTTTTGTTATTCCCCAGTAGTGAAGCTACAACATACGGCCGTAGCCATAAATTGACAAACTATAATTGAAGTAGGGAGTAAAATTATGTTAACATGCGTGTTTGAACATGTACCTAACCGATTTTTTTTAAAACGGTACGTGTTCAAACACGCGCATTAGCATCATTTTACTCCCTACTTCAATTATAGATTGGCTTCAAAATTATATAAATAGATTATCTACAACGTTTAAGGAATGTCCAGGATCATGCTTTGAAAATAGAACAAAAGCTCCATTTTGACCTACGCTGAGCATGTCCCCCCTTAAGTCATAGGCAGCCAAAGTAAGCTTTTTAAAACCTGAATACCTAATTATTTTTATTTCGAGTCGCTATCGACGATTATTGATAATTGGTATCTTATTCTTTTATGTAGTAGCTTCAGGTCAAGTTGGACATCGATCGGCTGAAACATGCTTCTTGGCATTCCGTTCTTATTTTCAACATCCAATCACACACGAGATTAATTATTATTACCCATGCGGGCATGACATCGGTCAACTATGCCAACCTGCCGCCATGCAAGTGTATGCATAAAATAATGCGTTTTTATTATTTTCAACGAGCTATAATAGTTGGCTTTCTTGTCCGGTCCTTTGTATATTAATTTTTGAATTTTATTATCACGATTTTTTAAACCGAAATAAGATAAAATTGTTTGCATTGTCAATAAAACAATACTGCCACTAAATACCCACTAATGATGTCCCTTATAAATTTACGCCGGCTCGCGCGATCTAGTAGTTGATTTTTTTGTACCTACCAATTTCGGTCCTAAGAAGATAATATGGGCCACCACAGTGCGGAGGTTGTATCAACAGATTTTTTTACGAGTTGTTAGGTCCATACTCTGAGTCCAAACACACTTCAAAAAACAAATGTTATTTTTTTTCGGACCAAAGATTCGAACCCATGATACTATAAGCATAAGCCGACGCAGTCACCGCTCGGCCATCATGGGCTTTGGCGTAAACAACACCGTAATCACCCATTTTATATTTTTATATACCTATCATGTTATATGTAAATATATATCGAATTATATGGAGTGCTTTACATTGGTTCAATTCCACTGAAATGCATTGCATATTGACTCTCATGACTCTGATGAAGCAGAGGGCTGTCAACGGATTGAAGTTACTAAAAAAAACCACGTTATCGAAACAACAACTGTACAGAGGCACCTGTAAATCCTTGGGTAAGGCAGAGAGCCTTCTAGGAAAGACATACAGGGCACAAACCTCAACAATATGCTCAATAGTTTGGATTTCTCTACTTTCATATAAAAGAGAGTAATTTTATTCTCTCTTATGAATAATTTATACTGAGTATGTTCAAACTTGTGAGCGTATATTATGGTTTGGGCAATGACATTATTAATGGACGACGCACTCAATACAGTACCTAGCTAGCAAGTAAATTCACGCATTCGCATGTAGGTATAGGTAACGTCACGCAATTTCCATTATGCGATATCACGCATCGGGAATTTATAGCAATATGACCTTTATTGTAATGGCGTTAGAGCAGTGTTTCTAATGTCAATGTTCATTTGAGCGAACCCGTTCGAACCGAACCATTCGGCAGACTCAACAAAAAGCATCAAGAATTAATAGCAATATCACCTTTATTGTAATGGCGTTAAAACAGATTATGCCATTCGGCAGACCCGACAATAAAGTGAGTGTCATTTTTTTCCCAGATTATTCGTCTATATTAATGTCATTGGGTTTGGGCCTACGATGTATTTTCGGGAATATTAGGCTCATATTTATCGTCCCGTTAATACATAATATAATAATAGACATGTTATACCTTGAACAGTGTGGGTCTTTATATAAATGCGACAAAGACCGAATCCATGTACGGATGTAATGATGTTGAAACTCCTCATTTGATGTTTGTGACTGTGATTGTAGTTTTATAAATGAATGAATTACTAAATGATAATAATACAATTCAACAAACAGTACTTATTTGAAAATTAGCTGAAGCGAACCGATTCATATTATTAATTATGTTACCTACCTATTTTAAGACATCCCTATTATGTATCATTTTGACAATGAACAATATTGTCTTACAGACTGTAACATTCTTCTGACGTAACGTGTTTTATAAAGTATTTAGTTAAATTTATTTGTAATTACTTGCATTTCTTATTTATATACCTAGTATTAATTGCAGTAATAAAACAATGTGTATAATATATAACGATTAATAACCGACTTTTTGTAGTTTAATTATTAAAACTTATTTAGTCATATTATATAAACCGACTGGTACATTTTAACTTATTTATCTGACACTAGAACCCTGGCTTACTTATTCGCTTAAATAATCTACGTGTACCTATTTCTTCCAGTGACTTGATTTTTTTAAATTTTCACCAAGAAATCTTTATTATTACACAATATTATCACTCATCTTAATTACAATCATTGTGCAAATATGGCATTAATGCATATTACAAATAGTGTTATGACTTACTTATTTAACAAAAATTAAATTTATCTTTTTTTTAGTATCCATCTATCATTAGAATCGTAATTTTAGAACTTTAAATAAATTATTGAAGATTAAACCAGTGTTATAGTGATTCATTAAAAAATTTATCAAATAATAATAAAACATCTACAATAATTACAATGGAAAAGGCAAAATTAAAAATGGAGATGGTGCCATCTGAGAAAGGATGGGCGTATATGATATGTGTGGGGTTTACATTGATTGTAGTAAGTTTATATTGTTTGTATTTATAATATTTTGTGTATATAATTATTTTTTTTTTTTTTTTTTGTGATTTTACCGAGGCTTTGACTGCGACTCGCTGTCATATCGCCTCTTCTCTTCTAGAAGGGGATCCGTCGATCAGGTCCTCACTCCTATTCTGTTAAATAACTTTACAATTTTGCCTAGCTCTTCCGTCTTACCCACCGCCAGGACACCCTTCAATTCGTCGACATTCTCATAGATATCTGCAATTCGCAGCTGTACTCTGTGAACTTCATATTTGGGGCATTGCAGTGCTATATGTACAATGTCCTCTAAAACATGACATTCATCGTAGAGCTGCGATTCGCTTCTTCCCATGAGGACATCAAATCTTTTGCCCATGGTGTGCCCTGTTCTTAGCCTCAGTATTAACTTAAGCTCATTCCTCGTCAAAGAAGACTCTACAAACCAGGGCACCTCTCGTGGTGTTGGTAGAATCGACTTACTCCATTTCCCCCTTTCTAATGATGCCCTATGGTGAAAATCTATCCACATACTATGGCACATTTTCTTTATAGCCTCATTCCAGTCCAGGTTTTCTGGTATCCACTGATATGGTACCCCTGAATGGCCGGCTACCTTTGCCAGCTCATCTGCCCTTTCATTTCCCTCAATGCCCATGTGCGATGGGATCCATTGAAGGCATAGATCTCCTCCTCTATTTTTCTTGGCGTCGATCTGGTCAAGGATGTGGTATGCTATGGTTTTACTGTTATGTGAGCGAGTTGCTGCGGCAAGATGTTGTAAAGCGCTTTTGGAGTCTGTTAAAATGACAGCGGATTGCGCCGAGAAATCATCGCTTAAAGTGTATTTAATTGCTTCGTTTATCGCGATGAGTTCCGCCGTCATTATTGGTATTGCTGGGTTTAGCTTCCAGCTCTTGTTTATACCTACTTCTGGTATCACAAGAGCTGCTCCTGCTCTATTCTGATCTTTGGATCCATCTGTATAAAGGTGGCTCCATCCTGCGTACCTCTCTGTCAGCATTTTTTCGACACGCTCTCTTCCTTTATCGGATACTATGCTCCGTTTTGGTTTGTCTATTCCTTTGACCTCTAGTTGGATAACAGAGCTGAGGTCGTAGGTACCAACTGGCCTCCTCAGCGAATACATACCTAGGCATTTTGTATTTAATACCTCCCAATTTTCTGTGGCTTTTAGGATTCCTACCAGTAGAGGGAGCTTTCTTTTCTCATAGTATGTATTGCTTTCAACAAGCTCGTATAGGAGTTTCACCTTTGCCAATATGGGGTTATCTATTATAGATTTCCACTTCATCCATGTCTTGGTAGCCAGTGCCCATCTCCTGACATTCAGTGGAGGTACGCTGAGTTCCGCTTGGAGCACGTGAATGGGTGTTGTCCTGATAAATCCTCCACATATTCTTAATGCTTTGGACTGGATGCGGTCTAGCCTCACCGAATTAGTTTCGGCAGCGGAGTGGTAAAACATGCTCCCGTAATTTAATCGGCTTCTAATGAGTGCCGTGTATAACCTTCTCATATGAATGGGGTGTACGCCCCACCCACCTCCCGCCAGTACTTTGAGTATGTTCAGAGGTTGTGTCAGGCTATTCGCGCAATGACTAATATGATGCTTCCACGTTAGTCTATAGTCCAGGTTCATACCTAAAAATTTATAAGTGTCTACTCTTTCTATTATAGTGCCGTCGATTTTTAAGTTAAGCTGGTTTTGTCTCTTGTCTCTGGCAAAAAGAACCACCTTAGTTTTGCTGGGAGCTACTTTGAGGCCTCGCGTTTCCAATAATAATTTCATTTCGTCAAGACTCTTCTGCATTAACCTTTGACATTCATCTACTCTTTTTCCCGAACAAAAAAGTGCGAAATCATCTGCATATTGTACAATGTTGACCCTCGTCATTAACTTTAATATGTCAGTTGTAAGAATGTTGAATAGTAATGGGGATAAGGGGTCTCCTTGCGGAAGGCCTCTTGAGCATACCGTACTCTTCTTTTCATTATTAATGCACATGGTGATTTTTCTTTCATTTAAATACTGCTTAAGATATTTAGTGATCTTCCCACCGATTCCCCATTCATTCAACACCCTTGACACTTCTTTCACATGCACATTATTATACGCATCCTGGATGTCCAGGAATGTTGTCAGGGTTACTTCGTTTTTGATCTGTGCTGCATTGATGTCTAGTACTAGGTTGCCTATGTTCTCCAGAGTCGACTTTTGCCTTCTGAATCCCGTAGTATTGTGATGAAATAGTTGTTTTTTCTCTGCAAACCATTCGATTCTTCTTGCAATCATCTGGTTGAACGTTTTGCACATGCATGATATGAGTGCAATTGGTCTGACTGACGACACTAGGGTAGGGTCTCGCCCTGGTTTTAAGATTGGGATAATCATCGTTTCCTTCCATTGCCTAGGGACTTTGCCGGTTTCCATGATTAAGTTGAATATTTCCACTAGTTTATTTTTTCCGATCTCTGGCAGCTGAGCGATCATGGAATATGAAACTTCGTCCATGCCGGGGGCAGTGTCTTTATTTTTGGTTACTGATCTTAGTTCCGCCACTGTAAGAATTTCATTCATTGTATCATTAGGATTATATGTTTCCTGTTCTGCGATTTCTTCCTTCGTTTCGTCACTTTTACTTGCTAGTTATTGAAGGAGGAGTGACGCCATGCTTTCATCCAGTTGATTTTTGAATTTGTTTCCCGATTTGCCCTTCATCCAACTCATTTTTCTCCACATTTCTGAGTAGGAAGTTTCCGAGTTGACGGAGTCACAAAATGTTTTCCAACTTTCTCTTTTGGCTTTTAGGATTACTTTTCGAGTCGTGGCTTGCTTTTTCTTTAGTTCTAGGTAGTTTTCTGTGGAACTGATTTTTTTGAAGCGAGTATAGGCAAGCCTTCTCTCAGCGATTGCCTTTGATACTTCGGAGTTCCACCATGGTTTTGGTCTAAAGTTTGGGTGACTGCATACTTTGAGTCTCGGAATGCTTGAATTTGCCCCATTATTCAATATTGCCTCCAATTTATCATACTCTACTTGTACATCTCTGGTAGGTTCTGTAAGTCTGTCTATGTCATTTGAGATTATTTCTCGATATTGTTCCCAGTTTGCTTTAGGGTAATTTCTTCTTGGTATGATTTCTGTTTGGCATTGATTTTCCACAAACTCGATGATAATGGGTAAGTGGTCACTGCCCATCGTATCGGAGTCTATTTTCCAATCGGTTTCCAGTACCAGCTCGTTGGAGATAAATGTTATATCCGGTGCCGCTCCTCTCTGATTTGGAGGGGCGACCCTGGTACTTTGTCCATTGTTAATCGCTACTAAGTCAGAGTCAAGGCATACGTCAGCGACATCCTCTCCTCTTGCGTCTCGAAGTATATGATCCCACATTGGGTGGTGTGCATTGAAATCTCCACCCATAATTGATCCCTCTCCCATTTGATCGAAGAGCCTGCTCCATGCGTTTTTCCGAATGGTAACATTGGGTTTACAATATATTGCTGTCACTGTTTTTAGTTTTTGTGTTCCTCTGATTTCGACTTGACATGCCTCCAGTTCAGTTGGAAGGCCTTGTAGGGTCTTTTCTTTAGACGCCAGTGTTTTATGCACCAGAATCGCTATTCCTCCGTAACCATCCCCTCTGTCTTTTCTATACATCGTGTAATCATTGAATTTCAGATAGTCTAATTCAGACCTCAGCCAAGTCTCTGAGATTAATGCTATTGAAATTTTTTGTCTTATTAAGTAGAGTTCTATATCATCCTTTTTTTGCTTCATACTTCTGGCATTCCATTGTAAAATCCTAATTTGTTTTTTACTATCCATTTTGCTCCAGAACCTCTCCTAGAATTTCCTTTAAGTGTCCTTCTTTGAATTGTTTGCATACCCAGTCCACTGCTTTAATTATTAGTTGTTTAATGATCTGCTGCCAGTCTCCCCCTTTCAGCAAGACTTTCATAATTTCTCCCATCGCGTTAACCTCTGTCTTCCCCTTTGAATTTTTCTTATTTTTAGTAGGCTTTACGCTACTACCTGTAGCTATTATTGTTGAGCCTGAAGCTACCACCGCTTCTTCTTTCTTTTTGATTTCCTTAGTTTTTTGAATTGTTTCGCTTTCATCTCTTCCTACGATTTTTTTTGTTTTAATATGTCAGCATAGCTATTATTTAACATATTTTTTTTTGCTTCCTTGAAAGGTATGTTCATTTTTTTCATTGCTTCTTTGCAATTCTTTTCCTCTTGCCACTTTGGGCATTTTTGGCTGTTTGCCGCGTGGTTACCTTTGCAATTGATGCACGTAATTTCCTCATTTTTTTCGCAGGTTTTGTGGTTTCACCACACTTAGGGCACGTTTCTACTGTACGTCCGCAATTGTTCGCGATATGCCCATATCGCCAGCATTTGTAGCATTGCATAACCCTGAATACATACGGTTCTACAGCAAAAGAGACTCCATATATGTAAATTGTTCTCGGCAATATTTTCTCCCCAAATTTAATACTGACTGACGAGGTCTTTGTCAGCTCTCCTGTATCACCTTTTCTTGTCAACCTCTTAAGGTTGATTACTTTTGCATCACTTTTGATTTCCATTTGCAGTTCTTGGAGGTCCATATCAATATCGACTTTTCTTATTACTCCATAAGAGCAGGAGTCATTCTCTTTGGTCACAAAACCGAGATCTTTGAGTTCTCCAGCTTGTTTCACTTTATCTGCTTCTTTTTCGTCTTCTACTTGGATGTACGTCTTTAAATTTTTATTGTAAATTTTCTGTACTTTTACTCCTGCCTTATGCAGCATCTGCGCTATTTTTAACTTTAATGGAATTTTACTTCCCGTCGCTATCATGACGATGTTTTGGTTTCCCTTTGGAGTGACCCCAGAGTCTCTTCTGGGTTTTTTTCCAGAGGTCACCGTCTGCCATTCTTCTTCTTTTTCTCCAACCACTTCCTCTTCATCATCGTTTCTTTTCTTCTTCGATTTTTTGGTTTCATTCACTTCCATTGTGGTGTTTTCCATTTTATTGTTTTTGCCGTTCACGCGGTCTTGGAATTCGCGCAACAGTGTGAACAAAAAACAGTGTGGACAACCCCTCGCTTCACAGCGTTTGACGCACTCCCCGCACAAAGTGCACTATCCGTGCAACAATAAATATTTTTCACTTTTTCTCAAGCACTGGCACTGATTGCCAAAATCACATGGGACCACACATGTTGAGTTTATTGTCAAATTCATTTACAAACAATATTATTTTTGTTGTATCCCGTATTTATAACCGTTCGCGAGTAACCAGGCGAATAGCGACACGAATACGCAAGCGAAGTTGTACAACCTCACTCCACCGCTGTTGGCTTCCGACTGAGTATATAATTATAATTATCCTTCATCCTATTTCTTCCCGGCTGTCGTCGCCTCGTGAGTTAGGATATTGGTCGTAATGAACCCGTGGCGAAGGGTGAAGGTAGGCTGCTAAGATTCCACATAAATAGTGCACACTAAACTTTGTACTTATTAGGTTCTCGTTGAATTAAGGGTACACATTGCAAATAGGGCTGGTTAGTGTCTTAAAATTCAATCAATATAATAATAAAATTCCATTTTGCAAAAAATTGTCCAATTCAATAATCTATCTCTTATTTCTAAACTGGTGACCCCGACGTGATGTTAATATTTAATAAATAATATTTTAACAATAATAGATTTCTGTTTAAAAAAGTAAAACAAGAACCATTTATATTCATTATTAATTAATTTTCAGACATGTTCTATGGCAATCGGCAACTCAATTGGATTAATCTTCAGCGACTTCATAAAAGAACATGGCGGTTCTCCTAGTGCTTTGTCAAGCATTCACGGATTAACAGGGATCGTAATAGCATTTTCAGGTAATATTATATTTTGATGATCAGACTAATATAATACTAGTCTAATACCTACCTATTTATGTTGTAACACCATTATCAATAATTTGTATTGTATCGTTACCTTGATAATTAATTACAACCGAATAGCAATTGACTTAAAAATAATATTAATAAATTAAAAGTAGTTAGTACCGAAAAAAATCGATAAATTAATGTTTTGCAATTATCTTCTCCTAATCCTTCTCTATGGCTAAAAGGTATGGACAATATCATCTTTTTTATTCAATTAATAGTTAAGAAGATTTAAGAATGTAACATTATTTTATTAAACATACATAATTTTAAAACACTTATGAAAAGAAGCCCCGGGGTCGTATTTTCTTCAAAAATATTGTTTCAAATTATGTGTGTTCATTAAAAGAATGTTATATTCTTAAAACTTGTGAAGTATTCGTTGAATAAAAAAAATAATTTATTAAATTATTAGCAAGTGTAAGTACGTTATAACAAAAAATTTGAAGTAATCCTGACTCCAATTAGTAATTAAGGTAATGCAATACTTTGATTTAAAATACAAAAGCCGATTGCCAATTAGTAACACAATTTTGGAAGCGCTTCCCACCCATTAGTTAAATTTGTCGCGATTAAATAATACACTTATAGCATAGTGAACAATTATGATGGGCGCGATTCCCGAGGGCCACAGATTCTGCTTAAAAAGATTTTTTCTACTGGTTATATATTTCTCAGTGTTTTCAAATTTTGTTATTATTATTTTTGAAAATTTAAGTGTTTATTTTTGAAATTTTTAATTATTTAGAAAATGAACGAAGCATGGTTGGTAAACTCCACGAATATCAATATTACTCAGTATCCATTCTGATTTTCTAATTTACTGAATAACTGCCATTTTTTATGTTAATTGATAAATTAGGTACATGAGTGCAGTTATAAACGGTTTTACACAAATTTCACAAGTGTTTTCAACTAAATAATAATTTCGACTTGTAGAAAATTCTGTAGGTAAATCAGCAAATAAATGTCATAGCAGTTATGTGCAAAATTAACCTGCCAACCCAAATCACTTGTAGCTGTTTTAATCTGTGAACCAGAGGTCATTTTTATGTTCAATTTCATACATTTATACTCCATCCTTTATATAAGGAATTTTTTCAACATCATCGCATTTTTTTACTTCTTTGATAATATAATTATTTTATATACGTATTATATTTTCTAGGGCTTCTAGTACCGCACGCAAAAAATTGTTATTCATTACGACAGATAGCGTTGTTCGCCGCCATATGCCTGACGCTGAGCTGGTTCCTCAGCATATTCATTACTAAAATCTGGCACATGTTCATCACGTTTAGTTTTTTCCACGGAGTTGGCTGGGGCATCTTTATACTGGTCACAAACATGATGTTCAACAGCTACTTTGTGAAGAAACGTGTAATGTTCATGAGCATTTGCATGTCTGTGGTGGGCGTTTCGAGTATCTTCGCTCCGTATATGATAGAGTATTTTCTGCGAGAATATGGGTACAAAGGGACAGCAGCGCTTTTGGCAGCAATCACTTTGCACAGTATCGTTGGCAGTACACTCTTTCAACCAGTAGAGTGGCATTTGGTGCCAAAGATTATTGATGACACCCAAGAACAAGGTAATTGATGATGTGAGTAACCTAGAATCACAAGACTAATTTTAAAATAAGAGAAAAAACCAGTAGATTTGTAGGTAAGGGAGTTGATGGTGGGGTAAGTATGTTCCAATGAGTAGAAAGATTTATGCGTGATAAAGTAGCCCAATTTATTTTCCCTTAACCAACAAAAGATACAATCGTAATACAGATTCGTACAATGTGAATTTTATAATTACAATTACGGAGATTTGTGTTTGCGATAAAAATTACTAACGTTAAATCATAGATGCGTGTAGAGTGTTTGAACGATTTTAAATTTATGAGTTCTGATGTATGACAACATTTGTTTTTATAGTAAATGGAGACAAAGGAAATAAAGAATCGGCTTGGGGTAAACGACCGCCGTGGGTTCATACCCTGTGGATCATTTCTTAGAAATTTGTCTGTGAAATTTGACTATGACAAAACGTTATCAATTAAATAATGTATTTCTTGTTACAATGTTGCAACCAATGCATAGTTTCCCGCTGATTACTTGCAATACAATGGGTGAAATTTGATGCATCGACATAAAGCTCTTAAAGATTCATTGAGAGATGACAAATACTGGTCCTAGAAAGATCTTAGTGTCAAAACCTAAGTCACCAAATTAACAGTGTTCTTTGAATTTGATACTTGATTTGTCTTTTTTTTATAAATTGACGCAATGACCAAAATAATACCAAATATTATGAGTTTTGATTCTAGGTTACTCGTGTAATAATATTTTTAATCTCTGCGCATGTTTTAAGACTAAAATAGTGTACCTATAATACCAGTGTTGAGAATTGATACTAAATGATTATTTAACGTTTTCTTTGATTAAGAAAAATAATTTTTATACTTACTATAATAAATCACTTATTTTATGTAACGAACCATACACAAGATTTGAGAATGTAGCATTCTATATAATTGATTCTACATATTGATAGATATACATGATTAAAATGATGTAAACACTTTTGAGTTCCATTTAATAGGGTTGATTATATAAAGATTTAGACTTGTATGCGTTATAATTCAAGACCACTCGTATGCCTGTATAATGTACATTTGCTTCGTTCCGAGGCCTGCCACGGACCATTTGAGTCGGTGACGCTACAAC
The DNA here is from genome assembly GCA_022495005.1 of Rhyacophila brunnea. Classification (NCBI taxonomy): domain Eukaryota; kingdom Metazoa; phylum Arthropoda; class Insecta; order Trichoptera; family Rhyacophilidae; genus Rhyacophila; species Rhyacophila brunnea. The sequence goes on from JAGYXB010001003.1 coordinate 263,268, forward strand.
CAACCTTTTATTTCGCCACAGATAACGTGAATTTTTGAGTAATTCGTAATTTAATGAGTAACTCCAGTGATGTTTTTTTATCCATTTCCGACCAACCCATAATACAAACAAATCTTTTAATTTCATCGTCTGTTGTTATGTTCAATTTTTTTCTTAAAATGATCTAAAATTTTATGTCCAGGAGAATCTATGCAAAATGATAAAAACAGAATTGAGCTACAAGATCAAAAAAATCCTTTGATGAAAACGTATACAGATGAAAATTTGGGTATTCAAAACAGCGCCGTTGTCAATGTAGATATCAAACCTTGTGGTACCAATGAAACAAAAATGGATTCGAATAAATTAAAAAAACTTGAGCGCATTCTTGAAGCGGACGAAAAAACAACTATTTGGTAAGAAAACATTTCTTAAATAAATATATGTTTAATTTTTATGGTCTCTGCTTTGTTTTTTTTATAATTTAATATATCATTTTACTATTCTTCTATTTGTATAAGCTGTCCGTTAAGTGAGGATACTACATACTAACATTTGCGTCGTCAAGTCGCAAAACCCACTCTGGCAACTTTTCTACTTAGATATTTATATAATTTATATTTTCAATACCATATTTGCAAACACAAACCGATGATTATCAAAAAAAAATTGTAATTTATTATGTTCATTATATGTAAAATAAATAAATTTTAATTACGAGTAAGTACCGTAATTTGCACGAAAATATCAGAAAATTTATAATAAAGTCGGATTTAAAATGTTCAGAGCGATTTTTTTAACTTGACGACTCATTTTCTATACAATTGTGCTAAGTGTGTATATACATCTACCAGTGACGTCCCGTCGGGGTAGGCAGATAGAGCGTCGCTTGGGGGCGGCAGTTACTCGAAGGGCGGCAAATCGAGGAGACTCATTTGGCATATATAGAAATAGCTACTTAAACTGGGTACTCAATAACGGAAATATACTTCCTTTAAAAAATCAGCTCACTGGTTGGAAACAAAATGTACTAAATAACATAAAAGGTTAAACAGCATTTTAATTTTTTGTCGGGTTCGCGAAGTCTTGTTTACTTTCGTTGTCATTAGACGTCCTTGGTGACCAGAAACGACACAAGCACGAATGATAAAAAATATTGTGTAAAAAATGGGGCGGGATTGTGGCGCTGCCCAAGGGCGGCATTTTGCCTAGGGACGTCACTGACATCTACTCAGTGGCTAAGGGTGGAGGTAGGCTTTTAAGATCTGACATAGATAATGCACACTAAGCTCTGTCAGTCAAACGTATTTATTTTCTTTTAACTAAGACTACAACTAATTCCTCTCGCGTTGGTTTGAAAATCAACGCGAAGAAAACCAACGTCTTGTGCAATAGTACCTGTCCTGATCCAGATTTCCCTCTGATTAGTGATGGACAAAATATCGAGAGCGTCGACAGCTTCAAGTACCTGGGGGTACACATCACGGGAGATGGCATTTTGCAGAAAGAGCTCGCTATCCGAATGGGAATGGCTGGAGCAACATTCAACTCGATGCGAAATGTCTGGGACTTACGATTGTACTCAGTCAAAACCAAATGCCGCCTATTTGACGCTTGCATTCTGACAGTGCTGCTTTACGGTAGCGAATCATGGCACCTTACGAAGGCTCAGAGCAACCGTATACTGAGCTTCGAAAACAGATGTTTGCGACGAATACTGGGTGTGCGGTGGGTATGACTTTAGGAGCAACGAGGAGATAAGAGAACGCACGAACCAGCCTCTGTCACCTGGCTCGGCTACGTGCTGCGGATGCCAGAAGAGAACTTTAACCTGGCTTGCCTGTTCTTCAAGCCGACCGGATTCCGGCGTCTTGGAAGGCCGCTAAATACAATCTACAGAGTGTATACGGCGGAGCTACGGGATGCTGGTTTGACCTGGAACGAAGCAAGAAGACTGGCGAGCGACAGGGATTCTTGGAGGCGCCGCGTGGTGTCCATATGCTCCAGCTAAGGGGCGGATATGGGCAAAAGAAGAAGAAGAAGACTACAATGTCCAGATAATGTCTGTTAGTTTTTAAAATTCAATCAAACCCTGCCTAATCCAAGCCGTAGTAGATAATAGTCAAAATATAGTGGTTTACATATCTATAAAATATCTAAAATTATTTCATTAAACCATACATAACTTGAGATATTTAATAGATATAAGAATATTTTTATCGATTATGGTTTGGCTTACGTAGGGTTTGTTAAATTTAAAAAATTGACCTACACAATCTGTAATAATCATGTAGTGCTGAAAAAGTGTGGACTTTTTTTGTCGAATCGCCCAAAATATACCTAAATTATTAAGGTTTGGCTTACGCAGAGTTTAATTGAATTTAATAAACTAACCAGCACCATCTTCAAATTGTATTATTAGTTCAATGAAAACAAATAATTATGACTGACAAACTTTGGTGTGCACTATTTATGTCGAATCTTAACAGCATATCTCCACCCTTCACCACTGCATCAAATTATAAATTGTTTCTTCCATATATTAATCTAAAAACCTACCCCTAATATCCGTACTTTAAATATCCGCTATACGACGCTTAGCTGATGGTTCTTCCTCATCAATAATATTATTTGATTGTATGTGTTGCCTAAGGTTACTATATATTACAGCACCCTATCGCTATTATAATAATCCTTAAATTCCTTGGATAACACACTAATTTCCCAATACAATCAATCTATATGCTTTTAAACACGACCCGATTTAAATAAAACAAATCCTCCGATTTTTCAAATTTATAATTTGCGTTTATATGTGTAACTTTAACGTATTCTCTCTGTCTCGCTTTCTCTTATGCATTACGAATAATTTAAAACAAATATTCGTCTACTCAATTCTAATCTATCCTAAATGCCAATTTTTCGAAATACGTTTTTTTACATCAATCGATTCTCCGTGAAATTTTCAACAGTTCTGTATAAATCTCATGCCACTTCTTAAGGGCCCACATGCCCAACGAAGGTCAAAATGGAGGTTTTATGGTATTTTCAAAGTATTAGCCTGAACATTCCTTAAACGTTTAGATAATATTTGTATAATTTTGAAGCCTTATTATCATTTATATTTATTTTAAATATTTGATGACTGCATAAAGTATTTTTATTACATAAAATAGTATTCTTTTAAACCTCTTGATCTAATGTTTTAGAATATAGTCATATTTCAGTACATCCATGTGCAGTGGTGTTAAGATTTTTAAGATTTGACCTACGTTGGGCATGTGGTCCGTTAAGTATCCTAAGTGACATTATTTGCCAATGTATTGAATTTTTCATAAATTAAAAATTGGAAAAAAATTCCTCAAAATTAATTTTAATTTGAAACACAAAAAATATTTTTTTTAATATTTCGATATTACAGAACTAAAATCAAATTAAGTAATGGTTTGTAATTTCTAAATTTCGCTTTCCTGCACTTTTTATGGTTTGGCGTTTAGAATTGAAATAATAATAATAAAATTATTACTCTTTATTTACTATAGATAACAAATTCAACGAACATTACAATAATAATTAATCATATTTTCAGGTCTAAAATTAACAAATGTGTGGATTTCTCTCTGTACAAGAAATTTTCATTTGTCAACGTAAATCTTGCCATCACTTTTGGAATTTATACTGATATACATTTTTACGCTTTGCTACCTCTTCTGTTATTAGAGTATGGATTTACAAAGGTATGTAATTCAAGAATATTGCAATATATTATAAACTTATTGTTATTATTGTAACTATAATTATAAAAAGTCTTAATTGGGGTGATAAGAAACGTGTGACAGGTTTTTGCAGATTTTTTTTTATATTTTCTACGCATCTTAGAATAGTTTCTAAGCTCTTAACTTGAAAAGTTAAATATAAAAAATATTTAACCCTCACACGTCATACTACTACTAATTCACCCTGTCACGCCCAAGTGTTGGGTTGGGAGCACGATGTAGCGCCACTTCCCTCGATCCATCACCACGTGTCGCGCCTCCCGCCATTTGAGACCTGCAGAGCGTAGATCTCTTAAGTAGCAGCGCTTCAGGGTAAGGGAGACATCCTTGTATCTAATAAAATTGTTACGTATCATATAGATCGACATGCATTTTCTGTATGGTTTTTTTATAAAACGATACCTGTTATATTATGCTATATGTAATTTGACAGGCGTTCTATGTGTGTGTGTTTTTTTTTGAGATATCGAAAATCAAGAGTTTATTTAGAGATTGGTACCGAATTATGAAATATTTAATGTCAGATACTTCAAGAAGTAAATCGACGAGACCATGTTTTATTCTTATTGGTAACCAATGATTGGAGAATGTTTCAGATTGTTAGTAGGTGCCATTAAAAAGGTTAGTTTTTTAGAAGAAGGTTGCATAAAGATCTCATAGTATTTGAATCACGAGAAGAATAATAAGAAACTACGAAACTGGTACAACAACGTAGCTGGAAAGTTTTATCATAAATATTGGTCCAGAAGCTTAAGTTATAACTCAACAAATAGAAACGGACAAACAGACAGACAGACACTCCAATTTTATTAATGAGTACGGATTTTGAAAAATATATAATACAAATAATTTCTTCCAATTATTTTTTCTAGTGAAATATGCAACCTATGTAAATGTGATAAAATAAGAATGTTTAAAAGGTAATAGGTACACATTAAGTGCATTCATATTCTAGTAGTCTTCGTTATGTCACGAAAATTTTATAAATGTGATGCTTGACAACCAATTAAAATGCTCACAATAAAGTAAAAATATGCATTATTAATATTATAAATATATTTTAGATTGAAGTCGCCACTTGTATCTCCATCACATCGATAGCTGATCTTGTATCAAAAATGCTTCTGATTTTGGTGGGAAAATTTTTCCGTGTGAATAGCATTCATCTCTGTTACTTTGGCTGCATTGGCACAACAATCGGTCGCTTTAGTAAGTGGTTTTTTATACTTGCAATCATTCATTTCTAATTACATTCTTATCTATTTATTTTATCAGCTGGAATCGAGCTACTGCTGAATAAATTTCTCCCCTAGTTGCTTTCATTTCACTCAAACCTTTTTTTTTATTATATACAATGAAAGTTTCTTAACCGGTGGTCCGCGAAGATTTTTGGGTGGACCGCAAAAATTTTCTGAAGTTCAAAAACAGTTACCTATAAACCCAAAATTTGAAGTGGGTTGTATTATATATCGATAATTGTTTCAAAAATAGTGTAAATATAAATATTTATTATTTTATTCCAATGTTGATTGTCTGCAAAACATTTTTTGATTTTTGTGTGGTCCGCGGATGTAAAAAGATTAAGAAATATTGGTAGCATCATCATCAGCCTGAATCTATCCACTGCTGGATGAAGGCCTGTTCAAGCTGCTTCCACTTCTCTCGGTCCTGTGGTTGCGCTGCCACATACTTTATCATTTCATCGATCCATCGGCCTCTAGGTCTAACTTTCGGATGTTTTGTACCTCTTGAATACCACTGGATGAATAAATTTGTCCAACGATTGTCTCTTCGTTGAACATTATTATGATCAAGATACACGATATAATATTTTTTTTAATTTCTATTTGTTTTTATTCATTTATTCATGTATTCATGTATTCGCGTATTCATGTATTTATGTATCCATGTATTCGTGTATTCATGTATTCATTTATTAATTTATTCATTTATTCGTTTATTTTTAGCCTGTTTATTTATGTTTACCCTTTATCCTCTAAAATTAAATCAGGTTCTTGTGTTTCGATCGCTTTCAGTCTTCCTTCAGTTTGATGATTTTCTTGGAGTAGCAATAATGACAGGGTTGCTGGGCTTCTTTAGAGCCTGGTTTTTTGTGGCCAAGCCACTCATGTGCGCAGAAATATTACCAATAGAGAGATACGCTTCTGCTTTTGGACTAACAATGGTAACAACGGGACTCTTGAATGGCTCAATTTCTCCTTTAATTGGTGAGTGTATATTTTTCAAACGGATAATTTACGGATTAAAAACAAACGAATCACTATTGTATATAAAATCAATATAGAGATGAAGCATAAACGTATAAAAAATAAGAAACAAAAGGACCAATGTTCTACTGATTTTAAGTTTTCCTTAGCATTTTTTCTAAAGGGCTATACGCAGACATAAAATGATCATGACTTTTCAAAGTTCCACATACCCGAATGAAGTTCGTACCTACCTAGTATCCAAAATTATATTTTTCATGAGAAAAGCGCGGTTGAAAATCTCTTCACATTTTTGAATAGTATGAAAAGTTTTTTCTATAGTAAATATGACGTCTACAATTAATATAAACCAATAACATACTTTTTAACAGTGGCTAAGGGTGGAAGTAGGCTATTAAGATCCGCTATAAATAATGCAAACTAAACTTTGTCAGTCATACGTATTTGTTTTCTTTGAAAGACTACAATTTATAGATGGTGTTGGTTAGTTTTTAAAATTCAATCATACCCTCCGAAAACCAAACCCTAATAGATAATAGTCAAAAAATATTCGTCTATCTATAAAATATCTAAAATTATGCAATTAAATCATACATAACTTTGGATATTTTCTAGGCAGAAAAGTATTATTTATCTATAGTTTGGTTTAGGCTAGGGTTAATGAATTTAAAAAAAATTAACCAACAATATGTCTAATATATATCCTTAATCCAACGAAAACAAATAAGTAGGAATGAAAAAGTGTGCACAATTCTGTCTCATCGGCCAAAGTATACCAAAACTATTATGGTTTGGTTTAGGCAGGGTTTTTTTTAACTGACCAACACCATCAGCTGTAAATTGTAGTCTTAGTTCAATAAAAACAAATACGTATGACTAACAAAGTTTATTGTGCACTATGTATGGGAAATCTTAACAGCCTACCTTCACCCTTCACCACTGCTTTTTAACGTTGAAAAAATATAATGCAATAATTATAAATTGTGAATTCGTTAAAGGATTCCATCTTATTATATACATTATTAGAATTTCTCTAATATATTGAGAAGATTTTTTTATACTTATCCTAAAAAACATTATTTTTTATAAAAAATTAAAATATATATAGCTTGAAATCCTTTTTTGTGACCATACTGAGATACTAAGTTATAGTTTTTAAACAACGCGTCCAACTATTTTTGTGGCATGCTCCTTTGGGTAATCGGCAATATATTTACTGTACTTTGTCATGCTTTAGCATTGGACTACTGCGCCACTCCTCTTGGTGCATTTCGGCATAGATCGTTGTTTAGTACCACTTCATGGTGATCCAGGATCATGGTGACGGAATTATTGAAATTTCTAATCTAAAGGGTGTATCATGCTCGACAGCATCAGCAATGCAATGTAGAAACTACGTATAAAGCCTTTTCATCATCAGATCAGTCAGTAAGAACTGACTTGTCAGTTCACGAAATCAAATGTTGACAACACACGGTTCTACATTAAAATTGGTTCTAAAAATTTAAACATCGAGACCTTCTAATCCATGTAGCAATCACGCGTTGAGCAAGCAACATTATTCATTTCGGTTCTGATAAAAATACAACATTAACTTTCCCTTTACGATCCAAATAAAATCGGTCCGTTCCGGTGATATCAATTTCAATTTCAATTTTTTCAATTTTAATTTATTTTACATATTGTGGACATTACAAATTATAAGTTTAAGACGTTCACAACATGACATTTAGAAACAAATACATATTATTAAAACAGTATTATGTAATACTGTAATTATGCAATATTAAGTTATTCTACAGTATAAATGTGTAAATTAATAATTTCATTGGTGTAAATACAAAAAATATGAAGTATATAGGTACAAGGAAGTACACCGGATGAGTTAAGTAGACCCTATTTCAAGAATTTATAAAATAACGTCCACCTATACTCATTCTCACGTAGATGGAATATATCAACATCCGAAGCAATTTGGTTGAACAGAGTTATTGCCCTCCCAATTGGCATCACCAATGGCAGGTTAGTTCTGCTCCTCGGGAGAACAAACAACTGATCAATAATAATGTCAATCTTGTATTACCTTACAAGATTAACATTATTACAGTAAGTAAAAAGGAAATGCCTATTTTGTAACATAGATATGTTTATAATTTCATCATCATTATTTGCTATTTGTTTTATCTACAAAATGATCAAACAACCATCAAAATTATAATCATTGAGTACTTCTATCCATTCTTACAACCACAGTCACAATACTATCTTGATCCCACTCTTTCTCACAATAATTGAATAATCATATGTCTATCTTTGTCGCATATAAGTTTAGATATATGTAACTTTTTTGTTCGTAATCGAACGCAGTGACGTCCCTAGCCAAAATGCCGCCCCTAGGCAGTGCCAAAATGCCGCATTTTATTTTATACAGTATTTTTTATCATCCTTTCATGGCTCCAATATCTGAGAAATGTGTTGTATGGATACATTGCTAACAAGATAAAGGTATACCACTAAATCTCACCATCTCTACTTCAATAGACAATATTGCGAGTCCACGGTTTAAGATGCATTCAAAAATACACCTGACAACTTTCAAAACTCACGAATGACTGGCAAAAATATTCGGATAAATTAATTAGGTAAGTATGTACGAGGGTGGGTCAATAATTCCTTAGAAAAAAGCATTAAAACAGGTTTTATTTTTTGTATTTTTTTTTTATTTCTCAACATAATTTCCTTGGAGCTCAATACACTTGGTTAGACGTTTCTCAATTTTTTTTAAACCGTCAGAAAAATAAGTTTTCGGAAGGTCCTCGAAATAAGCATTTGTCCGATCGATGACTTCTTCATTTGAAAAAAAACGTTGTCCACTTAGCCATTTTTTTAAGTTTGGGAAAAGGAAAAAGTCACTGGGGCTAAATCTAGCGAATACGGTGGGTGGTCGACCAATTCGAACTTCAATTCTTCAATTTTAGCCATTGATCGTAAACATGTGTGAACACGGGCACTGTCCTGATGAAAGAGGATTTTTTTCCTGTTTAAATGGGGCCGTTTTTCTTCAATTTTGTTTTTTAGCTGGTCCAATAAAGATGCATAATAATCCCCTGTTATTTTTTTTCCTTTTCCAAATAGTCAACGAAAATAATTTCACGTGCATCCCAAAATACAGTAGCCATAACCTTACCAGCTGATTTTACGGTTTCGCCTTCTTTGGACATGGTTCGCCTTTCGCAATCCACTGCTTTGACTGTTCTTTCGTCTCGGGAGTATAGTGGTGTATCCATGTTTTATCTACAGTCACAAAGCGACTAAAAAATTCATCAGGATTGCGTTGCATGAGCGACAACAGGGCTTTAGAGGCCACCACCCTACTGCGTTTATTGTCGACTGTGAGCAAACGCGGCACCCATCTTGCAGAAATATTTTTCATGCCCAATTTGTCATGTAAAATAGAAATGACGCTACCTTTTGAGATCCCTGTAACCTCAATTATCTCACTCAATTTTAATCTTCGGTCACTTAACACCATATCGTGGATTTTATTGATCATTTCTGGTGTAGTCACCTCTACAGGACGTCCTGAGCGTGGTTCATCCTTTGTTGATGTACGACCACGTTTAAATTCATTTAACCAGTTATAAATAGTTGCAAGTGAAGGAGCAGATATGCCGTGAACTAAATCCAACTCATTTTTTATTTCCTTTGCTGTTAACCCTTTTATATTAAAATGTTTAATAACAGCTCTAAACTCAATTTTCTCCATTTTTCCATTTTCCACACAAGCAAATTTTTTTTTAAATGTACGAGAAACACACAACAACCTGACCAATCTGATTGAAACTTCGCAGCATACTGAATCGGTAGTGCCGCTGCATGAAAACAAACCGCTTGCAGTACTAGTTGCGCCCCCTGTCGGCTTTTCTAAGGACTTATTGACCCACCCTCGTACCTACCGATAATTCAAATACAATTCACAAATCTGCACGTGTCATTGCTGGTCATCAAGAACGTTACGTCAAATGACAACGGAAGTAAACTAGACATTGCAAACCAGACAAAAAAAAATACAGTCCTCTTAAACCTTGTATGTTAATTAATATCTACATTTTCTTTCACACCAGTAAGGTGATTTTTTTAATAGAAAGATATTTCCGTTATTACTAAGTTTAGGTAGGTACCTATTTCTATATATTACACTTAATGACTATACTCGATTTGCCGCCCTTCGGGACGTCACTGATCGAACGTCATGCTCTGTTTGCAGACCACATTAATAATAATAAATTTATGACGTGTAAATGAAATCTTATAGGTTTCTGACAAATGTATTTACTGGATAATGCTAACGATTGAGAAAATTATAACATTTTAATTATATTTAATATTGATGATAAGGTGGAATATTTTCCAGTTTAATGGGCTGAGTTACCTTAGGTGACATTACAGTAACGGGAGCGTTAATCTCCATGCGACTCTAAGTTGACTGAATGTAGATACTCGTGTGGATCTACCCATTCCACAAAACATTATTTAATAAATATTTTATTTTTATTTTCAGGTTGGATTCGGGACTTTACAGGAAATTTCGAATTACCATTTTATTTTATAACCGTTCTCGGCATCATTCCAATAGTGTCGTGCACTTTTGAACTTTTCATTCTAAAAAAGATGAAGAAAAAAGTTAAAGTCAGCCATTGATCTCAAAAAAACTGTACATATTGTTATACGTAATTTATAATAAAAAAAACTATAAATCGATAACTCTTACCTGTAGTGTTTTCATTGTATTTACCTACATAATTATTATTTATTCACTTACTTATGTGGAATATATTAATTGAAGTACTGAGAATGAATCGAGAATAAGTGACGTATAATTAAAAAAAAAAAATTAAGTTGAAATTATATTAAGGTGCACATCGCGTACTGTCACGCTGTCATAGCGACGAATTAAGTCTATGTTTTCGTCATTTTACAGCATATTTTGAATGATCACCACATGTGTAAATTCAATGATGGATAGTGCCAACTCTAATGTATTAGTATTTTGAATTATTATTCATGCTAATTTCAATTAATGTTAACAGTTTCTACGTATGCGTACGTTAAAATTGCTTGCGTTATTATATTCATAGATATTATTTTAAACAGAACCCAAGTTACACACCATCAATAATAGACAACATTCTTATAGAAAATACATAGTGCCAACCGCTCAAAACCATTAAAAACACGCGATTTTGACATCGAAGTCGAAAATGTGTAGGCATGTAGAATATGATAAAACACGTTCATTGAGTCATGCAGATGTCGATGCAATGCGATATAACGTGAGGTGATCTCATTGTTGTTCTGGTGATTTTGGCAGATTTTCTTAACTGACAATGTTCGTTTAAAGGTTCAAAATGTGCCAAGGGATGAAATCATCTTCTTTACACTTTTTTTCCTTTAGCGGCAGCTTACTGTGGCGTCACGTGATAGTACGCGATGAGCATCTCAATAGAATCACAACTTTAACATCACTTTTACATACTTAGTTTTATTAATTTATTAAAAAAAAACTTAATAATGACGCTTACGACGTTTTAATACTTCATATTTACAACTTATTCCACTGAAACTTTCAAATATGGAACTTATTAAATTGTATAGGTATAGCTGGGGGATTAAACTAATACAAATTAAATCAAATCAAATTAAAAAAATAATATGATGCAAGTTTTACATCACATACCCATTAATAAATGAAACAGAATTCAAACATCTAACTTCTTTGCATGAAAAAATAATATAACCATTGTAATTCTAATATAGGAGTATATTTCACTGACATGGCGTATAAAATGTCATTATTTACATACCAACCGTATAAAATTTGAATTTTTCGGCTTGACTTGTCACAGGTCATTATAATATTATATCAGACCTCCCCTAAGGGTGTGACACCATATTATATGAACGACCCCTAGCGTGTCCGTTTTAATATGTAATAATACATAATAAGAATTTGTGATACCTATGTATCAAGTTAATGATTTGAGGTACGTATATTAATTATTACAATATTATTTTGTATTCAGTTAAAGGAAAGATACGACAATGTAAGCAAATTTCAATCGGATAGTCAGAGCTACTCAAATAAATTGCTAGTTATAATATTATTTTATAACGAATTTACTCATGGTTGCAATTTTTATAGTAGAATGTTAGAATAGAATGATTGTGATGGTGGATGTGGATGCTAGGGGGTGGTCATATTAGGATGCCAGGCACTGATCTTTTATGCTGTTGACAATCTTGCTCCGTGGTCTGGTTACACAATTACTCGCACGGTATTGTTTCTTGAGTCACACGGTGCGCGGCAATTGATATTCAAATGTGGCTTAGGTTGTAAGTGTTTGTAATCGCGAGGTCGATGAATGACTGAAGCTTTATATTAATAATCAGTCGACTACTGACTCGTAACTGCGTTTCGCCTGGTCTTGCGGCAATAGTGATGATTTGAGGTAGGAGAGAAATATAGGGATGAGGGCGACCATAATTGTCCCAACCAACTCATTTTTTTGAAATGTTACTATATTATTACTATCGAAGTAAAACACAATTGATTTTAATGGCATTGTTTTCATTATGTAAATAATAGTGTATTATGATAGTGACAATGTGTTTATACCACAAGTTTTCGTCTATTAGCGGTTTTAAAACTGTTTTTGTTTTACGACCCGTTAAAAGAGTTTAGTTAATGGGATTGGTAAGTAAGTTATTCACCATTAGGGATTGCAATAACGAATGAAAATGGTAATACCGGTATTTCAGTATTCGTAAAATATAATGGAAAACAAAAATATTTACCAATTAATATATTTATGCAAATCTCTTTAAAATATTATTATTTTATATCACGTGTCATTGTTGATCTTCAAGGATGTTTAAGGGCAACGGAAATAAGCCAGACATCACGTAACGTAAAAATAAAGTACTGTTAAACTTTTATGTTAATTAATACATTTTGTTTCCAATTTCAATACCGAATATATCGGTATCGTCTGATTTTTAAAACCGCTGTTTTGGTATCGAAAAATACCGTGATACCGGTTTTGAAATATTGATATTGCAATCCTTATTCACAATGTCTTTTTTCTAATCTAGGAATCAAATTAGATTTGATACATAACTCTGCAAAATGAATGCAGTTTTACGATGGGGATTAAACGACCATTATAATATGTCGATAAAAGTTTGGATGATACACGTGGCAGCGAAGAATTAGGGTCCGAGAAGAGTGGAATATCACTTTATCCAACAGTGATTGGTTTAGTTCCAGAAATTATCCAAACTTTGCTGGCATACTATTCGTTATAATATTATAATATATTCATATATCAATAATATAACATAGAAGTACGATTATATTATGTACAATCAAACAAAGCGTAGCAGATTTTAAAATATACATTTGCATTTTTTTAAATTAGCTCTCGCGAACCGATTCAGATATACTGTGTAGTTTTTAGACAATCTTGTGTGTACCAATTCAAAGATAAACAACATTTTATCAAATGATAATATTATAACATTACAGTTTTATTGTATTGTGTTTAATAAACTACTTCGTTTAATTCATTTTCAGTGACTTGCACTTTTCACTTAGACTTTAAAATTCTACGTTTTATAATTAAATAAAACAAAATTATTTACCATAATACACAAGTCGATTAGATTGTGTAACTTTTAAATTTCTTTAACTAAACTTTTAATCCGGACTTTAATTAATATTCATTAAATATCTTCTTAACTTCGTCCAACAGAATTGATTAATGTCTTTTAACTGATGTAAAGAAATCACCAATATTCTTTATTATTTATATTCAATTAATAATATTATCACTAGTAAGCTGTCATCTGTAATATTAATATACAATGACATTATTAATGGACAACGCACTCAGTACAGTAGCTAGCAAGTAAATTCGTGCATACCGACATTCGCACATGTATAGGTAGACGTCACATGACGAAATTTCGCAATTTCCATTATGCGATATCACGCATCGGGAATTTACAGCAATATCACCTTTATTGTAATGGCGTTAAAACAGTATTTCTAGTGTCAATGTTCATTTGAGCGAGCGATATTGATATTAAAATATGAATTACGCCATTCGGCAGACCGACAAAAAGCATCGGGAATTTATAGCAATATCACCTTTATTGCGATGGCGTTAGAACAGATTATGCCACTCGGCAGACCCGACAAAAAAGTGACTGTCATTTTTTTTCCAGATGCTTCGTCCATATTAATGTCATTGGTAATATATGATATCACGTTCTATTGAGGGATGTGGTCTGATAATATAATATGATGATTTGTAACGGAAGGGGATATGGTAGAAAATATGACCTCATTTTTTATGATAATACAATACTACTTGATCAATGATCACACATCATGGCCCCCACATTCTGAAGCGGGCCCCAAGGCCAGGATAATTGTCGGGCGATCTAAGGTTAAGGGCAGTTCTACATTTTAGTGTTCCCTAAATGGTACCCCCCCCAATGGAACATCAGGGTTTCGAAAAGTACAATTAAGGGCGTTCTTTGTATTTTTAGCAATTTTTCGTATTTTTATATATCCACTCGAATTATTGAGTTGTCGACACTCGGCATTCAATTATGAAGCACTGATCGCGACCCCCTTTTGTGTTAGTCAAGTAACATGCGACCCTTGCAAATATTAAACTAAACTTCTACATGTGAATTATTATTTAATTATATTTATCATCATAGCACATCGAATTGCATCACATAGCCACATATTTGTAAATGTTAATATTTGTTAAGTAACTTTTTTTACTGTCAGAGCACATCTGTGGTGTGTATTAACCTCACTTAATTGGTCGATCTGCCACGACGGGCTCCCTGGCTGGAGTCCTGTCAGCCTCCCTTTTTTGGGGGCCATGTCACACATTGAAATCGAGTATTTTCAACGGATAAATGAGGGACTTAAAACTTTAACATAATTATTAGGGGAGTAAAATATTTTGTAACGTAGTGACAATTGAGAACAGAGGGGTTGTTGTCTAAAAATATTAAAATTAAAGTAACGTCATTTATAGACAACCGCTAATTATACACTATTACCCAGTGGCGGCAGTGAAGCAGGCAAGTATGGTGAAAAAGTATGGTGAGGCAGGCTGGTAATAAATTTGCGGCAAAATTTCCACGTTAACATTATATTATATGGGCAGGTTAAAAGGCCAAAGTAAATCCTCCTTGATGCCCTGCATTTTTTTATCGCGTTGCTATTTCTCGTTGTTGTCGGCTATTGTTGGCCTGCGTCATTCAGTTGTATGAGAAAGCCGTTTCCTTGCCCCTCTTTTTATTTAATACATCTATGACTATTATAACTAAGTAAATTAATTACATTCCGTGTGTAAATAGTGATAGCGTTTATTATAAACAGTGTTACTGTCTTGCGTACATAACAATATTAATATATTTTATCGTAGTAATTATTTTATTTAAATTATTAAGAACTCATCATTAAAGGTGAAAGTAGCGTTAGAGTGAGTCGTTTATAAAATTGTTATTGTATTTATTATAATAATTGTAATTAATGTTAAAAATGGAAAGGGCAAAATTAAAAACGGAGATGGTGCCATCCGAAAAAGGATGGGCGTACGTGATATGTGTTGGATTCACATTGATTGTTGTAAGTTTTTTTGTGTTTTTTTTTCATGTTGTGTATATAATAATTAGTAGGTTTTACGTAATCAAGGTAGTTTACCTTGATTACGTAGGTACTATAATCAATACAAATTTTAGTTTTAACATACTTGCCTTGCTAATAATATTCACAATATTGAGAATATTATTATCTCATAATTATATAAGTAGTGTAACCTTACGCCTCCAGTTTAGAGTAGGTATATTATGCTTCATAACTTTGCACTCCGGCTCTAGCATGAAAATGATGTAATATATTCTAAAAATACGTATTTTACATAATACATTATCTACTTATATAATTATTACTACATATATTAATACAAGTGAATATCATTAAATTTGATCTAATTTTTTGCGAGGGAATCGGTCAAAGAGGCGTATCTGTGTAGTAAAAAGTGCAAAGTTAAAAAACGTATACTCTACCTTCCAATGGACAGCAGAACTCAACGATGTGGGACCCACTTCTAAAATTGGGTGACTTTAAAACACAAAGTCACCACGTGGTAAAAAGTTTATTTGTACAGGAAATTATATTTAGTCCAAAGCAATCAGCCAGAGTGGTTTTCTCTACCCTGTGTAATAAGTATAATATACAGAAGGATTTTGTATATTTGCTCGATAAAAATATTGACTCTAGAAAATACTCTAGAAAGACCTTTTCTTACGTACGCTGATTTTTTTATAAGAATCTTTCGATATCTGTCTAAAAGTAGGCGAATTTTTTTATATTGAGGTTGTCCCGCTAAAAATATTAAATTTAGAAAACAAATTGGTCGTAATTTGGTCAAGTTAAATCTAAATAATAATAATAATATATCAGTTTATGACTTACAGATGCATTATTATAATAGTGATAATAGGTAAAATCAAATCAAATCAAATTTATTTATTTTACATATAATGAACATAACAAATTATAAATTCAAAGCGTTCATGACATGACATAAAATAAGTGTTAATGATTTTTTAAAATAAAAATACAGAGAATAATAAAATAAGAAAATAAATAAAATAAGTAACAAAATAAAAGTAGATGGAAGCACACGGAGTGAACCTTGATAGACCCTATCTTAAAAACTTATAAAACAACGTCCACCTAAATTCACCCTCACGTAAGTGGAATATATCAATATCCGAAGCGATTTCATTAAACATGGTTACTGCCCTCCCAATTGGCATTACTAATGGCAGGTTAGTTCTGCACCGTGGGAGAACAAACAACGGATGCCCTCGATTCCTAAGGTAATCATCAGAGACACACAAGCCAACACCACCAAGAATGGCAGAGTTCACATTTACGCCGCGTATAAGTCTGAAAAAAATGTAGCTAAATAAAGATCCCTTCTAAATTTTAAGCTACAGTATGTAAGCATCCCTAAGAGAAAATCAGTCGGATAGAGCCACGGATAATATCCATACAGCCGAAAGTAAAGGAGTCTTAAAAAAAATTTTGGAATCTCCCCACCATAAGGCCGTACTTCAACTGATGCGGGGCCCAAACGATAGACCCACTCTCAAGTCTGCTTCTAACTAAGGAGTTATAGAGAATTTTTAGTACCGTAACATCCGAAAAGACTCGGGAAGTACGCAAGACAAAGCCCAACATCTTTAGCGCCTTTTTACAAATGGTATCTATATGACCACTAAACGTCAGTTTACCGTCTTACCTATTATCTCACAATTTTCTTTGTATCACTTGTTTTTCTCTATATTATCGACATATTTTTAATAAACCATTTCTTTTATTCAACGAATAATTCACAAGATTTTGATAATGTAACATTCCATAATATATTGAACATACATTTTTCTAGTTGGTAATATATCTGAGCACACCCACGATAGCCGCGTGGCTTAAGCACCGGTCTATAGTGTCGAGGGTCCCAGTTTCGAATCCTGGGTCTGGCAAATACACATATTGTGTTTCAGTTTATGTATGAGTCAGAGTATGGACCTAATAGGTTGAGCAAGTGGCTGACATCCATTTCTCGTAAAAATAAAATCTGTTAATGCAAACCTCCACTCTGTGGGGCCCATATGATCCTATTAGGATCGGACATGGTCGAATAATGATATAACATATCTGAGGCGTTTTCAAGTTATTAAAATATATATGAAATATTGAAATTTAAATGGTGTAAGTTAACTAACAGGGAGGTAGTAACTGCAGTAAAATTAATTTTGTGTTCAATTCAAGACTCTCCCTCTTATTACTATATTGATGACCCCGACGTAAAAACGTTTTGTTAAAGGGATTTTTGAAAAACAATAAGTAAAACAAGAACCAATTATAATCGCAACGGTATGTTGTAGGTATTAATCATTATTCAAATTAATTTTTAGTCATGCTCAATGGCAATCGGTAACTCGATGGGGTTAATATTCAATGGTTTTATAAAAGAATATGGTGGATCGCCTGGTGCATTGACAAGTATTCATGGATTAACTGGGATCGTCATAGCGTTTTCAGGTATATTATTTTAATGATTCTTTTAACTGTTTTATTAATATATTTTTGGCTGACGTAGCTAGTGTTTTTATATATTTAAATCGGTTCGCACATCTAAACTCGTCTCGTCTGCGACCAGCCATAAATCAAACCTTATTAGAATTCCGCATTCGTGTTGCATAGTCAACTGCGCACATATACGCCTACAGACAGTGACACGCGCAATCTCTAGTCATCCAATAAAGTTGCATCGACATATTCGACGTGTTGCAGTCGAGACGAGCTAATATGTACTAGCCGGCTTAGGTTAAAATTTCCTTCCATTCCCTGACAACCTTTGTTATTTAATTCCATTATAAACTTTCTAATAATCAAAGTGAACCATCTCATCTTATCTTTAGAGTAGAAGAATTAATAATGCTGTACCGTAATACTTAAAAGTATAATATAATAATAAGTAGATACATTTTAATAATAAACCATTATAATTTATTCTTGGGTCAATAGCTATGCTGGTCTTCATATTATCAAGACTAGATATCGACTTAAAAAATAGTTTATAATAAAATTATTAAACTAACGTAAAACAAAATTTTACCATGTAAATTATTACATAATAATAAAAATAATTACAAGATAAAAAGAAGTATTTTATATACCACGTTTTTAAATTTTCTGTTGAATCATATAAACTTAACAATTTTACGTATTAATAAATACTTTTTTTGTACTGATAGAAATACTGAATAAATATAGAATACTGAAATGTCATTTTGACATTTCATATTGATTTCCATAGTAACGCACGTATATATTAATAATTTAGTTGCTAGGACCCCCTTAGCAACCAATAATAGAATTTTACTTATATACGAAATAATTTTCCATACAAAACAGAATTAACTGAAAATTAATTCAATTCTGCTTAAAGATAGCTAACCATATTAAAAGAATGTATTGTAATTATTTTCTGATATATTCTAAAAGTTTCAAATGTCTAGCTAGTCGGGAAGTTAGTTAAAAATCTTCAATCGTCAAATACAAATCTTGGACAAACAAGAATACAAGCTAATAAAAACGTGGTAAAATAAGCCAGTTCCTCTGAACTTATCCATTTCGTATATGTACATAATATTATGAAATATCTTAGTTATATCGTTATATATATTTGTGTCAAAGATACTGTACAATTTTTCAGATGTTTTCATTTCTTATATTAATCTTAATAATATTTTGATTGCGATAGTAAAATGTGACAGTTTGTGGACTGGAATTATTCTACAGTGGCACCATGGCCCACGTATCCTGAAGTGGCCCCCATGATAAGGACCTTCAGTCCCCCCCCCCCCCATCTATTGCTAGGGTTAAGAGCAGTGTAATTTTCTACAGCAGCGGTTTCCAACTGGAAATCTGCGGAAACGGTTTTTAAATAAATTCAGTCAAATTATTGAGTTGGTGTTATTCGACATCATAATATGAAGTACTGGTTTCGAACTATTTTGTGTTGAGACCTTCTTTTGTAGAATCCGAGCAAACCATCCTCCCCCCTCACATTACCATAAATAGGCATTTCTATTAGTTTGAGAAAAGTTTTTTTTTCGACCATGTCCGATCCTAATAAGATCATATGGGCCTCCACAGTGTGGAGGTTTGTACTAACACAATCACTGCTAACCTTTTAATTACCACATTTAAATAACACGTCAATTATATCTAAACGACTTCAAACGCGCCAGTCGCGGTGTTAGCACTAAATGACTTGACAGATTTTGTTTTTACGAGAAATGGATGTCAGCCACTTGCTCAATCTATTAGGTTCATACTCTGAGTCATACACAAAATGAAAAACAATATAACATATACTGGTTGCCAGACCCAGGATTCAAACCTGGGACCACGTGAATTAGCAATCATCACATTTCACAACCATAGAAGTCATCATATATCAGTTTACCAGACAAAGACGTGAAATTTCGAATCGCTTTTAATGCCACTGTATGTATAACGATTCCAGTATTGTAGCAGTTCTGCCCTCGGTATATTCTTTTAAATGCTCATAGCCAAGTTTTGATATGCGTAAATTTTTCAGGGCTAATAGTACCACACGTCAAAAAACGTCACTCATTACGACAAATAGCGTTGTTCGCCGCAGTATGCCTGACGCTGAGTTGGTTCTTCAGCATCTTCATCACTAAAACCTGGCACATGTACCTCACGTTCAGCACTTTCCACGGAGTAGGTTGGGGCGTCTTTATTTTGGTCACGAACATAACCTTCAACAATTACTTCGTGAAGAAACGCGTCATGTTTATGAGCATTTGCATGTCCATGGTGGGCGTTTCGAGTATCTTTGCTCCATATATGATAGAGTATTTTCTGCGTGAATTTGGGTACAGAGGGACAGTGGCGCTTTTGGCAGCAATCACTTTACACAGTATCGTTGGCAGTGCACTCTTTCAACCAGTAGAGTGGCATTTGGTACCAAAGGCAATTGATGACGCCCAAGGACAAGGTAATTATATAAAGTTTTATTAAGAGTAAATACTCACTAGAAATTTGGCGAATAATACCGTATATAGTACTCATATATTAGATTTTTTTATTCCAACTTCTATAGAAGCTTGGCAAACAACCTACAGTAGATACACTCTCTATCTAGGACCAGTTGTATCAGGTCCTCAACGCCTTAGGCATTGAGTCACTTACAGTAGTTGCCTAGCCAAGAGAATCTCTTTTTATTTACGTTTCTGCTGCCCTCTACCTTCATTTTCATTCTTCTTCTTATTGTGCCATCCCCTAGCGGAGGTCGGCCACCATCAAGGCGATCTTATCTTTGTCGTTTGCTACCCGGAACAGTTCAGTGGAGCTGCACTCGTACCAATCACGGAGGTTCTTAAGCCACGAAATGCAGCGCCGTCCTCTGCTACGCTTCCCATTGATCTTTCCTTGAATGACAAGTTGGGGAATGCTGTATTTTTGTCCTCTCATAATGTGGCCGAGGTACTGTAGTTTCCTGGTTTTGATACTACGTAGAACTTCTCGGTCCTTCCCCATTCGATTGAGAACTTCAACATTTGTCACCCAGTCAGTCCAAGGAATTTTGAGGATGCGTCTATACAGCCACATCTCGAAAGTCTCCGTGACATCTCCGTGACATCTCTCATTTGCATTATGAACTGCTAAAATACAAATTTATTATGTTTAATTCGACTGATCATACAATATTATTATTGTTTTACTTACAATATTTTACTAATTTTTGTTATATATTTTAATAAACAATCTGCTCTTGTTTTAAAAAAATATTTTTATGTTTTATAAATCGTACTTCAATTATAATATTATTTTATTTTGTTCTGTGTCAAAAAAAGAGAGAACTTGACTTCAAATTTTTACATACATAATGCGACTCTGATAAAAGATTTTATTAAATAGTTCACTGCGTCGTATAATCTCTAGACCTTTTTTCCAAATGACTATAAAAATGCAGTAAGTGCCATTACCTTCATTAGATAAGCGTATTCTATATAATTACCTTACAAAACATTTGTTTTAAATTTGTAACGCATGAGAGGAAACATATTATGAAAATGTGTAAGAGAGAGCAAGACTGGAGAAAACATATTAAACATAGGTACACAAAAACACAAATTCTAAATTTTAAAAATATAGGAATAGTAGAATCGTTTAT
Organism: Rhyacophila brunnea; assembly: GCA_022495005.1. Taxonomy (NCBI): domain Eukaryota; kingdom Metazoa; phylum Arthropoda; class Insecta; order Trichoptera; family Rhyacophilidae; genus Rhyacophila; species Rhyacophila brunnea. The sequence goes on from JAGYXB010001003.1 coordinate 285,123, forward strand.
TTTAATTGGGTGGTGAAAGAAAATAAATGATTATCTCATAATAACTTGACAGAAGCTTGTAGTAGAGTAGTATCATATCGAGTAATATATAGATAGTATTAAACATTACAATTAATTTATGACAGATTTACGGAAAGTTATAAAGAAATATCTATATAATGTCACATAGGAAAGACGATTTTGAGAAAGATATATAAATATATATCTGAGAATGTCAATTTCAAAATACACTCGATTCAAATTAAATCGGGAGTCGATAAATCGAACTGAAAGTGTTAAATAATCAATAAAGTGGAGTTTATATAAGAAATTAGTGGACCTAACATCTATTTAAGGTAGATTATAATAGGGATAGGGTGCTGTAGCCTAATGTATCCTTAGGCAACATGCACAATAAAAACACTATGGACAAGGATGAAACATTAGCACAGCATCACCGCTTCTCAAAATATGATGCAGCAGACAAATAATTGAATCTAAAACACAAACAATAAGATATACCATATTATACGTATGAGAAAGAGGGAGACAGGGAGAATCACTATTATAGTCATCTCATTACTTTGACAGTAGGTTCGATTTTTGAAGGACAATATTTTTCAGGGGTTGGACATATAGAGATAATGTTGTTATCACAATAAAATAATATGTTGCTGAATGAATTAGATTAGATTTTAAGTACCTACCTAAGATTTTTTTTATACACATATTTATAGGTTGTTGAAAGTATATTTGTACATTATATTAAAGTAATAAGTACCTACTAGTTATAGTTGAGTAAAGTTCAATATAAGTTAATATCAAATAATAAGGGCATAATGTTCGATTATGTAAAAAATATTAAAAATTGCTTGAGTAACTTGTACATTAATTGCATTACACATCTTTGATAGGGTCAGTAAGTAGTAGATATATTGCGCTAGAAAAGGCGATACGGGATGCAAAGATTGATGCCCGTGGCAGCGGCACGATATTTACTAAGCCTGTGCAGCTGCTGGCGTATGCCGATGATATCGACATCATTGCCATATCGGAATTGGCGCTGAAAAAGGCATTCACAGCACAAGAAGCCTCTGCCAAAAGAATGGTTTTACAAAATATAAACGAGGCAAAAACTAAATACATGCCTGTCTATGTCACACCACGAGAAGTCGCACCAAACTTAGATATTGGTGCATACAAGTTTGATACGGTCGACAGTTTCATATACCTTGGATTTCTTGTAACTCGACATAATGACATTACAGAAGAAATCAACAAGATAATCATGTCTGCGAATAAATGCTACTTTGGTCTGTTAAGACATTTTAAGTCCCACTTACTATCTCACTTGTAAAGTCAGTGCTCACCTACGCATCGGAAACCTGGACATTAACTCTGCGAAATGAACGAGCCCTGAACATCTTTGAAAGAAAAATTCTCCGCTGTATATATGGACCGATCAGGGATGGCACCAATTGTAGGAGAAGATATAATGCTGAGCTCTACGGGCTGTACGAAGATTGCAGCGCAGTTCAATCAATTAAGATTGGGAGACTGCGATGGCTAGGTCATGTGCACCGTATGAATGACAATGAACCGGCAAAGAGAGTGATGTCCAGCAATCCAATAGGACGTAGAAGAAGAGGGAGGCCAAAGATTCGCTAGTTAGATGGAGCTGCCAGTGACTGCCGTATTCTGGGGGTACCAAATTGGAAAGTGGCCACACTGGATAGGGACAGGTAGAGGGAGCTGTTGGAGGAGGCCAGGACCCACACCGGGTTGTCACGCCCCTGATAATGATTATGATGATGAAGTAGTAGATATTTTGTATAGTGGTTTTGTCTTTATTTTCTTGTGTAGTAGACATTGAATGAGATTTTTAGACATCAATTCCGTGTTGTGTTATTTTCATAGAACTTCGAGAGCCTAGTGTCGTTGTCTAGTATTGAGTTGCTAATACTCCCGTTATTGCTGTCATCTTAGGTAACCCATTCCATTAAACTGAAAATATTTTAGTTTATATGCACCTTGTCATCTTTATATTTCGGCTGTTCCTAGAATCATCAATATTACGTGTAATTAAAATGCTATTATTTTCAAAGACAATAGCATTTACCAGTAATTACGTTTAATTGCTCTATATCCGTCAGATTTCATTTACCTGTAATAAATTATAAATGCACACTGCAAACAGAGCGTTTCGTTCCATTACAAACAAAAGATATAATAGTGTATGCGACAAAGAGAGACATACTTAAATGTTAGAAAGAGATATGAAAGTAAGCGTTGTGATCAAGATAGTAGCTTGTAGGCTATAATAATGCATAGAAATTATAGAAATACTCATATTATGATTATAATTAAGGTTTGATTTTGATAATTTTATAGATAAAACAAAATAATAATGCTGAAACATAATTAAGTAGACTTATTTATGTTGTCAAAATAGGAACTTTCCTTACATACAGTAATATTGTCAATTTTGTACGGTAACTCAAGGTGTCATCACCAGAACGGACGGATTTTATTAACATCGTATAGGTAAAGTTAATACCACACTGTATTACATTGCCATCACATGGACAGTTATCATTGTCCCTCAGTTTGAAACATTATAAATAAGATGGCTGCCCTCATTTGTCTATTATATTTATGTTATATTAAATAATTTAAAATTTATGTTCAGGAGAATCTACACAAACCAACAAAGGCAGTACCGAACTACAGGCTCAAATAAATCCTGAAATGAAAACACAAACAGATAATGGTATGGAAATTGAAAACAGCTCTGTTGTCAATATGGAAAACCAATTGAGTGTTGATAATGACACAGGAAAGGATTTAAATAAACCACACAAAATTGAGCACAACATCCAAGCGATTAAAAAAACGACTATTTGGTATTTAAACTACTTAACTTAATAACTAATAAATTTTTGAACATCAATAATTTCAAAACACTTATATAAACACTAGAAAAAATATTTTTAAACAAAATGCGACACCCGGCAGGTTCGAACCTGCGTCTCTCCGGATTCACGCTAATGTGCACTGACTACTAATATATACGTGTCCTATCTAATGATGACGAAGTCAACTTTTGGTTTTTACTATACTCTCTGAAGCACTTACTAAATCTGCTTTTGTATTTTAAATCAAAGTATTAATATACCTCAATTACTAACCAGTGTCAGGATCTCTCCAAATTTTAGTTATAACGTACATGCACTTGCTAACGATTTAATAAACTATTATTTTAGTCAACGAATAATTAACAAGATATGAGAATATAACATTGTGTTATTGAACATACCTACCTATAACACTTCTGAGAAATAAATAACTACTAAAAAATATAAATCTTGTGAATTCATTTAATAAAAAAATAGTTTATATTAAATTATTGTCATTCCCTTAAATTTTTCCCCTACAGGTCTGGTGCTTATCGCTAGACTAAAATTGAGGAGTGTCTGGGTATGGGAAATTTACCTGAAAAAATTCGGTATTCCGCATAGGAAGTCAGTGGCACCTGCTAGATTTTCTCAACCCCATCCCCTCCCGCCGCATTAAAAATATTTAAGAAATAATATGGATATACTTTCAAAATTGACCACCCCCCTAAACAATATGTATGTGTGCGCGCCTGATTGCAGGCATATTATAGTCGTTGCGTTGGTACGCTTGTTAGTCGCCAATGAGAAGAGCAGTTTTTCCCAGGCTCGCCACAAAAATTTGTTTTTTTTTTTTTTTAAATAACTGTATTTCACCTTCACTTCTTCAAATATTTAGGCTTCGTCTCTATAGACCAAGGTTTTCTTCAAGGTCTTTGTGTGTATCGATTTAAATAATTGTAGCGTTGCGTGAAAATCTATAAAACGTTTTTTGTTGATAATTACCTTTAAGTGTATTACCTTTAACAATACTAAAACAATTAATTTTATTATCAGGTCTAAACTTAACAAATGGGTGGACTTCTCTCTGTACAAAGAATTTTCATTTGTCAACGTAAATCTCGCTATGACCTTTGGAATGTTCACTGATCTACAATTTTACGTACTGCTCCCACTATTACTATTGGAATATGGCTTTACAAATGTAATTAAACGGTATTAAATGGATATAATGAAATATAATGAGATATAATAAGATATATGAGCTACCGTTGGTCCAGGACCCAATTAAAAAAGTTATAATTACAGTATATACATTTCTTTCAGATAGAAGTTGCGACTATAATCTCTATAACTTCAATAGCTGACCTTATATCAAAAATGCTTCTGATTTTGATGGGAAAATTTTTCCGCGTGAATAGTGTCTATCTCTGCTACTTTGGATTAATTGGCACAACAATTGGACGTTTAAGTGAGTAAAAAACGTTTATTCGTTAATTCGTTCATTCATATATTTTATTAATTTATCTCATACATAATATTATGTCGTCTATTCTGGCAGAATACACTAACTGGAGAATACTAGTTTTGAGTAATTTGACTTTGAAGTTGTTAAAATGTTTGAAATGGTCTATCATGTGAGTTTATTAAGTAATCGTAAAAAGGATGACTTTCAAATAAAGACTGTTTATTTCTTCCAGACGGTAAAGTTTGAAATAAGGAACATTTTGGTATAACTAACTCATTATGTCATTTTTTCGAATTAGTGTCTTCTGCCAAAACAGTGACGATGTATTAATTTATCATTATTCAATCATTTTAGTTTAATTCATATATTTATTTATTTACTTACTAACTTATTTATATCCTGTTTATACGTGCATGCATTTACTGCTGACAATACGTATTATCGAGGCCTTAACATAACAAGAAAATGCACATGTAAACACGTATTATTGTGCATATTGCAATATTGCTAGTAGCTTCTGAATTTTCACACAATAATTGGTACTTAGGTACATGAATTCAATAAGTTCGGAAGCTTCCGAATTTTCATGCGATTTTCGATCTGCGCCTGCACAGTAGAACGATAGTGGTGAACCTGCCGGCAAAAAAACAAGCTACACCGTGTAGAGACTCATTTTGTGGATAACCGTTTTTTACGAACTGTCAAATAGTATCATAAAATTACTCGCTTACTCTTAAAGAATGACATTGGAGAGACAGTTATTGTCATGATAGTTTAAAATACTCATTATTGCTACAAATAAATCCATGCATGTGTAAGTTGTAATAAGTATAAACAATTATTATCGCGATAGTTTAAAATACACACTATTGGTACCAGTAGATTCATGCACGTGTATAGGTGCTATTATTTGCTTATAGATATCTAGAAATAGATAAGATAAATATCTAAAAAAAATAATTAAAACAAATTGACGCCGATTGTCCAGAATCACCTGGTTAAAAACCTTCTCGATCGGTACGTACCATTCCTCCGTGGTACTTCATATTTTAAATGTTTATTTATATTTGCTTCTAATCTCCAAAACTAAATTATATTCATATAATATCATAATCGCTTACTTGCAGTCTTCCTCCAGTTTAACGATTTCATTGGAGTAGCAATAATGACAGCGGTTCTGGGCTTCTTCAGGGGCTGGTATTACGTCTGCAAGCCACTCATGTGCGCAGAAATATTACCAATGGAGAGATACGCTTCAGCTTTTGGACTCACCATGGTAGTTACAGGAATCTTAAATGGCTTTATTTCTCCTCTTATTGGTGAGTTAAAATTTCGACGGACGATTAAATTTGAATTTTCGACAGGGTGGCTTGAAATAAGTTTGAATATAATCTCGCATGCAATAATTATTATATGCGTATGAATATTAACGTTATCCAATATCCCTGTGAAAAGTCACCTTTTTTAGAATTATTAATAACCATGTCCTTGCTTTTTCGTACAAGGTGGTTGTTAGTAATTTTGAACTATCACAAACACCCAGGCTTTGAGAGTATCACATAAATAGTATCCTCACCAGGAATCGAACTCAGTACTCTCGGGTAGAAGACCATCGCCTTACGCACTGTGCCACGAGAGCCACCTGAAAAGTCACGTTACTGCTGGCCCTTTATAAAACAAAATAAAAGATCCAGATTCTGAAAAGCGGGAATAAATCTGTATGCGAAAGAAAATAAGGCTTTATAAAAATTATCGTGAGTTTAATTTGGCCAATTTTATCATTTCATCATCAGCGCCATTACAAAACAATGTGGATCTTGACCACCTCCCGGAAACATCTTCACTTCTCTCTTGTCTGCCCCAAGCTCCCTCTTTCGCCATAACCATCTCTTTTTGTACACAGTTCAACCACTAAATTAGTATAAAGTATCTTGTATCCTTGAGAAAGACATGCCAAGAAAGTCACCTTAATTTCATATGTGAGACAAAGAGGGAATCACTATAAAAAATTTCAAAACTCAATTTTCTTTTGACTCTGGAAAGCAGAGATTTTAAACATTTCTCCTTTTTTTCTTTTGCACCCAACATTTATTTTTAAAGGCAATTAAGTGTATAATATAATAAAAATACTTTCGTTTACTCCAGCAGCAAGAGAATGACGCAAAATTATAGATAAGTAAACATTCGAAACGTCATAGCGAGGTTTACGTTGACAAGTAAAAGTTCCTTATACCTACATAAATAAATTCGCCCATGATAGCCAAGCGGTAATATATTGGCTCATAATACCATATATCCCGAGTTAAAATCTCGGGTCTGACAAAATTTAGGTGCATGTTGTTTTTGGAGTCTGAGTATGGACCTAATAGGTTGAGCAAGTGGCTAACATCAATTTGTCGTAAAAACAAAAATCTGCTAATGCAACTTTCTCTCTGTAGAGGTTCATATTATTACTACTGAGCATGGTGTAATTTACTCAGGTCTATCAAATACACAATTATAATAATAAGTTGTAATGTTTTGGAAACAAAATCTACATTCACGGTTTATCCTTATAAAGTTATATTTATTTTCTTCTTCTTTTGGTACCGTCTTCTATTGAAGGTGTGCAACCAATGTGTAATTTATCTAATCCTAATCCCCAACGCCTTGGACATTGAAGCACTTACAGTAGTTATCTGTCCAAAGGAATCTCTTTCTACCTAAGTTTTTACTGCCTTCTATCTTCCATTGCATTATGAGTTCGACTAAATATTACTTCTCATTCCGGAAAATAAGGCCTAAGTATTTACATTTTCTGCGCTGTATAGTTAAGTAGACATAAAATCTCTAACCTTATTGGCAGGTCATCTTAAAACCTTCTCATTCATCATAGTAACTCTATGGGGCAACATCTTGAAAGTCTCCAATCGTATAAACTGCTAAGCCATTTGACGAAATAATACGAGGTGTTATCGTGACTAAAACAAACAATATATTTTTTTCTAATTTGCTTTAAAAACCTTTTTTTTCATTTTCAGGTTTGATTCGGGACTTCACAGGAAAATTTGAAATGCCATTTTATTTTATAACCGTTCTCCTGATCATTCCGATAGTGTCGTGGACTTTTGAACTCTTCATACTAAAAAAATTGAAAAGAAAACACAAGCAATAATCTTAGAAAAGTATTTATATATAATTACTATTATAAGTTTTTTTGTTTTAATAAAAATTCAATTGAGTAACGTTGATCAGTTGTTGTAACTTGAACCCACATCGTTAAAGCATTAATATTATATTTGTCTTAATCTATATATCTGTCGGTCGAGATTCGAAAATTCTCGAAATCAAGATTTTTTTTCTCGAGAATTGGAGAATTATTTTTTTGATTTCTCGAAAAATCACATATCACATTTAAAATTACGATCAAACATTTTTCTAAGATATTCTGATTGAAATTCAAGACTCTTTTATTTACCTATTTCGGCCAAAAGATATTTTAACCTTTGCATTTAATAAATTCCGTTCAGAATAAAATCAAAGTAGCAGGGTTGAGATATTCTATTCAGTTTCTTTTAAATTCCAGTTGTGGTATGCAGCTAAGCCTAGTGACAATATTCTGATTTCTCGAAAATATAACAATTTTTTTCTCGATAAATTTCAGAAAAATAATTTCTTGAAATTCGAGAATGGAATTTTCTGATTATTTCTCGAGAATCTTCGAGACGAGTTGTTTTGATGACAAGCTCTAGTTTCAGCACCGGGAAGAAAAAGATAAACATGCATAAAATAGTTGTGCTTCTTAGAGCAATATAATATTATATTTAAATTTGTAAAAAAGATGACATTAGTCATTGGTTGGCACAGATTTCTAAAAAGCAATACAATAATCGATACGATTTAAAAAAAAAAAAATCATATGACGATACAGTTCTGACGTCTGCCTCTAGATATACGAATTATAAATTATACGCAATGGGTAGTCGTATGGTTTTTTCTCAATATCCCATATGAATGGCTTTGAATGACATTGTCCCATCGGCAAAGCAGCCACTTGTTAGTGGGGAGCATCCAACATGGCGCCCATCGATCGGCGCCACGCGTTTGCGCAAACACTTGACGAAATTTTCCCTAAATACCACAAGTTCGCGCACAGTCTATCCTGCCACACATTCACGCGTAAGTAACAATTAAAATATTTTATCGCTTTACTAAAAAATCTAACAAGGAAACGGAAACATAATCAACCTCAGTTTTTTTAACTTTCAAACTAATCAGTTACTACAAAAAAAAACAAGTAAAATTCTCACCTAACCAGATTCATCTGATAACCTTTTGCATTCATTGTTAATAATTAAACGTCAGCTTTCGATAACAATAGTCATATTCAATTGACAAAAAACGGATTTGTTTTGTATTAACTAACATTGTATTTATTTACCTATGTTAATTATAATACGATAAACGTATTTCTTATCATAGCAAAAGCGATATCAGACAATTATATGAGTCATGAAAAACATATGGTTACAATCCAAAACCACAGTTTCCTTAGATAATTATTATATTAACGGCTATAGTAACTTAATAATGCCATTCTTAACTTAGTAATTCCTTGTTTGTTTTTGTTAAAAATACTGTCTTTTTAGCATGTCCTTAAAATCGATGTTCCTACTTATTACCATCAGCTGACAGCTGGTTCAATCAGTTTCATTAAATATACATATTTATAGGATACTTACGAATTAATGATGTATAATATATTGTGAAGGTTTTTCCAGTGACTAATGTGTAATAGTATCTCAATATAATAATATTATCATATTAATTATTGACTTCTAAGAGGTAAGCAGATTTTACAAAAGAAATTTATTATTTCAATGATAACATATCGTTTATTTTTATTATATTAATGGTGGTGTACAATCCGAAACAGCTATCGTTATAATTATTTTTTTTATTAAAAATTTATTAATTATTTTTTTTCTTTTGACCATGTTCGATCTTAATAAGATCATAATGTGGGCCTATCTAGAGTGGAGGTAGGCCGTTAAGATCTGACATAAATAGTGCATACTAAATTTTATTAGTCAAACGTATTTGTTTTCCTTGAACTAAGACTACAGTATGTAAATAGAGTTTGTTAGTTTTTAAAATTCAATTAAACTGCCTAATCCAAGCCATGGTATATAACAGTCAAAAAATATTCGTTTATCAATAAAATATCTCAAATTCTGCCATTAAACAATAAATATTTTTTGATATTTTAAAGATCATTATCAATGTTGAATCTTAACAGTCTACCTCCACCCTTCACCACTGAGTGGAGGTATATATAAACGGTTTTTTTGTTTTTACAAGACATAAATGTTAGCCACTTGCTCAACCTGTTAGGTCCATACTCTGACTCCAATTCCAAATTGAATAACAATATGCGTATTTGCCAGACCCGGTATTCTAACTTGGGACCAACGATATTATAAGCCGACGCATAAGCCGCTCGGACGTCATGGGCTTTATTATATATTTTCCGACCGTGTCCGATCCTAATAGCATCATATGGACCTCCACAGAGTGGAGGTTTGTATTGACAGATTTTGTTTTTACAAGAAATGGATGTCAACCACTTGCTCAACCTATTAGGTTCATACTCTGACTCATACATAAATGAAAAACAATATGTGTACTTGGCAGACCCAGGATTCGAACCTGGGACCCACGACGCAATAGGCCAACGCTTAAGCCGCGCGGCCATTGTGGGGTAATTATATATACATAATAATTCAGAAAAATGCTATTTTAGGAAAAAATTTCCGAATTTAAACCCTCACCTATAGCATTCTGGGTGACACTATCATTAAATGTTTCCTTGAATTGGACCCCATACAGTCTTGGTCAGACAGATGGTAGATTATCCGTTCCTAAGAGGTGACACATTATTAAGGGATGCAACTCATGAAAAGTGTGTACATATTACAGCTTTTCAGAGCGCATATTATAATAGTTGTTGCCGAGATCTCTGAAAATCCTATTCAATTTTCTTTCAGATCTCAATCCAACCGTAGCCTATTTTTTTTTTTTTTTTTTTACTCCACGCGGATGAAATCGCTGACTATAAGCTCTTATTTTTGATATAATTTGATATAAGCTTTTTCATAGATAATTTTCTTATCATTTACGTTCTACTGGTTGACTTTAATGGGTAGGCGGTAGATGAATAATGAATAGCAATACCCTGAATAGTGACTATGTTTAGATTATGACAACAACAACCTACTTAGTATATTATTTGGTACGCATCAAATAATGTACTACGTACTTGTTATTTTATCGGTGTTATCGGTTATTCCTAAGTTAATTATATTGTTACATATCAATATTAGTACAAAGGATAATGAAAACAATCTCTATATAAAGCTTAATCTTTATGAGGGCTATATCCATTCCAACTGAATATCTTGCATCCACTTATTATTTATAATCAACACGGACGTTTTGTACCACCATTTTACGTGTACCTGTTTATTCAGTCATTATTATGCCTGATTCATCACACTCCACACAGGTCTGTATCACATACAGAATGTTTCTCCCACAAGTAGTATCCCAGACTTGCTTCCATACGAATTTTTATTTTTTTCTGGACAGTTCTAGACTTTCTGATCAGGCAGGAAGTAGTATAATAGTCCAATGGCGAAGGGTGGGTGGCGAATAACAGTTAAAAAACATTCAATTATTGATAAAATATATAATATTATGCCATCAACTCATTTAGTGCCGACACCGCGACTGGCGCGTTTGGCACGACTGGCCATTAGATATAATTAACATGCTATTTAAATGTGGTAATTAAATATTAATTAACAGGTCAGCAGTGATTGTGTTAAAACCATACACAATTTTAGATATTTTATAGATTGATTTTTTTATCGATTATTGTTTGGTTAGGCAGGAATTCAAAAAAATATCGAACATCTTCTGTAATATTATGTACTTATTCTTACTTTCTTACTTCAACGAAAACATATTAATATAAGTAGGTAAGGTAGGTAAGTGACTGAAAAAATGTGCACTATTTTTGTCGAATCGCCGAGAGCATACCTAAACTATTGTGTTGTGTAGCTCAATGAAAACAAATAAGTACCTATAACTGTCAAAATTTGGTGTGCACTATTTACGCCGGATCGTAACAGACTATGCAATCTGTAGAGCTCTTGCTCTGGACCAATTACACATAAAAAGAAAGTGTGTTAAGGCTATACCTCAGTTGAGGCATGGTCTAAAAAGATCGTGACTAGGCGATGCGCGGATTGCGGGTCGCGGGTGCAAATGACGCGTGCCGAACGAAATATAATTTGTCATATAAATCCAACATGCGTCCATTTAATGTTCTGTATATTATTCTACTAGTAACAATAATAATATATTCATTGACATGTTTTCTTTTTAAAGTAAATGGGTAACGTTTTTAGTCATCTTTACGCGATTTAAGAATTAATACCCCCGTCGCCATCACGAAACAAATTGACTTATTGACACCTGGACGTTCGCTCTCAGACTGCCAGCGAGTTCAAAATTTCGTCGCACCTATAGTTGAAAATTATTTGCCCTTTCACTGAAGTATCGCCTTAATAATTGTTAGACGCGGGATCGAACCTGCGTCTACGACTTTATAAGCGGACACGTTACCACTTTCTATTCATGGTAAGTGCGATACTATGACACATACCTACTACATACAATATTATTTACCGACCTATATTAATATTTAATCTTGGCGTGATCGTATATGCCTCGTTTTTTCACATTGTCTATTATTTCCAATATATTTTCTTTAAGATTGCCGTATATAACAATGCTCCTTTTAAACTTTAATAGCATTTCAAATTTAATTAAGTATTGTAAAGCATACTGTTATACAACTTTACATAATATAAAGTAGGTACATACTTTCTTAATACACACTTACGTTAAGTTCAAACTGTTTTATTTTCAGAGGCTCAATCATGGCCGGCGCACGAAGACAGGTCCTGGCAAGGGTCCTGGCTGGTCTCTGTCTGAGGTTCGGAAGAACGAGGCCCCTCGATGACGACCCGATGGACACTCAACTCAACAGATGTCTGTCGACATTTGACATTACTCTATTAGGTAAAATGTACATCTAGTTTTCAATTTATATAAACACTTTCTAATCATCAGAGTCGGTTTAACCTCACATAAGATGAGTTGACTGTGCACACTTGATTTCGACAACGCAAGAGCTAAAACTTTATCCAGTAACTATTATATTTTACCAATTCATATTCACATCAACAGCACATTTTCAAATGCCAGGGTCTCAACGATTTCTCTGTGATGAACGAGATGTGATAGGTACATGAAAATTAATTTTAGGTAGGTAACTACTGGACACTAAACTGCCCTTCTAAGGAAGAATGTAGTAACTGACTCTCACACACTTTCGAGATAAATGACATAATGTGTTTTTTCTCAAACTTTAGTAGGTACTGTGAATTAATAAAAAACGGTGGTAATTTTTATTTGTAGGATATTAAAATACAAACAAAGTAATAATAAACAAGCAGTAACTGCAATGAATAGGTGCAATTACTGCCTTTTTGCTAAAAAAAATGTATTATTTTAGAAGATGTTTATTTTTTCACTAAAGATTTTAACGATATTTTAGTGATACTACTGATTTTAAAGTGAATAGAAATTCTATCTTACTCTAACGCATGGAGCGGAGATATAAGCGTGCCGAATGCTTACTCACTCGCACTTATGGTTCGTTTTTGTTCAGGCCTTGGTAGAGATAGATAATCAATTTTTAAATATATTTTCAGGTATCGGACACATGGTAGGCGCCGGAATCTACGTCCTAACTGGCACAGTGGCCCACGAACTGGCTGGCCCTGCGACCTTCCTCAGTTTCCTACTGGCGGGCTTGGCATCGCTTCTGGCGGCGCTATGCTACGCCGAGTTCGGAACCCGGGTTCCTCGTGCCGGCAGTGCCTACCTCTACACTTACGTCAGCGTGGGGGAGTTCTGGGCCTTCGTCATCGGTTGGAATATTGTGCTCGAGCACATGATAGGTAGGTACATGAACTAGATAATAATAATTAAGCTAATCAGGGCAGTCAATATTTGAAATAATTTATCCATCGTTTACATGATGGTAATAAACAGATAAAAATATAATAGAATGGAACTACAACAAGCCTCTATACTAATAAACAAAATGGAAGTATCTGTCTGTGATTTTTAAATATTTTCCGATTAATCAGCGTTTGGACTATTTACAATATCTAAGTACAGAATATACTAAAACTTTGTCTTTTTGCCTGCATCTATATCTGTTTAATTTGTTATAACTCAAAAACTACCTAACCAATATTGATGAAACTTGCACAGCTTATAGACTGGCTTTCTCATCTTGATATCTTGGATTTTAAAATAAAATAAAATCTGTCGAAAACAGGCCGCATGTATGTTGGCCTAGTTATTAGACCGATTAAATGATAATACATACTTAAATACAAAGCCGTGCGTCACGGGTTCAGTGTTGAATAAAAGTTATTTGTTTCAATGCTTATTGATCCAGTGCAAATACTGAATGGCTTAAAGGAATAGCTAACAACAATCCCTTAAAATAAAGTATATTAATGTAGTCATTAATTGGACTAATTTTTACGTGGTATAACCTCCATTAGAATGGTTTTGAAACATAGCAATTTTTATTAAGTCTACTTTAATTGAGTCATTTACATTGACAGCTGTTCGGTCCATAAAATCATCTTCTTCTTTATACTTGATCGTTCCAAAGATAGGTTTATAGCCCGAAAGAGCTGTCAACGTAAATGGCTCAATTAAAGTACACTTAATAAAATTATTTTTTAATGTAACTTTCACTATGTCCCATATGTTTTGATTAGAAGGCAACATGTTACATAATTTACTTTCATTGGTATCCCCCCACTAAACGTTAAAATATATTTATTATAAAATTATATTTCGTTTACCTTTTCTAAACAGGCCTTAAGTCTAAAACGATACAATCTTCTTGAATGATTTCAGGTGCAGCATCAGTGGCCAGAGCATGGAGCGGCTATCTCGACTCCATGGTCGGTGGCGCCGTGAGCAACGCAACGGTTTCCCTAACCGGAGAACTCCACGAGCGCTTGCTCAGCCGATACCCTGACCTGCTCGCGTTCTTCATTTGCATAGCATTCTCCCTTTTGCTAGCTCTGGGAGTCAAAACTTCAGCCTACATAAACAACGCCCTTACCGTCCTCAACTTAACTGTCATTGTCGTGGTTATATCCGTTGGTTTCTGCTACGCTGATACAGATAATTGGTCAGAGAAACATGGCGGATTTATGCCGTATGGCTTTTCAGGAGTGTTGGCTGGAGCAGCAACTTGCTTCTACGCATTTGTTGGATTTGACAGTATATCTTCATCAAGTGAAGAAGCGAGAGACCCTACGTATGCTATACCAGTTGCTACCATCGTGTCAATGACATGCGTTGGGATTCTATATGTCTTGGTATCGGCCGCGTTAACTCTGATGGTACCGTTCTATAGTATAAGTCCAGATGCTGCATTACCAGAAGCATTCGGGGCATTAAATCTGAATTGGGCTAAATATGCCGTAGCTGTTGGAGCTCTATGTGGAATGACCACCTCTCTCCTTGGCTCCCTATTCAGCCTGCCTCGTTGTTTATATGCCATGGCTCAAGATGGTTTACTTTTCAGTTTCTTAGGAAACATAAACTCCAAGACACAAATTCCATTGATAAATCTGGTTATTTCTGGTATATCATCGGCCGTTATTGCTCTTCTGTTTGACTTGGAGACTCTCGTAGAATTTATGTCCATTGGAACCCTTATGGCTTATACAATAGTTAGTGCTGCTGTGATCATCTTGCGTTATCGACCGGCTACAACTTCCGAACTTCGGTCTTTAGGACTTGGTGGAATGGATTTGTCACCGGACAGCTCGCCGGCTGGTACACCCGTCACGGATCCTGGCTCCATATCATCAGAAGTAATATTTTTATTATTTAATATATTGTTTTACCCAAATTTATCCCGTTGAAGTTGTTAAAATGTTTGAAATGGTCTATCATGTGAGTCTATAAAATAATCGTAAAAAGGGTGACTTTAAAATAAAGACTGTTTATTTATTAAGAAGGTTTCCAGACGGTAAAGTTTGAAATAAGGAACATTTTGGTATAACTAACTCAATATGTCATTTTTTCGAATTAGTGTCTTCTGTCAGAATAGTGACGATATTATGTGTCGATAAATTAGGTATTTAGAGTTAGAAACGGATTATGTGTATATTATATATTATAAATATGTATGCGAGAAAAAAATCAAGGCCATCCGATATTAAAGAAATTAGAGTGCATGTCAAACATTCAAATTTCAATTACTCCATAACATGATTTCGCGACATACCAACTTTTGGCAGTAACCCACCATAATATAGGTATACCATAAAAATATTTTTTTGGTATTTTTATTAAAATATATAGAAATGAATTGTACTAAATTAAAACATTGTTTGGCCTAGCGGTTCTACTCTAAAATCATTGATAATATAATAATATTTTATTATGGAAGATTATTATATTCTTCTTCTTTCGACCATGCCCGATCCTAATAGGATCATATGGGCCTCCACAGGGTAGAGGTTTGTATTAACAGATTTTGTTTTTTACGAGAAATGGATGTCAGCCACTTGCTCAACCTATTAGGTCCATACCCTGACTCACACACAAATTGAAAAACAATATTATGTGTACTTGCCAGACCCAGGATTCGAACCTGAGACCCACGGCGTGATAGTCTAACGCTTAAGCCGCGCGACCACCGTGGGTGTATCGTAACAATATGTTATTATATTCAAGTCTAAGATCTTCATCAACAACTAACAATAATAAATGCCCACCTACTCTACACAAATGTACTTAAAATGGTGTTGTGCAAGGCTCAGTCCTGGTTCCACTTTTACTAAATAAATAATTATTAATATTAATGAAGTTAAATTTGAAGTTTTATTGAATGAATAATATTAATGCAGTTAAATTTCAATTTAACTAGGTTTACGAGGTAATGATGGCAGGACGACTCCGAGCCGATCACTCCTGGTTACGGCCCCTGGTGGGAAAATGTGCTCCTGGCTCTGCAGTGACATTTTCAGTCACCGCTTTTGGATTACTATCAGCCACACTATGTGCCCATACTAGACTTTCTGGATCTCCGGATACAGTTGGAAGTTTTCTGGCTCCCTTTATCATGATATTGCTGATGATTGCTTGTAAGTATTAACTACTTTGTTAATTTTAAAAAATATTCAAGTATTAACATAAACGGCATCAGGGTATGTCTAAGTTTTAACTTATTTGCTCTTGTTAATATTTTTTTTATACATTGTTTGTTGTACCAAGAAAATTTTAATTACACAGAGTATTTTTTATTTTTATACGGAGCTTAAATTAATTGATCTTCCATATTGTATCTACTTTATAATTTATTGTTATATTTAATGTTTTTCTAATACTGTGTTTATTTCGTTATTATTTAATATATATTTATAACTTTTTCATAACATGTGAACGTCTTGAATTTGTAATTTGTAAAAGTTTATTATCATTATGTTGATTATTATTGTTATTATTAACATTATTGTTGTTGTTATTATTATAAACCATCGATCTAAGAAGCTCATATCAACCTATAAAGAGTGAAAAATGTATTAACAGATTTTTGTTTTACGAGAAATAGATGTTAGCCACTTGCTCAACCTGTTAGTCAAAACACACATTGAAAAAGCAATGTATATGTAAAAACCAAAGCCAAAACCGGTCGGCCATCGTTGTCGTAATTTTTGTAATGTATGTAATGTATTTGTATGTAAACAAATAAATTTGAATTAGAATTTGATAAACTATTATAAATTGGATAATCAATACTATAATTAAAAATATATTATTAATTTCCAGGTCTTGTCGTGATATGGGGCCACCAACAGAGTCCCGTTCGTCCACCTTTTAGGGCTCCGTTCGTTCCTATTCTCCCTGCTATGTCCATCCTGGCAAACGTAGAACTGATGGTGCATTTGAACGCGCTCACATGGGCAAGGTTTGCCGTCTGGATGGCCGTTGGTAAATATAATTTTATTTCCTTTCTATACTTATTGAATATTATAATATGTAAGGCTTTACTTACAATATGAAAACTGTATCGTTGACAATTTATTGAAACTATGTATCAATAACTTTTTCCGTCACTTTCTGATAGTTGTATTCGTCTATATTTCCCATTTTTTTTTAAATATTGAACGTTATACAATTCAACAGCACATCTTCTCAATGTTCCAAATGAATGTCGACTCCAACTTTGCCAATGCAAATCATATTTAGCGACTAAGTTCAACAAGCAAAATTGTTAAATTATGGCGAACAATTTTTTTAAGAGATTCAAAAGCGTTCTTTCCATTCTGAAAATGTGACTGCCTGGGTGCAGACTTTGGTCTAGCGGTATCATTGGTCCGTATTTTTACCAAAATAATAAATGCTAGTTCTGCACTGACTGATAATGGCGACTGGACCGGTCGATGTTCCTTGGTTTTTTATGTCAATTGAACGGTGTGGATCTGACAAACATGTAGTTGTAATACGATGGCGCCATATTTCATACATCCCGGGAGATTATGGATATACTGAAGGTACATTCAGAGATCACCGATTCCTAATAAAAACTCATATTCTAATACGAAAACATAATATAGTATCGTCATAATATGTATTTTTTTAGAATTATTAATTAACCATGTCCTTGCTTTTTCGTACAAGGTGGTTGTTAGTAATTTTGAACAATCACAAACAGCCAGGCTTTGAAAAAAACACATAAATATTGTGTCCTCGCCGGGATCAAACTCTCGGGTTGAGGGCCAGCGCCTTACGCACTGCACCATGAGAGCCGCCTCATAACATGTATTACTTGAGTTTCACTCTGGATGATAACTGGGACCATACCATTGAACTGAAATGGTCAGAGCGGTTTCACACGGCTTACCTATTAACGTACTTAAACTAGTAGCACCTGTACACGTGCGTGTATTTACTAGTACCATTAGTGTGTAAATTAAACTATCGCGATAATAACTGTTTACACGCAAAAGTACTGACGGTCTCGCCAATCACATTCTTTAAAGCCGCGTTGACACGGTCCAAAAACGATCCAAGTAGACTTGGATAGGAATAATTAGTATGAAGATGTCTCATCCAAGTGACAGCTTCATACTATTTATTCCGATCCAAGTTAACTTGGATGAGTAGGACGCGGTCCAAGTAGCTTGGATAGGAATAACTAGTATGAAGATGTCTCATACGAGTGCACTTGGATAGGAATAAATAGTATGAAGCTGTCACTTGGATGGCACTCGATCCAAGTGTACTTGGATCGTACTTGGACCGTGTCAACGCGGCTTAAGCGATAGCGTGTCGCGTTGTAATTATTGTATGGTGCTATTTGATAAATTGTAAAAATTGGTAATGTTTAAAATACTCTGCGCGGTGTAGTTCGTATTTTTTCCGATAGGTTCGCCACTTTTGTTATATATACTTGCGCATATTTTATGCTAGTTGCAATTATCGCGTGAAAATTCAGAAACTGTTAATATTTTTTGATCCATGCAACTCTTATACTTTCACGAAAATTTATATGTTTATATTTGATTTTTTTATGGTCGCAACATTACATACTGCCATCAGTAAATCAATTCACGTATAAACTAGCTAGCATTCTACAAGTTAAGTCTTCCGTAAAAAGCGATTAATTGAATTTAAACGTATCTAATAAATATTATTAAATGTTTCATTTCAGGGTTAGTTCTTTACCTAGGCTACGGTATGAGTCATAGCCGCGCGGGAACTGGTGCTGGCGCGGGGGCTGCATCAGAGGGGGGACTCCTGGTGGGTGGCGCGTCCGCCCGCTGGGGCTCAACCGGAGCTGACCGCCAGCCCATCGTACCCCACGATGGAGAAGACTAAACATGCATACGAAATCCTAATCAAAAAGCACTGACTAATAAGAAATCCAATATTGAAATATTTTTCTGATGATTCCTCATCGAGCACAATTTTTTTAGGGAAAACGAAAATGATCGTTTTCTCCAAATGACGTAATTAATTTAAATTTATTTTTAAAATGCACAAGTATTTTCGTGTTAATATAATATAACATTTATTGAAAGCATGAAAAGCAATAGATTCATTTATTTTAAAACGTTAGTTATTCTTTGCAAAGCATGATAGCTAAAATAATTCGCATGACACCAATATAACATTATAGCACCTATACACACGCAAGGATTTACTAACAACAGTAGCGTATAAATAAATTAAACTATCGCGACAATTTATAATTATTTACACACAAAAGTGCTCACTGTCTCACCAATCTGATTCTTCAAGCATAAACGAACGCGTTTGTTGTCGTTGTGTGGTGCTATTTGACAGGTTCAGATAGATTGTAAAAATCGGTAAACGTCAAAATGCTCTGCGCGGTGTAATTCGTATTTTTTTTCGTCAGGTTCGCCATGAAAATTCAGAAACCGCTGAACTTGTTTGCTCCATGCATACAGTCTTGCAACTTGCACGATAATACGTGTTTATACTTACGATAATACGTACTGCCAGCAGTAAACCTATGCACGTGTAAATGGGCTATGAAGCTTAAATAGTCCAAATAGGTTATTTAAAAAAAAAACAAATTTTTGATTTTCCACAAATCGACACCTGCCACCACTCAAAGCAAGATGTCGTATATGGTCGACCCCTTAGATTTCAATTTACCGTGTATTTATTTATTTAATTATTGAGTGAAAATCATTTTTTATTACAATTATATTTTGTTGATACTTAAACGATTAAGAGTAATTGCCGCCAATATTGTTGGACATTAAAATAATAAATAATATAATATTTATATTAAAAAATAGCTTTTTGGCAAAGCGTTTATTAATTAATTGTTTGAAAATTTTGTATAAATGCCAGCACAATTTAACGCACTAAAATTTTTAATGTTTTGCATAATATGTAATTTATATAAGAAAACTATTATTGCATTTTAAAATAGTCACTGAATGTATCTGATTACGTATAGTATGACTATGTAATTACCTAACTTATTATAAGGCCAATAAAAGTCCTATGGTGAAAAAAGTATTAATAAAAAAGAAATTGACATTTTTGATCCATGGTAGTGTAATATTTTTGTAACATCTTAAACAAGAGACATAAATGTTAAACTAAATTAGCTTAATGCTTGTCAACACCTATCTACTTAAAACCTTTTATTAGGTAAGTGCTTGTGTGTTTTTGATTATATTATTTTCTATATATATTCAACACATTTGAAAAATAATAATTTCTTAATATTACAACGTTATTCTTCAATTTTCCAATATAATGTTTATTATTATAATAATATGTGTATGCTACTAGCTTTTATTATTATATAATATACAATAACACTATCCCATGACTGACGTATAATAATTATTATGTATTCACACTTTTCAATTATTACAATAAACCTAGACATATTATTTTTTGCCCATTGCGACGACTAAACGTAACCACAAATCAGTAGCTGAAGCTATATTCTAACATATCACTTACATCAAAAAAGAGCTAATTGTGATAAATATATCACATTTTTATCACTTTACGTATTCTGGGGGTTAATTATGTAACAAAAATTAACCATCTGAACTGTCAAAAGGTGATATATTTAAACAGCCAA
Source organism: Rhyacophila brunnea (assembly GCA_022495005.1). Classification (NCBI taxonomy): domain Eukaryota; kingdom Metazoa; phylum Arthropoda; class Insecta; order Trichoptera; family Rhyacophilidae; genus Rhyacophila; species Rhyacophila brunnea. The sequence continues at coordinate 306,259 of JAGYXB010001003.1, forward strand.
CAGATAACTTTGAGAACGAGACAGAGCATGTCAATTTTACATATTGAGAATTGAGACGCAAGATGCGACTATTTTGCAGCAATCACAAAATTAAAGGTTATGTTGATATGTCTGACGTGTCAATACAAAATTCTTGTGTTCGGCTCATTACCAACTAGATGGCACTGGTTCAACTTTATCCGCTTGGGTTTGGCAGTACGAACATATCTGGATTATGTGATAACGTGATAACAGTTACGAATAGATCTGCTGAACGTTTAACGATTTTTTTGAAACTAGTAACTGCTGACTAGATAATTACTTTTTAATTACCACATTTAAATAGCATGCCAATTATATCGAATGGCCACCTGATCGTTACGCGCTAGGTGCGTCTTTAGCGTCCAATGACTCATGAGGGATATCCCCGCAAATATCCTCGTATTGTTTGAACCGACACGGAAATATTCACCTAGCCAGTAAAGTTACTTCGTGCGATTTGTAGTTATGTATTTAGCTTTCGCAATGGGCGTAAGAAATCATCAAAATGAAGAGGGGCGTAAGTACTAGACTGAAATTTTGAGAAAAATGTATTTAAACATTGTCAAAAAGGCGTATTAATATTATGTTTATTATATTAATGTCTTTTTATGAATTCTAAAAACACCGTCAGAGAAGAACGCCTAAAGAGAATATATTAAATTAGACCCCTCTTCTGACAATACGCTTCGCATTCGAAACAATGTATTATTTCAATAGATATTCAACTCGTCCATAGACAAAAATCGTCCATTATTTAATTATTTGTTTCCTACTTAAATAACCGGTTTCCTTGTTTTTAATGGTGAAATTACACACAATGACGATCTGGCACATATTATATGCTTAGAGCGTTTTAGTGTTTATGATCATAATATATATGCCATTCCGACATATTATAAGTACATACATATTATGACAGCTATGACATCGTATTTACACTCTGTTTCACAGGACGCCAATATAAGAAACGGGGTTTTCGGCAGTTATGTGACGTATCGTCATTGTGTGTAATTTCACCATAACAAAAGAAAATTGTTTGGTCTTATACCTTTATTATAAATCATATAATATATTATTATACTTTATAATTATAGCCGTTAATATTATCAATCCATTATAATGCAATATAGTCAAATTATCTGTAGGATTATTAATATTTAGTAGGTAATAATATATAAATTATATCACGTTATTAGATAAAATAGTATATGATATTTTTCAGTTTATTCAAATTACCGATGTGCAAGCACACATTAATAATTTAGTTTTAAATTAAACTTGAATTTGTCGTAAGCTAACGTATGTAAATGTTTACATAATAATATATTGTTTGATAATAATTAACATCAGTCATGAAAATATACATTCTTATATCACGTCTTCTTACAACTGGACCAAAACATTATGCACTTTTGGTATTCATAAAATTATTTAGATTCATGTTTGTTTGACCCAAAACAAAATACATTATTTATCAAAATAGACATGCCTAGTTATTGTTGATTTTGTTTAATATGAACCGATTTATTTTTAATCCATTTTATGGACTAACCTAGTCTGCCTGAATGTGTAACGTACGCAGACTATAGCCACCGTCAGGCCGTGGCACTGAATTGCTAATTAGTACTGCCTGTTATTGATTATCTTCGAATTAAATGAGGTAACCTGTTCACCATAGATGAAGATTTTAGATTGCATCTTTCGTTCAAATTATTACCATCTATACCACCTATTTCAATGTGCAAAACCCATCATTTTCTACAAACAGTTTGTATATTTATATATCGTTGATATTTTTTTATAAACACGTATCTCAAAACATACTTAATAACATAATAGATTTAAGCAATTACAAATACTCGTAACACAATAAAAGACATTTATAAATATTATAAACTCGTATCTTGAGTTACGTGTTTGATTATACTGAAGCTCTTTCTCGTAAGTCAAGATACGTATTAATGCAGTAATATTCACAGTAAAGTTGCAACGCATTCTCGTATCTTCGACAATATGACTGATCCGTCGAAAGTATAGTGCGATAAATTAAAGCAAACATAACATTTGTTTCATGAAAATATGTGTAACTATACTAAATGGATATTTCATAGAAGAAAATTTATTTCTAAATTAAAAACTGAGAGAATAAAGTTATTATTTGCCTCTCCTGAAAAGTTGTGTTTTTTGAGATACGTGTTTGTAGAAAATTACCGACGATATTGCATTCGAAGTAAAGATAATACTATTATCAATACTGTTTACAAAGTTTACAGTATCGTGCACGGGTTGACTATAAAATGAGCCTTGGGATTGCGTAGATGTACAGCGCAGTATGTCTTGAATTTGATGCACGTGTGTCTTGACTCTAATCATGCCATTAGCCATTTGTTTAATTATTAATACCCATTTATGATAACCTAACTTGCATGTTATTTTTAAAACAATTGTATGTAATAATTATTATATTAAAAATTAATTTTTACTTAAAATATTACGGTGGCGAAAGTTGGAGGTAGGCTGTTGAAATCCAACATAAAAAGTGCATACTAAACATTGTCCGACATACTTATTTGTTTTCATCGAACTAATAATACAAATTGCAGATGGTATGCCGTTAGATCAGACATAATTTGAAGTATTTTATGGATAGAAGAATATTTTATATCTATCATGGTTTATTTTAGGCAGGGTTTAGTTGAACTTTAAAAACTGACCAGCACCATCTGCAATTTATTTTCTTAATTCAATGAAAACAAATAAGTATGATTGACAAAGTGTAGTGTGCTCTATTTATATAAAATCTCCACAGCCTACCTCCACCCTTCGCTACTGTTAAAAAATAATAATTCTATATTTGCTCATACCCATAGATGAAAGTCTGTTTTGATTATACTGATTTTTAATTGGCCTAAAGAGAAATACTAATAATTCTAAATTAATAGTTTCATTAATTTAAATTAAATAATTATAAGTATATTATATATTATATTAAATTGGCCTGAAAATACATCATAGTTTAATATCAAATATATTATTCATTCAATATTTTTTGTTGTTAAGTATAAATTAAGTATATCAAACATATGATACATATTATTACATTATATGTATGTATGCATAGGCACATATTATTATGTGCTATTTGGTCCAACTATAAAGTGCCGAGTTGGTAATTGAAATATATTATAATATATTATATTATGATATACATTATTCATTCTAAGTTTTCTGAGCTGTTTCTTTAATTTGGTCAATCCAAACAAAAATTATGCATATAGTCTTCTACTTACCTTCATACAAATAACATTTGCAGTTTCTTTTTTTCGGTTTACAAGAAAAAATAATATTTCAACATTAATTATAAATAAAAATATCAGTTTTGCATGTATTATCATAATTCACCAAAGACCACAAATATTTATATAAAAAAACCATATTCATATTATAATAATTATATCGAAATTGCTAATCCAAAATGGTGTTCATGGTACTCATGTTAAAATATTCCGTACAAGTCGGTAAGGAAGCCAGGCGGGAACCGCTCGAATTTTTTTAATTTAATTCAAGAATGAAAACCTAACCTAACCTAAAAATGATCCAGTAATTATATCGGCTATTTTCAACATTTGTTTGCCGCTAGCTTCTCTTCAACCGACAAGAACCAAATTTAATATTCTTTAAATAATTAATTTAACTGTAAAGAAGAGCAAACATATTTTCCGTCGATACACTTATTCATTTTTGAGTGTTACAATAATTTATTGACAAGTGAGAACAACTATTTTCTTTACATAGTGAAAATCTACCATTTGACATTAAATTTGTCGATCATTTATGAAAAACCACCCGTTTCCGTTGTGAATTACATCCTTTTTAGTGTTATCAGCACTTTGCGAAAACAGTATATTTTATTGTGCGATATATAAAAGTTTATTATTTATGTTTTAAAATCTTGATTTCATAATATATTTTTCATTAATACCCTACCATAAAATAGCTGTAACATCGTCTTCTCTTTCGCCCTTTTGGTCTAGGAACATCGTTATGTTATTCACTATAACATAACAATATAGATAATCTTTATTTAAACATGGCTAAATTAGTAAACTGGAATAAATTTACTCTTTCGAGCTGTTTCTCGCCCATTTATTTTTAGGTTTTTAACCAATCGTATTGTTTCACATACCCTTGTATGTGTTCCTATCTTATAATTCTATTTTTTTTTGTGCATACGCTTTCCATCCAATACGCACCTCTCTATAGTATGACACTACTCTAACTTTATTTCTGCAGAGAAGGAATAGGTACTAAATTAGTATATTAAATTCAGTATTATTGTCAAAAAAACAGTTGATTACTTATCTTACTTACTATTATTAAAGTATCAAAATAATTTGTGGCAAACATCCCACAGTTTTTTTTTATTTTATGATTTAACTTATTTTAACTCACGTGATAAAATATATTGAATATGCATACATTCACAATTAAATTCAAGGCTTAGAACATAATATTATATCGAAAGGATTTCTTATTATTTTTGTTTTTTATATAAATAAATGAAATATTTTTGTAGACCATATTATAAAATTTACAATAGATGCTCCAAAAAAACTATCCAAAGGCATGTACATACAGATATTAAATAGTTACTTATACATTATTCATTTATAGATAATACAAGTATTTAGCGCAATTAATATATTTAAATAATAAATAATTATTTATTTCCAACTATAAATAGTACTTGCATAAATATATCCATTCGTTATTTTAATTGTTAAAACATTTATTTTGCCATGTTTTTTGACTTATTTAATTTTTAGTTAAATTAGAAATCTCAAAAATACATAGAGCATTGACAGCTCCATTTTATTCATTTAATAAATACACAGGGGGCACAAGTAACAAGTAAAGGGAAAAAAACGGTTTGACATCAACATCCTAATATAGATACATGTTTTTGCGTGAAAGAGTTAATACATGTAACTGTCCTTATAGGTAACAATTATTATGTACCTTTCTAAATAGTCTTTATAACCATGTGATATAATTTATTATTTATTTGTACAGATTATAATTATTATTGTTTTCCAATAGTTATGTATAATAAAAACATTCACTTTTAATTATTTTCATTTGTATAATTTTGTTACTTAGTTATTGAAAAAAATTCGTCAGTTTGACTTATTATAATATTGTATTGTTTGTAAATGCCATGTATTTTATTATAATAAATTATATAATATGAATGTAATAATAATTTGATGTATATAATAAAAATATTTATGGAATAACAACTATTTTATTCACAGTAAAATATATAATAATCGTCACCTTATAAAAATGTAACGAAAATATGATGTGCAATATTACTAACGATAATAATATGACATGGTAAAATGTTAAGAACTACTCTATGTCCAAAAATCGATAAGTCTACATAAATATACCAAATCTCACAAGAAACTTTGAACAAGAAATTAACACAATATTTTTATGTTCCAAGTGAAAGATATAAACCAATATTAAGATGTCCAATTTTATTTTGATTATATTTATTAAAATTAAGGGTTCTTTGGCTAATATTTAACATGTAAGTAAAATACCATTAACGCTTGAAACACAAAAGTCTTTTGTCGTTCTGTTATATCCCTCAGGGAAGAAGACAAAGGAATCAGGTGGCGTGGTGTGACAGGAACCTGATGTGGTGTGATGGTATTCTCCTTACTTTATTTCCTACTATGTTTCTGTGCGGCTCCTGAGTAGTATGCACAGCAATCGTCATGAAGGTAATTAATTGTCAGGTGATTTACCTTCAGGGATGTGTTACTAGATGGCGAGAGATGGTCGGGAATTAATAAAGCTTTCACGAAAGTTAAAACATTAAAGCTTATTCAACAGAAATGAAAGTATGTACAGCGGATAATATAATATACGCGTTGCAATGAATTTAAAATAATAGACAAAAGCGCAAGGTGCGTGGCCCTTTTCATACATTTTGGTGATACCATATTAATTAGTTTATTGACTGCTTGTGTGTGATATCCGAGCGTGGGTTCATAGTAATATGAGAGCACACTTGTGTTTATCAAGATAGAATATTTTTGTAGGTAGTGCATCATATTACATGGCTATTATTTATTAACCCTTATTAACTTGCAAAGTTTGGTAGAAACATACTCTAAAACTTGGGACCCCATATTAGGACAGTTCGACAAACTGTAATTGGTATTTCGTAACCCACAAATCACAAATTTTACCTTAGTTACAAAAAACTGTATTATATTATTATAATGTGATGTGTGATGAAGTTGTAAAAAAAATCTTTTGTGTTTGTATTTTTGTCATTTTTAATAATAAGTAAAAAAAAATATAACAAGCAAAATTTTATATATCTCGCTTGGGAGGCATACGACATACATATTGTAATTATTTCTTTTTTGGTCTTATATGGAATGACAATTTGATTTTGTTTTTTATTTAAAAGAAACTCTTCATCAAAACTTTCTGATATTTAACACAGATATTGTATAATATACTAGAATTACTCCTCATTACAATCGACAAAATATCAATATCTCCGAGAATGTATTACAGTTTTTCGAACGATATCACAAATTTAATAATTATTGGTAGGTTATTTTTGATTTTTGGAAATACATGCCTCAAATGTGGTAATTGTCCACCTATTGAAATGACATACACACACGTAATATTATATCCTGACAGCATTTCAAATATGTAAGCAGTGGAGGCTCGACGACTTTCTAGGTGGTGGGGTTTGGCCATTAATTATTAAATATGCATACCTACCTATTTTTTCGTATTATACAGAATGTACCAAGCTACTATAATAATATGATTTTATTAATGAGGAAAAAGTAATTTTTCAGAATAAACAATATGATTATATGGGTCGTTACTTAATCACATCTAAAAACCATGCTTTAAATATTAACAATTACTAAAAATAATTATTATAATAGACATGAGTGATTATCAGTTTTGAACAACGACATATAGCGAGCATTTTTACTCACCATGGGGTTATTTGATTCGCTCTCCAGTATGCGTATACTGACACTTATGGATTCACATACTTTGTAGAATGAGATTTGTACCATGGCGACGGGATTGGACTGAGTGACCCCCAACTCAGGTGAGTGAAAAATAGATGCCATAGCTTTCTTAATTGTTAATTTTACATAGGTGTCACCGTAAAATAGGGCGTATTTAATTTCATTAATCAATTTAATACCACGTAATCATAATGTTATTACATAATTTACAATCATTGCTTTATTTATTTGTATAATAATAATAAATACCTCTTTAAAATTGCGACGGGCTTAGATGGATAAAATAAATTAAACACTTAGTTCATTTAAGCGTAATTAAGTAAGGTATGAAAATATCGGATTTGTATTTTTGACATGATATCGATGTGGGGATGGTCCCTATGAACCCTTAAGGTAGAGCCGCCCTTGTATGTAAGTTATTTTCCCATTGTTTATCAACGAGCTAATGGTTTTGATACCTGACAATTAATAGGCATTCTAACATTTACAATCCAAAGTGCAATACGTGAGAAGAGACATCTGCTTTTTAGTCATTGAACCATGCATTACAAAATTAATGAAAACTGGCTTACCTACTGGGTGTAATATAACAAGCTACGGATCTCGAATGTGGAAAAATAAGGGATAAACTTAAACGCGTGTGAAATAAAATGCTTTTTTCAATATTTTTTACGTCTTTATCATAATACCGACGAATTTTGTTTTACTTGGGTTTTATAGCCTGACTATAAAGAACTTTGCTCCAAAACCTTAATCCATGGCGATGGTTTTAACATTATTTTCAATCTCATTAAGCTGTTCTCTATATTGAACTGTCTTATCGTATTAAGCTGAATAATTTATATTTAAGCAGATTTTTGGGAAATAAGCAATTAAAAAAGGGAATAATGTGTCTTTTTAACAGTCAAACTCCTGGCATTCCTGTGTCTCATGATTGAACCAGACTCCTTCTCCGCAGCTTAATTCCTCAGGCATAATTCCAGGCAAACTGCAGTACCAAAATGCACTACAGTTTGCAGAGTTATAATAAGATCCTTCGTCCAAACAAAATCCATTTTCATCCATACCGGAAGGTGGAGGCAAAACAATTTCACAATATTCACCGTTAAATACCTGGTCATGCGGACAAAGAAAAAGCTGTGGAAAATAATTCCCGGACGCTCCCAATAAACAGATATAATACATATTCGGGTGATGCTGTATCCTTCCAACGGTATCCTTCTTACACGCTGGTAAACGTGATTCGCAGGTTCCGTTGAATTTATTTCTGCATAATGTCGTCAAAGGGTCGTAACTGAATCCGTTTTTGCATTGAAGTGTGTATGGTTTGAGGTCAGGCATTGGATTTTTTGAAGTTGTATTCGCGCACATGTGATATTTTGTGCAATCGTAAGGATCTGGGAACAGCCCAACTTGGTTACAAATGAAACTGTAACCCAATATGTTTGAGTCGCATTTTGGGTTTGGTTGATCGGCGCATTCTTTTTTTGAATCTAAGCAAGTATAACCAGCTTCGCATTTATGCATATGGTACTTTAAAAATCGGCCTTCATTTGTTTCAACGCAATATGATACACTGTTGCAATCGTCGCACATTTTTCCTGCCATCTTGCAGTCCGCATAGTTTGTAATATTATTTGATTCTTTTATTACCCCGCATAATTTCGCCTCGGTAAAGGATTTTTCTGACAATGCAGATGCCTGAAAATACAAAAAAAAACTACATAAACTCAACCATTTAAAGTAATATGACAAATAAAGTTTACAGACAATTTCATTTTTAAGACTCTTATCAAAACAATGACAATGAATATAGATTGGAATGCTTCCTTTATTATTGAAGACTCCCCTTCAATAATGATCTATGTTACATGTTGGCAACTTTTAACTAAATATACAACAATGATCTACATTAAATTGCTTCAGGTTTGGCATAATTATTTTTTTGATCAAGCAACATTAAGTAACTAGTTTTTGATCCATTATGTTGGCCTCCCTACAATACGTATCTGTCAAAATGGAGGATGATATGAAAGTTTTTGTTAACCATGTGGATGCAAAAAGACTTCACAGAAAAAAATTCACATGGAAAATTGGAAGAGGAATAAAAATAAGTGATTAATGTTGCTAGATCAAAAAAATAAATATGCCAAACCCGAAGCAATTTGATATAGATCATTGTTATATATTTAGTTAAAAACTGCCAACATGTAACATAGATCATTATTGAGGGGGAGGCTTCAATTATAAAGGAAGCATTCCAATCTATATTCATTATCATTGTTTTGATAAGAGTCTTAAAAATTAAATTGTCTATAAACTTTAGTAAAAAATAATAATAAAATTCAGGAAAGGCCTTTAAATTTTAAATAATTTCTTCTCAACAAAATATATTTTATCATTATTGAGGGCCTCAATTATTAAAAATTCTTCGAGCACTCAGATACAGCCAATCTGTTACATAATTGAGTTTGTGAGACTGTGGCTGTATGACATCATATCATGCATCATCATCATATATATGAATTATAGCTTCGGTATTGGAAAGGTCAATTAGATATAAATAAAAACTATTAAGTTTAAACATATTTTCTTAAATAAATAAATCAATAGATACAATTTAAATTTTAAAATATATTAAACGAATGAATCATTAAATACTCTTTTCTATATCTTACTGTGCAATAAAGACTTAAATTAAGGCGTCTAGTTATAAAAACCTGTAAGTCATACTTACGGTCAATTTTATAAAAATATGTAAATGCGTAATTATTTTATGTGCGATTTCACACAAGGTTGATTTTCGAAAAAAATAAAAGGGGCCAAATTCATACGAAAAAAATGTTTCAAAACCTGATGATTTTTACAACGTTTATCTTAGCTCGTATTCTTATTTGTCCGGTGGTTGTTTGTCCGGTACAAATCTTGCAATCGATTTTTTACTAACTTCCCGACTAGCTAGATAATTGAAACTTTTAGAATATATCAGAACACGATGCCAATGCATTTTTTAAATACTTTTAGCAATCTTTAAGTAGAATTGATTTCATTTCAGTTAATTTTGTTTTGTATGAAAAGTTATTTCGGAAGAAATCCGTAAAAAGTAAAACTATTATTGGTTGCTAAGTGGGTCCTAATATGAAGTATCAAAATGACATTTCAGTATATTTATTCAGTATTTCTATCAAGTAAGTAATTTTTTTTGATCGTTTAAACTAGTCAAGTCAAGTTTATATGATTCAACAGAACATTTAAAAACGTTGTATATAAAAAGTCATTTTTTTCACGTGGAATTATAATTAATGGTAAATTATGTACAAAATGGCGACACCAAACACCAAACACCAACACAAGTTTTGTTATTAAGGTGATGCATCAGTGAAACGGCAAATAATTTTCAACTGTAGGCGCGACGAAATTGTGGACTCGCTCGCATTCAGTGAGAGAACGTCGAGCTAGAAACATGTCACTTTGCTTTGTGATGGCGACGGGCCAATTAATTCTTAAATCGTGTAAAGATGACTAAAACGTTACCCATTTACTTTAAAAAAGAAACATGTCAATGAATATATTATTATTGTTACTAATAGAACAATAAACAGAACATAAAATGGACGTATGTTTGATTTATATGATAAATAATATTTCGTTTGACAGGCGTCATTTGCACCCGCGACCCGCAATCCGCGCATCGCCTAGCAACGATCTTTTTAGACCGTGCCTCAACTGATGTACGGCCTTAACAGCGTACCAATTGAATGTGTGACCAATTATAAATATTATTTTAGAAAAATGGGTCAATGAGAAATGGGACCAGTCTCAGGAAATAAAAAAAAGAGTGCCTTTCTCAATATGAGACACCTCCTTAGCAATCAACACCTTAATAACTCAGATCTCAGACTGCATATGATTCGTTGTTCTGTTCTCTCCATTATTCTTTTCTATGGTATGGAAGTATAAATGCTGCACCAAGAGAAGTCGCGAAGAGTTGAAGCTTTCGAGATATGGCTGTATAAACGTATCCTCAAAACTATTCGAATGGGAAACGACCGAAAAGTTCTACGTGATATCAAAACCAGAAAACTGTAGTACCTCGGTAACATTTTTTTCACACAACTTGTCATTCAAGAATAGATCAACGGTAAGCGTAGCAGAGGACAACGTCGTATTTCGTGGTTTAAGAACCTCCGTCATTAAAACGAGTGCAGCTCCACTTAACAGAGTAGAAGATGATAAGGCTAATATCGCCCTGATTGTGTCCAACATTCGCTTGGGGATGGCACGAGAAGAATAATATTCAAACACATAACATGCATGTACTCAAAAAACAAAACATTTCAATGAATATTTATCCCGTCACAAAAATAATGATAAAACCGCGAATACTACACATTTAGTACACAAAAACGAAACCACATAATATGGCGGATTTTACGGCTTCATGCTTGGATCATTGCACAGCTGGACGTTGTTTAGCAATAATCAATTAACCGACAATTTTGAATTTTTGCGATTTTCATTGAAACGCCAAGCTAAACAAGGCATCTTCGTTTTACAATAAGCAGTTCAGGGTAATTTGTCCAGTAATGCCACCTTTTGGGCGTAAAAAAATCTGACATGAAATGAAATGAGGAATAATTTCTAATTTGGAATAAACAATTGACCGTCAAACAATATGGCCGCCGTTGTGCAACAGTGAAGTTTTATTCCTTTTTAATTCGTTGTTTCTGTTAATATATTCTTATAAAATCGTTGATGCGTTTACAAAAAAAACATACTACTATTATCGTTGAAGAAGTTACATGAATAATCCAAGGAAAATGTATGTTGAAACGAATATAATTCATAATTGTTTATCGCTTTAGGAAACTGTGAAATTCACAATGTCACTTAACTGATTATTGCTTGTTATATTTTTTAAATATTGTAAGTAAATTATACCTATTTAATTACGTGTTTCGTAATTCTCTCACTAGATACCCCTAGTTTCATAATAAAACCTAAAATTATAAAATTATGTACATACCCATACTGCAACAATGATTACAGAGAATAATGTTATGCTTGTTTTCCTAATAATAATATACATGTTGAGTTATTACTCTTATTAGTAATGTCAGTTTATATTACTATTTGTCACTCACTTTTCCTCTCAAACTGAATATAGGACATACATGAAGGTAAATAATTATTATCTTTCCCAATTTATTACATTGGCAGAAGTCATAAACCAATGGCACGCGAAAATTTATACCACTGCTCACCACATATGACAACCATTTGTGAAAGCGTCAACACAAACAATGCTCCAAACCAACCCGTCCCGCACCACACTCGGTCTTAATCAAGCGTACTACGAGGCCCTATGTTTGGATGTGAAGCATCATCAGGTTTTTGCGCCTGGTAATGTCTCAGGAGCAGATACCCAAGACTAAGGTCGCCTCGGTCTCAAGGGAGCTTTGACTGCGTAAGCACGGAGATCTCATATAAAAGAAAATGAATTTAATCATAAAATAATACGGACATACAAAAACTATGGGAAGAGATTTTCACGTCCGCAATAACACTCCACATTTTTTTGAAATGCAATGTAATTGAACTTTGTGGCGACCAAGTCGGACGGCCCGATGGGTCCAACAGCTGGTTGAATCGACATCTCTTCCCTCTCGGAACACATTCTCAGACATTCCAATGCATCCTGTACTTCTCCACCACGTGGACATGTTGGCCGGGTAACAAGTCCAAGCTCGTAAAGCTTGGCAGCTAATCCACCATGATCTGTCAAAAACTGACTAGTGTAGTGGTCAGCAGACAATTTGGTTATCTCTAATCATGTGAATTAGACAGGTTTGATTGACTTGAAGGTTAGGATTTTTTATCGCTTTTATTACTTTTTTTATCTCTCTTCTTCATAATAATGTTTCATGTCATGTTTTGAACGTCTTAAACTTATATTTTGTATCACAATATTTAAAAAAAAAATTGAATTGAATTTGATCCCTCCAGTGAGCTTATCCGCAAGCTCCATGGACAGTTTGGGCGCGCATGTGATATATGATTTTTATGGAAAATGCAGTCCGCAGGTTGTGGAAACCATTTATGAGACCGGATTGACCTCTGTATGCTTTCCCTTTACTCAAATGATTATACAAGTCGTTTCGGCCTATCACGCCTCCACGGTTCTCATCATGGCCCCCACATTCTAAAGCGGGCCCCCAGGCTAAGATCTTTGGCGGCCCCCCCTACCTATCTAGTATCTACCTACCTACTAAAGATAAAGGCAGTGTGACGCTCTTCAGTAGCGTTTTCCAAATGGTTTACTCAGTAAAATTAATGTGTATATTTAGTGCTTCTTTGTATATTTTAATACATCCATTTGAATTATGGAGTTGTAAAGTATTGATACACGATTAAAAATTGTATTGTACAACCACATAATACCACATATTAAATCAAATTTGTGATGTGTGTTTACCTCATTTATCTGGTCGACTCGCCTCGCCGGGCCCCAGCCTCTAGCCCTGTCACCCCCCCCCCCCTCCCCTCCCTCCTTGTGGGGGCCAAGGTTCTTATGTGCAGTATACATAATATCGACCTTGATCTGATAGAAAGGTAGTTTTGATAAATTTGATTTTGAAAACTGCTTAAACTTTAAAATGCTCATCACCTGTATTAACAAAAAGTTATTAAAAATTAAAGTTTTTTAAAATAAGGCTGTATGGGCACTCTTATGTTAGGAATACCAGAAGAAGATGAAACACCCTTAGGCCCGTTTCAGACGGGACACCGGTGTCACACTCGTATATAATAAGGAGGTCTTTGTATTCAAATAAACGGGGCTTTGTATTATATTTATGAACGCCCCAGAGCTAATGAGTCAACGCGTGTCAGGTATATTTTTCCGTCGGCCGCTACATTCTCATGCCGCCGATACACTTGTTTTTATTACCGCAGCCAGTTTTATGTTCTAATTTATAACGCGAAATTATGCCATTATTCATTAGCTCTGAGGCGTTCATAAACATAATAAAAAGACCTCCTATATTATATCGAGCGCGACGCCGGTGTCCCGTCTCAAACGGGCCTTAAACATCATAATAATTGTTAAACTTGTTTAGTCGATTAAGCTCATTGGCATATACTCCGTTACTTGAGGTTGTATGGATACTATCCGTGGCTTTATCCAACTGACTTTCTCTTAGGCATGCTTACATACTGTAGTCTGCAATTTATAAGAAATCTTTATTTAGCTACGTATTTTTTTCGACTTATACGAGGTATAAATGAGAACTCTGCCATTCTGGGCAGTGTTGACCTGTGTGTCCCTAATAACTATCTTAGAAATAGAGACCATCAGTTGTTTATTCTCCCAAGGACTGGTAATGCCAATGGGGAGGGCGATAACTATGTTCAACGAAATTTCTTCGGGTGTTGATATATTCCACCTACGTTAGAATGAGTTTTGGTGGACGCTGTTTTATAAATTCTTAAAATAGGGTCTGCTTAACTCATCCGGTGTACTTCCTTGTACCTATCTAATTTATCTACTGATCTATCTCTTTTTATGTAATACTGTTATATTTATATATCTTTGTTTCTAAATGTCATGTTGTGAACGTCTTACACTTATAATTTGTAATGTCCACAATATGTTAAAAAAAAAATAATTGAAAAAAATGAATTGAATTGAATATAGAGTTTAAAGTTTGTGTATCTCTTCCTTTGTTATATTATGTGGGTACCTACTGTCTTTGCTTGTAATGTTATCAACTAATTAGTACGTACATATTTCTTTATCCGAAAATGGATAATATAATATATATCGACACCGTTTATTATTAACAATAAAATAATCTATTTCATAAGTACATTTAAATTACAAAGAATTAAAAATAAGTGTGTGTGTATCTAGTCCAGACTATTTACAATTTAATATCCATTGCATCATTTTTAAACGAAATAAAATAAGAATCATTTGATCTGCTATCTCAAAACACAGAAAACGTTTTAAATAATTATCCTTCATAAGAACCACGACAGAGTTCTGAGAAGTACAATCATCATTCTCGCTCAGGATCTCGTTACTTACTATCGCGACTAGAGTTATCAGATGCAATAACAAAAAATATGACAATAAACATATTGTGAAATCAATTTAAATGAGGACATTTTAAAATATCCACTTTAATTATTGAAGACACGCAATTTTTAAAAACCTTATGTATCAGGCAAAATCTTATAATTATAATTGATTTGAGTTTTTTACTATTCCGTTTGAATGGAATAGTACAGGTTTTGTTATGAAACTAGGGGTATCTAGTGAGAGAATTACGAAACATGTAATTAATAATATGTAAGGTATAATTTACTTACAATATTTAAAAAAATAACAAGCAATAATCAGTTAAGGGAGGACATGCTCAGCGTAGGTCAAAATGGAGCTTTTATTGCATTTTTCGAACTATAATCCTGGACATTCCTTAAACGTTATAGATATAATCTTTTTATATATTTTTGAAGCCTGATGTGGTTTGCATCCTTTACTTCTCCGCCACGTGGACATGATGGCCGGGTAACAAGTCCAAGCTCGTAAAGCTTGGCAGCTAATCCACCATGATCTGTCAAAAACTAACTAGTGTAGTGGTCAGCAGACAATTTGGTTATCTCCAATCATGTGAATTACACAGGTTTGATCGACTTGAAGGTTAGGATTTTTGATCGCTTTTATTACTTTTTTTCTCTCTTCTTCTATTCTCTATTCTTATAATTGTTATAATTGATTTGGATTTTGTACTATTCCGTTTGAATGGAATAGTACCCAGCTAATTAAACTAGAATTCAAATTCAAATCCCATCAAGTATATTTTGATCTTATAAATTAATACGGACGTAGTGTAAGTTGTGTACTAACTTTTATAGAGATAATACTATCGGTATGAATGCAAGATTTCATTATGACACGGCATGTAAGCTATCGCATCACATCATGTGTATGCATAAAGTGGTATCTAGGGCGTGATCAGTTATTGAACTATGAACTTTTTCCATAATGGAAAGATTTTGAAATACATTGAGTTACGCTCAGACGCGGAACAAGGTGTTTTAGCGCCCGGGGTGCATATATATTTTACAAAAATTATATTTCTGATAGCTTTTTTTTTTCATTTAATACGTATTTAAATATGTATGCACGAAACTATTAATGTTATTGAGTTCAATATTTTACGCTCACTATTAGCGTACTTAACTATAATAATATAAACAGTGTAATATTTATATACAAAATATACACTCTCACTTGCCAATCAATTCACATCCAACTACCTATAATATTATATTATGAGAGCTCTGGAAACAAAAACGGCAGTCTCAGACATAGCGAGATCTCGGATGTAATGAGGAAACATTCGTTCACATTTTAGTTTATGATTTTCTCCATACATTCATTCACTTTTATAACCGGATATACCGTGCAAAAATATCGTCAAAAATTTTCTTAAAACTATCAATGCGTCGATCGTTTAAAAACATTTTCGACCGTAAGCAATAAAATCCGACCGTAGGCCGATGCCGCCGGGATCGGATTACGTTTATGACACTAGTTTAGTGTCTAAGTACCTAATTGGTGTTTTCGCCGACAACATTGAAAAAGTATCCACGCATATGGTTGAAATTTCATGTAAAAAATCTAAGCTGCAGTAGGTACCTACCAGCGTTCATTACAATAAACAACTTATTTTGTAGCTTATGAATGCCATGCTTGTTTCGGGGAAAAATTCTAATTGTGTATTTTTGTTTGAATTGCGAAATTTTGTGTTATGTGACAGCTCATTTATACCCATTCTCTGATATAACGAGTAATGCTTATAACGAGAAAATTCAATCGGTTCCATCTTTCTCGTAATAACGAAGTTCGATGGTATTTAATTTACTTGAATCCGTGGTTTTAATTAAAATATAATACTCCGACATAAACCCATACATGTATATAATATTAATATTGATAATTCTTATTTTTGCACATTTTTGCGTATGGGGCAACTGCCCTGCTCGTCCACTCCTTGTAATGTCGCTAGCTACACTAACTAATTAATCTAATTGTACTTTGACAACAAACAATATAATTATTTATTAGTCAATAATATTCAAACCATCTATACATTGTGTAAATATATTATGACGACTTCAGTAAAATATAATACGTATTCGAAAGCATTGCACTACTAAAAAGGTATACTACCCTACATTTTATTTTTCTTACTTAACTTCAGTCTTCAACGTCCATACATTAAAATTCAGGAAATATCTGTAGGTAACTGTTCTATCGACATAAGAATGGTTACGAATAGGGTAGAGTTATAAAAATGTTAACATTTAAACTAATAATACAGTTTTTTAAAACATAATATTAATATTGTTATCCAAATTTGCGATCATTGTAATTTTTATGCTTAGCAACAAACAAATTTCAATAATATAAATAATTTAAAAACATCTCCGATGCATAACTTAACACTACCGTTACGTTAATGTCACCTTAGGTTACACAGCCCATTAAATTGCAAATATTTCAGTTAATATTCACTTAGTCGTCTATTTCTATAACCATCAATATTAAATCTAATTAAAATGTTACTTTTTTAATAATCGATAGCATTATCCGGTAAATACATATTATAATTGATATATGTATATCCGTCAGATTTCATTTTCCTGTCATAAATTATAAATACACTATAAACAGAGCGTCACATTCCATTACGAACAAAAGAGATAGATCTGAAAGTAAATGCGATAAAAAGGGACATATACCTACTCAATTGTGAGAAAAGAAGTAAGTTGTGAAATCAAGATAGTATTATGACTTTTAGGCTTTAGGAATGTATAGAAATACTTGTATGATTATAATAATTAAGTTTGTATGCCTTTTCGATCATTTTATAGATAAAACAATGAAAAAATATTTTTTTATTAGTTTCTTTATTAAACAAGCCCAATAATAGTCGTAAAACTCCCATGCCTGAGGAATTTTTACATATTAAATTATGTAAATATTCTTGACCTCACCGGGAATCGGACCCAGAACTCCGTGATGGAAGGCCAGCGCCTTACGCACTGCACCACGATGATTAAACCTTATCAGACTTGTTTAGGTTGCTAAGCAAGGTATCTTCTTTTTCCTTACTGTAATATTGTTAATCTCGTATGGTAACCCAAGATGACATCACCGGAACGGACGGAATTGATTAGCATCGTAAAGGGAATGCTACATACGTGTGCACATCACAGTGACGAAGGGTGGAAGTAGGCTGTTAAGATCCGACATAGATAGTACACACTAAACTTTGTCAGTCAAACGTATTTATTTTCATTGAACCAAGACTACAATGGGTAGATAGTGTTTGCAAATTTTAAAATTCAATTAAACCCTGCCAAATTTAAGCCATAGTGGATAATAAGTCAAAAAATATTCATGCATCTATTAAAAATATCTAAAATTATACCATTAAGCCATACATAATTTTAAATATTTTATAGATACAAGAATATTTTTTATCGATTATGGTTTGGTATAGGCAGAGCTTAATGAATTTAAAAAAAAAACTAACCAACACCATCTCTAATATGTACTAAATAAATAATAATAAATAATAAAAGTAACGAAAATAAATAAGTATGACTGAAAAACTTTACACATTTTTTTCGAATCACCCATTACATATTATCTATACTATTATGGTTTGGTTTAGGCAGGGTTTAATTGAATTTTAAAAACTAACCAGCACCATCTGCAAATAATAATTGTATTCGTAGTTCAATGAATACAAATAATTAAGACCGACAATGTTTAGTGTGCGCTATTTATGTCGAATCTTAACAGCCTACTTCTACCCCTTGCCACTGGTACATCATATATTTTAACATAATATTCAGTGTATGTAATCAAATTTAAAAAAAAAATTTTAATGTATATTTTTTAATGCTTTGTGCCCCCTAAATCGTACCGCTCGGGTGCATAATTATTTGGCACTGGACTGATTTGCGTATGCGTAAAAAATATGTCGTACCATGTCACAGCGGTCTGTTGTAGTTAGGAATTGCAATACCGGTATTTCAAAACCGGTATTCAATTATTTATTGATACCGAAATACCGGTTTCAAAAATCCAATATACCGGTATTTTCGGTATTTAGAAAGCGATACACATTTATGTTTTTCGAAATTGAAATTAATGTTATTTTGACATTACTTACTACTATATTGTATATTAAATTTAATGTATAAGTTTTATGCTGTCAAAATGCAAATATATTGACTGAAACTAATAAAGGTTAAATAATATTAAAACAAAATCCCTCAAATATACTCATAGACTAATAATTGTCGCGATGAATTAACACATTTCGAAAAAGATAACATTCGTGGCTAATATTTCCAATTATTTTATAACTATTGATCCAACGTTGATAGCATATTCAACGAACGTTGAATTTCAGATAGATTTTTCTGTAACTGGACTTTGTAAAAATTAGCAGTTGTAAAATATTATGATCTACTTATGCATATTTACAAAGGTACTATAGGTACAAAGGTACTGTAGGTTGCTATCAAATAGTGTTTTGAATAGATTTTAATAGTCATACTTATTGATAGGTACTTATTTTTTTCTATAATATGTTTTGACGAATACCGGTATTCAATAAGAAATACTGAAATACCGGTATTGATATAACCATTCAGTATTGCAATCCCTAGTTGTAGTGAAACAAATCGTAACACAATTAATAATGTAATATATATTTTTTTGAATTATGGCAGTTTAGTTTTTCGATACCAATCTTTAACATCGTCTGCAAACACTATCATTCTGCATAATATTGTTGTTCAATCAGTCAAGCTTTCAATCGCATTGGTGGTATACTATACCATCATTTTTGTACTAATACATATTTAGAGTTATTAAAAAAATGTCGAATAACTTTTGTACATTGTTTTTAATACTTTTCAGCGCTACAATTGTGAGTACCTACCTACATGTTTCTTTATTTTAAGAATTTCTCATAAAAAAATCAAATTGAATATTTTAGTAGATATTTTTAATCCATGTTATGGTCATAATAATCATTGTATTTATTTTATTTATAATATGTATGTATATTTGTGGCGAGGCATGAGGCTGTTAAGGTCTGACATAAATAGTGCATACTAAACTTTGTCAGTCATACTTATTTATTTCCATTGAACTAAGAATAAAAATTGCAAATGATGCTGGTTAGTTTTTAAAAAATCCATAAAACCCTACCTAAGCCAAACCATAATCATTTAAGTATGCTATAAGGGATCCGATAAAAATAGTGCATACTTTTTCAGTCAAACTTATTATTTGTTTTCGATGAATTAATAATACATAATATTACAGATGGTGCTGATTAGTTTTTCTTTTGTTCATTAAGCACTGAGTAAACCAAACAATATTGTTATGATTCAATGGCATAATTTTAGATATTTTTTAGATATCACTTGGTTTACGTATGTTTAGGTTTACGTTTGTTTACTATGTAATTGAGTTTATTAAAAGCCTTAAATGGAGATGGGCTGGATACATAGCTCGAAGAAGAGACAATCGTTGGACAAATTTAGTCATCCAGTGGTATCCAAGAAGTACAAAACGTCCGCAAGGTAGACCTAGAGGCTGCTGGAACGATGAAATGATAAAGTTCTGCGGAAGTACGTAGCAACGCAATGCACAGGACCGAGAGAAGTGGTAGCAGCTTGAAGAGGCCTTCATCGAGCAGTGGATAGATTCAAGCTGATGATGATGATGATGATGACTTGGTTTACGGAGGGTTAAATTTAATTTTAAAAACTAACCAACCTTAGATTAAAACCTTTAATCAACACTATATAAAATATGTAGCATTAGTTCAATGAAAACAATTACTCATGACTGACAAAGTGTAATATGCACTATGTATGTCGGATCTTGACAGCCTACGTCCACCCTTCACTAACGAGGTTTATATTATTATTATATTTTAAAAGAAAAATAAATTTAGTTGCCATTTCACTACTTATCCAGATATTATGTTTGCTTTGTTTATATCTAACTTGAGCTCTCATGTCACGTTACAGCTCTATGGGACTTTCCTGTTATATAATTTTAACATTAATAATTATCGCATTCATACCAAATGGGTCTATCACGGAATCTCGTATTTTATATAGTACATATCATAACACTAACTGCCTAATAGTATACCTACATCAATGCATAATCTATTGAGAATGGCTTCTGCAACGAGTCCGAAACGTCGAGGAAAAAAGTAGGAAGAACACGAAATTAGATACGAAAACAAACTATCATAAATGTCGAAGCTGTACAAAACCGATTTCGTAAGCACGTTAATTTTAAAGCTTACTGTTATGGTTTATATAATGATAGAAACGACATACTTAGCTAATTCTATTTCGACCACTGCAACTTTTATTGTACCATCTTTGGAAAGTCGATGTTCTCTATCTGATCAGTATTTTCTTTTCAAGATTTCAATGGTTTTGTTGACTCGCCAAACCTACTCAAAAGGGTGGGTTTACCTTGTCCATCAAGATTTACGCGAAACCAAGCTTTGTACCTTGTCAGCCTTAGCGATTCTAATTATGCACAAATCTCTTTTATTCGGCGCTCTTGTTTTAATTATTATATGTATTTCCAAAATTTTGTAAAATGAACATTGATAGAATTTTTAAATGTAATGTTTTTATATAAAAAAAATAATGTTATTTTTTTTATCTAAAATTATTCATTATTCTTCCTCATTTTTCTTATGTAATTTCTTTATATTTATGTTCTCACTTTATATCTTGTTAGGCTTAACTATATTATAATTTATATATGGAAACTTTGCTGGTTGCAATAACTTTTCACTAAGTATTCTATTTTTGAACGGTTACGACAAAATGTTTTTTATTTGTCTTAAAAACGAGAATTCGGACATTTTCTTTCCTCAGATATTTTTATGTCCTTTCGAGCAAGTTTTTGACAATGGTCGCTGTGTGTCTCCAAAAATTCGGATGGAGACAACGACAGAATTAATATCTAATCATGGTTATCATACAACCGAATCATGGTATCTATAAAACACCGCTGTCCACTTGAAGCCTGATTTTTCATCTACAATATTTATTTTTACTCGTCCGTGGGTTATATAATCCTTCCCCATATTCCCTCTAGCTTCACTAGTAATTCTGTAGACATATACATACGCCATCGCGGAACGGATACGGTACTGCATAATGCTGTCTATCACCGGGTGACCAAATTTATAACACCATTAATATTAATATATTTTTTAAACATTATATTAATTATTTTTTAATAGTAATATGTATGTTAAATACACGATAACAATATTGTATATATTTTTTTTACAATATTGCTCATCAATGAAACATTACTTTTTTATTTAATAATTCACTATAGTATTTTATAAAAGTACTTTATTCGAAAAAATATCGATCGGTATGTTTCTAGAAGTTTTATAAATCCGAAAAACCACATGAATTTAGTTTATACGAGGTGCCGCAAATGTATAAGAAATATGTTACTATTTCTATTAATAACACAGATAAATTGCGTTTGGTTTATTGTTTTCTATTATAATTGTATGACAAAAAAACAATATGTAGGCATGTACTGTTATGTAGTTATATTATACCTACCAAACTTTATAAGTTATAAGGGTTATTAAACTACAACCATGTAATGTGATACAGTTTCTTACATAATATTCTTTACTTGATAAACACAAATGTAAAGGGCGTCGGAAGTCATTCGACATTGTACCCACGCTAGATCATACGAGAGACGGCAATAAACTGATTAAAATGTTATCACTTTAAGATGATGCCCCCTGACTCTCCAAATCCTGATGATCCACCCCCCCCCTCACTCAATTACAGGTACCTCTTCTACAGCGGGTGCGGGCGGCTGTACTCTGACCCGGCGGGATCCCTTTCAAAGTTTAGCGGTACAGGTAAAAGAATGTTTGGAAGCCCTAAGAGTTAAACTAGGTAGCTTTAGAATGTACATCAGAATGAGATTTGGGCTTAAAGCCCAAGTGGGATCCAAACTTGTATAAAATAGAAAATGGGGGAAACCCCCTAGGGACTGGGCGAACATCTTTGATGCTATAAAATGATCCACACAAGATCATAATTTCAACCCGAACATCCCGCTAAAGGATGAACTTTTTGTTTGTTGGACCCATAAGGACGATATTAGGAAGAAGGTTTTTCTTAACTGGTTTCCCTTGAAAGACTTTGAAAAGCGAAGGTAAAATAAATTCAACAGCTCAATACTTAGCTAGATTACATGTGGGAAAGGGCATTAATGTAGTCACAAAACCCAACCCTAGAAATATTAGTCAGGAAACCGAGGTCTTCCTCTCATACCTCACAAGGTCTCAGTTAAAAGACAATGTAGGGGGGGGAGAAATGCGCCGTTGTCATTTATTTTAAGGTCTTTGTAACGCGTATACTCTGTCTTCCATTTTATGTACTTGCATTTCCAATTGAACAAACTTTATGTTTTAACTTCCATGAAAACTTATCGTTTCCCGATCATAATCTCGCTATCTTGTCTAAATACATCCTTGAAGGTAAATTACCTGACGGTTACCTTCAAGACGACGGTCTCTAAACGTAACATCTATGAGTATTACATCAGGAGTTTCACAGAAGTATTGTCCCTGGTAAGGATACGAAGGAAAGGTAATACCATCACGCCACATCAGGTTCCTGTCAACACAAGCCACCTGTTTCCTTTGCCTTCCTCCCAGAGGGACATAACAGTACGTTAAAATTAAACGAAAACGGTGGAGTTTTGCCCGCCCTCTAATTCCACCCACCCAAATGCAATCTACATTTTGCACGTATGTACGGGGGTGGGTATTGTTTCATTTTTATTTCGTAGTTTCCGCAAAATGCTCAATTATTCATATTGTCTATTCTCTGATAACTTGCATTATATTACAGTGGCGAGGGGTGGAAGTAGACTGTTAAGATTCGACATAAATAGTGTACACTAAACTTTGTCAGTAACACTTATTTGTTTTTTTTTTATTAAAGTAAAAATACAATTTACAAGGTGGTGGTTAGTTTCTAAATTCAATTAAACCATACTTAAATTGAGCCATACATCCATGATGGTCGCGCGGCATAAGCGTCGTGGGTCCCAGGCTCGAATCCTGTGTCTGACAAGTACACATATTGTTTTTCAAAAATATGTATGAGTCAGAGTATGGACCTAATAGGTTGAGCAAGTGGCTGACATCCATTTCTCGTAAAAAGAAAAAATTTGTTAATACAAGCCTCCAATTTTTGAAGGCCCATATGATCGTATTGTCGAATATGGTCCCCACCCATATGGTCGAAAATAAATGAGCCATAATAGTTTAGGGATTTATACTATGGGCGATCTGACAAAAATAGTGCACACATAGTTATTTGTTTTTGTTAAATTAAAAATACATATTACAGATGGTGTTATAATTTTTTTTAATTCATTAAGCTATGCTTATACCAAAACATAATCGATAAAAGTATTCTTCTATCTTCTAATACGAGTATATAAAAAATAATATTTGTTTGTGGGTTTGTTTGTTTGTTCGTTTTGAATGCACTGCCATACCGTTCATCCGATTGCGATAAAACTTTGTCAACTTATTGCTTGCACTTTCGCAAAGAGTATAGGCTATACTAATATATAAAAATTAATGTCTGTCTGTCTGTATGTCTGTCTGTCTGTGTGTCTGTCCCGTATGCGTTCCTATACCATTCATCCGATTGCGATGAAATTTTGGCAAGTGGTTGTATGCATACCCATGAAGGTTTCTAAATTAGAAAAATCATCATCTTCTTCTTCATTCTATTTTCTTTTATTCGTATGGTTCCTATACCATTCATCCGATTGCGATGAAATTTTGGCAAGTGGTTGTATGCATACCCATGAAGGTTTCTAAATTAGAAAAATCATCATCTTCTTCTTCATTCTATTTTCTTTTATTCGTATGGTTCCTATACCATTCATCCGATTGCGATGAAATTTTGGTAAGTGGTTGTATGCACACCCATAAAGGTTTCTAAATTAGAAAAATCATTATTTTTTTCTTCTTCTTTATTCTATCTTCTTTTATTCGTATTGTTCCTATACCATTCATTCGATTGCGATGAAACTTTCATCGGTTGTTGTGGTAACACCCGTAAAGGTTTCTTAATTAGTACAACCATCTTCTTCTTCTTCTTCTTCTTCATTATATCTTCTTTTATTCGTATGGTCCCTATATCATTCATCCGATTCCGATCGTCAGTGGTTGTGACAACACCCGCGAAGGTTTCTGAATTTGTACAACCATCTTCTTCTTCTTCTTTATTATATATGTATTCTTTTATTCGTATGGTTCCTATATCATTCATCCGATTGCGATGAAACCTTCATCAGTTTTTGTGGTAACACCCTTAAAGGTTTCTGAATTAGTACAACCATCTTCTTCTTCTCCTTCATTATTTCTTCTTTTATTCGTATGGTCCCTATATCATTCATCCGATTGCGATGAAACTTTCGTCAGTGGTTGTGCCAACACCCGCAAAGGTTTATGAATTTGTACAAACATTTTCTTCGTCTTCTTTATTATATCTTCTTTTATTCGTATAGTTCATATACCATTCATCCGATTGCGATGAAACCTTCGTCAGTTGTTGTGATAACACCCGCAAAGGTTTTTGAATTAGTACAACCATCTCTTCTTCTTCTTCTTCTTCTATTCTATATTCTTCTATTCGTATGCGTTCCTATTCCATTCATCCGATTGCAATAAAATTTTCGTCAGTAATTGTGCCAACACCCGCGAAGGTTTCTAAATTAGTACAACCATCTTCTTCTTCTTCTTTTTCTTCTTCTTCATTCTATCTTCTTTTATTCGTATGGTCCCTATACCATTCATCCGATTGCGATGAAACTTTCGTCAGTGGTTTTGCCAACACCCGCAAAGATTTCTGAATTAGTACAACCATCTTCTTCTTCTTCTTCATTATTTCTTCTTTTATTCGTATAGTTCCTATACCATTCATCCGATTGCGATGAAACCTTCGTCAGTTGTTGTGATAACACCCGCAAAGGTTTTTGAATTAGTACGACCATCTTCTTCTTCTATTCTATATTCTTCTATTTGTATGAGTTCCTATTCCATTCATACGATTGCGATGAAACCTTCATCAGTTTTTGTGGTAACACCCGTAAAGGTTTCTGAATTAGTACAACCATCTTCTTCTTCCTCTTCTTCTTCATTATTTCTTCCTTTATTCGTATGGTCCCTATATCATTCATCCGATTGCGATGAAACTTTCGTCAGTGGTTGTGCCAACACCCGCAAAGGTTTATGAATTTGTACAAACATTTTCTTCGTCTTCTTCATTATATCTTCTTTTATTCGTATGGTTCCTATACCACTCATCCGATTGCGATGAAACCTTCGTCAGTTGTTGTGATAACACCCGCAAAGGTTTCTGAATTAGTACGACCATCTTCTTCTTCTATTCTATATTCTTCTATTTGTATGAGTTCCTATTCCATTCATCCGATTGCGATGAAACCTTTATCAGTTTTTGTGGTAACACCTGTAAAGGTTTCTGAATTAGTACAACCATCTTCTTCTTCTTCATTATTTCTTCTTTTATTCGTATGGTCCCTATATCATTCATCCGATTGCGATGAAACTTTCGTCAGTAATTGTGCCAACACCCGCGAAGGTTTCTGAATTAGTACAACCATCTTCTTATATTCTATCTTCTTATATTCTATCTTCTTCTATTCGTATGCGTTCCTATACCATTCATCTGATTGCAATGAAATTTTGATCAAGTGTTGTGCTCACGCCCGCAAAGGTTAATGAATTGATAAAACTATTTTCTTCATCTTTTTCTTCAATTCTATCTTCTTCTATTCGTGTGCGTTCTTATACTATTCATCCGATTGCGATGACATTTTGACAAGTTGTTGTGCGCACGCCCGCAAAGGTTTTTGAATTAGTACAACCATCTTCTTCTTCTTCTATTCGTATGCGTTCCTATACCATTCATCCGATTGCAATGAAATTTTGATCAAGTATTGTGCTCACGCCCGCCAAGGTTTCTGAATTGAGGCAACCATTTCTTATTCTTTTTCATCTATTCTATCTTCTTCTATTCGTATGCGTTCTTATACCATTCATCTGATTGCGATGAAATTTTTGTAAGTTGTTGTGCGCATACCTGCAAAGGTTTCTAAATTAGTATTATATAAAATACAAAGTTCGTTTAATCCAATTTTGGTTTGTTAGTGCATATTAATAACATTAATAACGTTTGTGTATTTTGGATTCGATTTTAATTTAGTGTTCTTTTGTTTGACCTTTACTCCTATTAGAATTATTTTCATATTGATATATTGTATTACACAGATATTTTAATATTAAAAAAATAATTACCTCTTATTATTTTTTAAACATCTAAGATAAATATAACCACGAAGCGACCCTGTGCGAAGCCGGGTACTTCAGCTAGTATTATATAAATATAAAATATCTAAAATTATCTATGGTTTAATGAATGGCATAATTTTAGATATTTTATAGATAAACGAATATTTTTTTACTATCTTCTACTATGGCTTGGATTAGGCAGGGCTTAATCGAATTTTAAAAACTAATAAATAATATCTACACATGGTAGTCTTAGTTCATTGAAAACAAAAATGTTTGACTGACAAAGTTTAGTGTACACTATTTATGTCGAATCTTAACAGCCTACCTCCACCGTTCGCCACTGACTAATGGATTACTCTGGCTGATAATAATGATAATAATATATTGTGTGAATAATTTAATTCAGTGTTGTGATGTGTTGTCTGCTAACTTCATATCGTAACAAGTTGATATCTATTCCATTTAGATTACAACAGCCTACCTCCACCCTTCGCCTCTGTTACAATATAATATATTATGCACTCTATCATCTTGATGACGCCCTCAAATTTTGCCTACTTCCTGTTACCAATACATTGTAATGAAATTTAGGGACAGTCCTGATCTTTTTTTCTTTTTTTTGTTAAATTAAACATTATTTGCATTAGTGCGTGCGGGTGGGGTTTTGATAAGAAGTGGGTGAGGGTCCGGAGCCGAAGCCATACTTCTAGGTATGTAATAATATAGTTACTATAATATATTAAAACCAATTTTCATGTATGTTTCGGAAACCTGGTGCATAACCAAAAACATAGAGAGTGTTCAGCTCGTTTCAGCAGAACGTGCTGCGTGATCTTCGGACCCATTAATGATACACAGTTAAGGCAGAGACGGATACGGTTTTTACGGGATCCCATACATCGTACAGTCCATCAAATTGGGCTACCGTAAATGGCGAGTCCCACATTATAGAGAAAATCGGGAAGCAGGGAGGCAAACCAAGACCTCGTCAACCCCGTACGAGGTGGAGGGACAGTGTCAAGTTGGATATTTTCAATTTGGATTTATCGTCTTAAACTCAGGAAAGTAGTTATAGAACAACCTGGATGGAGGCAGATGCTCGATAAGGCCGAGATCTGTATAGTGTTTTAGCGCTATGGATAATAAGAAAATAACATGCGGCGTTTTGGCCAGAAACTTGTATATCACAATTTTATTGAATGAATAAATAAGGTTGATATTTTTGAAATCTTGTTTTTATTTAATGAATTGTTTATTCGCTGATAAGGTACGAGTATGATATCTGATATAATATACATAATATTATGTAGTATACGAGAAATAATTAATATTATGTCAATAAATTTGTAGTAAAATAATGTCGTAAGACAATTTTATTGTACCTTTACATAATAGGTATATTTACTCAACACTCAAACAGTATACATTTTTGTTCTTTGTAATCGAATTTTTTCCCTAAATCACAGTTGCGTCGGATGGGAACCACCCCTTTATCTGAACAATCCATATAATTTTTACACGACAAGGAATCAACAAAATACCCCTTCTCCGTACACTTTCCATCACCATCTGTACCGGTTGGTGGAGTAGGATCTTCGCATTTGGCACCATTAAACTCTTCATTGAACGGACACACGAACATCTGAGGGAAGCTAGTTGTACCATTCTTGAGACAAATATAATACATGCTTGGGTTACCTGCAATTACCCCACTTTGTCCTGTTGTGTTGCACGCTGGTGCAAAAGGTTGACATGTTCCATTAACCAGCTTATTTCTGCAGAGTGTCGAAAGAGGGTCGTAACTATAACCTTCGCCACATTTGAAGGATTCTGGTTTTGGAATGGGTTTAATTGCACTTGCAGCTGATGGTAAACACATGTGATACTTCATACAGTTGAAGGCGTCAGGGAACATGCCAACTTGGTGACAGATGAATTCGTAGTCTACAACATTTTGGTCGCATTGGGGATTTGGCTGATTTGTGCAATCGCCAATAGTGTCAAGGCAGGTGAGGCCTTCGGCGCAAGTGTACAATTCCTCCTTTAGCCAAGAGCCATCAGGGAGTTCTATGCAATACGATACTTGGTCACAGCTATCACATGTTTTCCCCGGTTTGGTACAATTGACTCCATCAATGGACAGTGTTTCGATAGTGATTTGGTCTAATATGTAGGTTTCACCATTGCTCGGAGCGGGAATCTGGGAAAAGGCAAATAAGAACACACTACTTTAATTATAGAATAGATATGACTACATAATATGAAATAGAAATAATAAATATGGTTTATCTACTTAAATACCTGAGTAGTATTCTCAAAAAAGCTAATAGAAAAAATACATAAGTTGTGACACCTCTATCGTATTTTTAGAAAAACCTGAAATTACTAAAACCACAAAACCGTAATCTCATTAATAAGAGCACAAAAAATATTAAACTAAGTTGTCTCGAATGTTTTCTTTATAGATTTAAGATACACTGGCTCTCTCAGATTTTTATTTTATCAAATAAAACGTGTAATAAAGAATAAATAAAAAAATAATTATTTTAATATATCCTATATTTTAATATATAAAGTATCCATTTGGCCGACAATGTAAAAAATAATACAGTATTTAGAATTCTAGAAGTCACAGATTACTTAGTGTACACAATAAGAATAAGAATAACGGGGAAAAGGGTTCACCTCGCGCGAACCGTGGGAAACGACTGGGACCATAACAAAAATGTGTAACGTTCTAGCGTCACTCACTAGTCCACAGATACTGGTGAGTGGGGGTTGCAATACCGGTATTTCAAAACCGGTATTCAATTATTTATCAATACCGAAATACCTGTTTCAAAAAAACAATATACCGGTATTTTCGGAAATAAGAAAGCATACACGTTTATGTTTTTCAAAAATGAATTTAATGTTATTTTTTCATTGCCTACTATTACTTATTGCTGTATGCTGTCAAAGCGCAAATAGATTAATCGAAAACAATAAAAGTTAAATAATATTAAAACAAAATTATTGGTTTTAGTATATTAAATTAATGTAGGTACCAATTAATTCAATATTACTAACCCATATACTAAAACTGATAGCCAACATTATAACGCAATTCGATAAGCATTTCATATACCAACTACTGGTTTAAATCGTCGTAATTTAGTAAGATGCTCGTAGCCTAATTGGAAAATCATACTGGCGCGAATCCAGCAGATACAGGTTCAAATCCCGTCGAGGGTCGTATTTTTTTCAACAAAATGATTTTTTCTAGTGTGTGAGATGTTTTCAAAAATTATGTTTAGAATTATTTTTATTCGGCAATTGAAAATGTCCGTTCTGGACTCGACGAAACTGGTCTTGTTAAAAATTAGGAAACTAAATAAGAAGTGATTGTTATTTCTAACCAACGTCTTTTCGTCAAGAAACCACAGTTTAAACATCTTCCTATTGTAAATACTTTATAAATAATTACTAGATAAAAAGAACTTTTTGTATACGACGTTTTTATATTTTCTGTTGAATCATATAAAGTTGACAATTCTATGTAGTAATAAAAACTTTTTATTGTACTTGATAGAAATACTGAATAAATATAGAATACTGAAATGTCATTTTGACATTTCATATTGATTTCCATAGAAACACACGTATATATTAATACTTTAGTTGCTAGGAGCCCCTTAGCAACCAACAATAATAACTTTCCATACAAAACAGAATTAATTGACAATGAATTCAATTCTGCTTAAAAATGGTTAAAAGTATAAAAAAATGCATTGTCGTCGTGTTTTGATATATTCTAAAAGTTTCAAATGTCTAGCTAGTCGGGAAGTTATTTAAAAATCTTCAATCGTCCAATACGAATCTTAGATAAATAAGAAAAAAATAGTACTGGACAAACAATAATACGAGATAATAAAAACGTGGTAATAAAGAAAATACTTACTATGAGTATACCACAGAATAGGAGATACGAAGCAAATTTATTTAGAGACATTTTGACAGTTTGTTAGTAGATTTTGTGGGTAATACTTTTCTAAGTAGTAAAATAACAACTAACATTGAAATCGGATTCAGTGGTGTCTTAAGTAGCTGTTTTCTGTCAACAAATTATCTAGATCAATTTAATGTAACAAATTATTATATTAATATAACTATCAGATTCCAGGAATAACATGATTATTGTGATTCATTGAAATACTTATTGTTTTTTTGGCAGTTATCGCTTTCATGATCAAGACATTCAAGATATTGTATTACGACAAGTAAAATGCATTAAGTCGGACTATTAGTACGTCTTGTTTTGATTACGTACTCAATTAGGTAAATAATATAATCAATTACATAGAAAGATGATAATGTCATTATCACACATATGGAAATCTAAACTTAATTTTCTTTATTTGGGTCACCCATTCAAATATTTTTTTTTCTACAATCTCTCTCCCCCCATTGAAATTCTAAGCGTAATATTTAAGTAGATAGTAGTATGAATACTTTTTGCATTTCATTCATTACCAGGGTCTTGGGAAGTACATACTGGAACGTATCGAGCACAACTTTCACAATTTATTTGTAGCTACTATATATATCTCAGTGGCGACGGGTGGGAGAATGGGAAAACTGGGCGCCAGGACAATTGGGCACCGCACTGTCGAATAAAAATAGACGGTCGTTACGATTCTATACAGAAAGTAGACGAGGAATTTTAATAAGTTTATATTTACTACTTAATAGTTTTAATTCATTTTGCTCTTAACATAATGTTTTTTATTGTGGATTGAAAATTATCATGCCTGATTCTTTATATAAAAATAACAGAACTCTTTTCTCGTTGGAACTTAAACATATGCACAATTAAATGATTATTTACGTGTGCATATTTAAATTCTCCCCAAGTATTAAATAATAATTTAAATATAAATAATAATATCAAATATATATTTTTAAACTACCTATCTATAATTCACGAACGTCTATTTATATTCAAAATTCTTTCGATTGCATGGCGCCCAGCCGTCCCGGCGCCAAATCGTCCTAGACCCACGGGTGGAGGTAGACTGTTAAAATCCAACACAAATAGTGCACACCAAGCGTTGTCAGTCACACTTATTTATTTTCATTTAACTAATAATAAAAATTGCAGATGGTGCTGGTTGATTTTTAAAAATCAACTAAACCCATTCTAAGCTCTGGAAAACCATGATTTTTTACCTTATTTTCATCTGGACCATATTTATAGCCAAAAATGGAATGGCGGGTTTTTTTTCCTATGAAACTTACATAACTCAGACAAAGAATACTACATAATATTTATTATTTTGACATTTCTATTTTTTAACGATTTCTAATCAATATCTCCGTATTAATGCAATTTTAAATATTATTTAAAAACATTAATAAATATAATGAAATAGTTGATTATAAGCATGTAATCATAGTGTTCTTATTAAAAATGCATATTGACGTCGTAAGCATAAAATACAGAACAAGCCCTATCTGTTCTCTGTTGCAGTGCTCCGCAACCGGTGTGTCGCGAGACGATGCTAGGTGTGCCCGCGGTGCATTGCTTCCAAAAAAAAAACTAAATATTTTTGTAAATTATACAATACTTACTTAGTAGCGAAATTTGCGTATATGGGTGGTAATATATTTGAGCACCTGCATGAACTTAATAAAACAATGCAAGGTCGGAATGAAAATAATAATTATATTGACGTGCTCTGATAAATTAGAAGGAGTTTAGACATAGATCTCTACAAATGTATCAAAAGACCTACCAGATCACCATTAAAAACAAGAAATTAATTATTTTGGATCCGTCTCAAAAACATTTAACTTTGCTGCAAAAGAAATTTCATCATTACTTTCACACAATCAATATGACTGGATTCGAAAGCCTTTTGCAACCAATGCCGAAAATTTTATAGAAGCGCTTTCCCTATAAATTTGAGAGGAATTTGTTGAATTGAGAAACGACCGGACGGAACGTTAAAACTGAACTTCGCCGATATTCCTTTGGATATTTTCTGGATATC
This sequence comes from Rhyacophila brunnea, assembly GCA_022495005.1. Lineage (NCBI taxonomy): Eukaryota > Metazoa > Arthropoda > Insecta > Trichoptera > Rhyacophilidae > Rhyacophila > Rhyacophila brunnea. Next base: position 339,913 of record JAGYXB010001003.1, read on the forward strand.
GGTTAATAAAGAATATCTTTGGATTTCCGCCAAGACTACCGCACTTCAGCTCTAAGCTTCTACGACATATCTAGGTGAGCAAAGTTTTTCAACTCAAGTTATAATTAAAAATAAAAAGCAGTCTTGCCGGATGGGTCCTTGACCAAGAACTTCGGTTGCTCTTCCAATTAATATCAAGTCAAAATATATAAAACTTTTACGCTCATTGAAACTACCCCAGTTTAATTAGTTATTATATTGATAATATAAAAATATATGGAAATATGTACATTTAGTTTTCATCGTCTGTTATGTATATTTAATTATGTGTCAAATTAAAAAACATAAATTGATGTAATTTTGGTGCATGGCCCCCAGAAAGGAGGGGGTTGACAGGGCTCTAGCCTGGGGGGGGCAGGCTAAGGGGGGGTGGCGTAGCAGGTCAACTAGATAAATCCGACAACAAATACAAAAAAAATGCTAAACATACAATCAATACCATTAATTATATTACCTTGAACACCATTTGAAAAACGCTATTTTAGAGTATCACACTGTCTTTAAAACGCATTCGCTGCGAACCATTTAATGAATATTCAATTACCACATTTAAATAACATGCTAATTATATATAATGGCCACCTGATGGGCAACGCACCAGTTGTATTGGACGCAGCGATTAACCTTAGCGATAGGTAGGGGGACCCGCCAAAGATTCTAGCCTAGGGTCATCTTTCAGTATGTACTAGGTGTGGTATGCCGCAAAATTCTGGGAAGACCTTTGGTGTGCCGTGGGTGATAAAAGGTTGCGGAGCACTGCTCTATTAAATAAAATTATCGATTCATCGTAAAAGATTTCAACGTATATTTTGTAAGGCCGATAGTTAAATGACGTCAGCTCTGTCTGGCGCGAAGTAAAAGAATTCGTAGGCGCCAGAAATGCAGCATACAGTTGTAGCGCATATATTTCTTTTCGATGACTGCAGCTTTGTCAAAATAATTTTAATAATAAGATAATTTTAAAAAAATCTATAGCTTCAATCAGATATAAATTTATATATTATTTAAATAATAAATGATAAGTTTATCTTTTGATTTTAATTTATCAGTTAGTTAAGTCATAGACTTAAATTATTCAGTCAGTTGAGTATTTTAAAATGTCTAGTTTTACAGATGAAATTATGTATGTTACGTTTACGAATGTTTAGGAAAATCTTCTTCTTATTGTGCCATCCTCTAGCGGAGGTCGGCCACCATCAAGGCGATCTTATCTTTGTCGTCCACTACCGGGAAAAGTTCAGTGGAGCTGCACTCGTACCAATCACGGAGGTTCTTAAGCCACGAAATGCGGCGCCGTCCTCTGCTACGCTTTCCATTGATTTTTCTTTGAATGACAAGTTGGGGAATGTGTATTTTTGTCCTCTCATAATGTGGCCAAGGTACTGTAGTTTCCTGGTTTTGATACTACGTAGAACTTCTCGGTCCTTCCCCATTCGATTGAGAACAATTTAGGAAAATACACAATCCAAACTCATCGCTCAATTTAATATCGTCAGTGAGCTTTTGAAATGTAATCGAGTTAGTGTGTCGCTGTCATTAGTGTGTACCTATTCATCAGTAATGTTATCGGATTATCTTCTTATTTCCCGTAAGTATACCTGTATAATATATCTGACAAGTGTGCGTTCTCGACAGCCTACTTCTTTTAAAAAGTCACCCTTCGCCACTGCCTTATATACCTACCTATCTACCTTATGCGTTATACTGGCTAATGCAATAACTACCTTTAAACATCAGATAATATGCAATACTACTAAAGATTTGGATAGGGCAGGGCAGGGCGTAGGCAATTAAGCGCGCGTAGGCAATTAAGCGCGCGTCTAAAACGATTTGAATTTGAATAATACGATTTAAAAAATCGTATTATTGTGTTTCCTTCCTTTATCTGCCGTATAGCAGGAATGCATCGTTTGTCTACCATAACAGGACGTTGTTGTTTTGTACTTTTACATAGGAAATAATCAGGGAATACAGAATTAATGCCAACTGAAATATCTAACGGGTGTGGAGAATATGGGATAAACTTATACACGAGTCAAGAATACGTCATTCTAAGTTTGTACTTCTTTCTGTCAACTGCTTTCTGCTTATGCACTGACGTTCATTCAATATTGGTGTAATTTACCTTTTTTTATTCAACTAATAATTCAAAATATTTAAGAATGTAACATTTTTTTTATTGAACATACATAATATTGAAAATATATTTAATTAATTGTTTTAATTACTGACCGTCGTCAGGGATCACTTGAACTTGCTAATAATTTTATTTTTAACTATTTTTTCTCAACAAATAATTCACAAGATTTAAGAATGTAACATTTTTTTGCCAAACCCAGGATTCGAACATGGGACCCACGACGTTATATGCCGACGCATAAGCCGCGCGGCCATCGTGGGCAATATTGCACATCTATAATGTGTGTTTCATTTTCGTAAGACACACACATTCAAAACGATGTTTCAAAGTATAGTTTATTGGGGTATAGCCTATCTGAATTCTATTTGACATACATAATTTTGAAAAACACTTATTATAAACCAATAGAAAAAATCTTTTTTTTTTGAAAAAAGTAACACACCCGGCAGGAATCGAACCTGCATCTCTTGGGTTTACGCCCCGTCCGCGCATTGTCCACTATGCTACTAGGTGACATACTAATTACGACAAATTTTAACTATTGGCCTTTTATAATACCTGCTCACAGCGCTCTTCCAAATCAATCTACTATTGGCAATCGGTTTTTGTTTATTAAATCAAAGTAGGTACCTACTACTTTAATTACTAACTGACGTCACGGATCTCTCCTATATTTTATGATGTAACTTACTCGAACTTGCTAATAATTTTTAATTAACTATTTCTTTTATTCAACGAGTAATTCACAAGATAAACCCAAGAGATGCAGGTTCAATTCCTGCTGGGTGTCTTACTTAAAAAAAAAAAAAGATTTTCACATTAAAAGATGTCACTGCATGCGAATATATTTTCAACATGCCTCTCAAGTTGTTATTCCATTCGTATTCCTTGCTGTAAACAAATCCCTGTGTTGCCGCCATTATCGCTATTCTAACATCACTTTAATCATTCTGTCAGATTGCTGAGAAATCTGAGAGATTCTGATAGCAGAGAAATCCAATAAATATATATTTGGAATTCAAAAATATGTCATACTATCATATACGCCAAACTCATTCAGCATAAAACTTACTTAGTTTGCTTTATTTCCTTTTTTATTATCTTTAAACTACTTTTTACCTAAAAAATATATTGTTAAATTTGTTTTTTTTTATCTTATATTTATCAATCAGAGCAAACATTTTTTTATAATCCCTTGATTTTGGTGAAGAAAATTAATACATCGACTCATTTTTACCCTTCAGGTGGAAGAACGACTTAAGACATTGACTCATTCAAAAGACTGTATTAATAAGACCATGTGCAAATAACTCAATTTTCACCTCATTTAATAGGGGTGAATAGCAAATAAAACTTTCATAGAAAACAAAATATTTAAAAAAAAAAAAATTCAAACATACGTGTAAAACTTTTCAAAAACTTTAACAGCGAAGTCGTTCTTCCACCTGTGTCCTCAATTGTTCATGTAAATTTAAATGATACTGGTTTCATACATTCGTAACAAACTAAAGTTTCTAAGTTTAAATTGACAAAGTGAAATAGGAAGAGTGGTTTAAATAAATTACATATATATTATTAAAAAAAAAGTTTATTTCATTTTATAAGATTTACAGTCAAATATATTATTTTTATTATATTATTTAAACAGGTACCTAGATCAAGATTTTCAAAAAAATAATGTAAGTGCCCATACAGTAATAATTATTATAACATTCATTATACATTTGTATATTACTTGGATACTGTATAGTAAATTTGATGCGCATTCTGATAATTCAATGGGTTGATTTTTTGGACAGTTAATTTTTTAAAAAAATAATGAAGGGCTTAAAAAAATTATTATGTTGTGTTTCGGTATATGTTTATTATATTAAATAAGATAAAAGCCTGATATAAATATGTGTATTGCCATCAGACAACACTAATAATTTAATCGCGATAAATACACAACTCGTCTTTATCAATCAAGTATCAAATTCAAATGGTTGTATGGCATTGGAATTCAATACATTTTTGTTGCTTATAATTGAATTTAAGTCCCGTTGAACATGTCTTTTTGTTTGGGTTGGCATTCTTATCCGGACACTCCACGTAAGCTTTACAATTCAGCGGATCCGCGAATAGGCCCTTGACGATACATTTACCATCGTCATTCGTTGCAGGAGGAGACGATTGATCTTCGCACCTCTGTCCATTGAACACTTGACTAAATGGACAGCAAAAAACATTCGGGAATGCAGTAGTGGAGCCTGCCGCCCTAAGACAAATATAGTACATACTGGGATTGGCTCCAATCATGCCTGTCTGACCTACTGTGGTACAAGGAGGAGCGAAGCTCTTGCAAGTGCCATTTACCAGTTTGTTACGACATTGAGTAGACAATGGGTCATAACTGAAGTTTCCTCCACATTTGTACGAGTTTGGTTTGGGGTTTACAGTAATTGCTTTGTTGGAATCACTGCCTTGTACACACATGTGATATTTAGTGCAATCAAAAGGGTCTGGGAACATGCCAAGTTGGTGGCACACAAATGCGAAATCAATAATGTTTGAGTCACATTTAGGATTGGTTTGATTCGTGCAGTCGTTGAGTGAGTCCATGCACGTTTGACCAGCCGGACATTCATACAAGTCTTCTTTTATCATGTCTCCACCAGGCATCTCAATGCAGTATGATACACCGGTGCAAGTCGAGCACATCTTTCCTGGTTTGGTGCATTTTGCTGGTTCAGGTACATCGGCGTAGGGCAAGAAGATACTTTCCATCTCGTATTGAGCCTGAAATAAAAATAAAGAGATTAATAATAATAAATGAAAAAAATCTACGAAGATAGACCAATTATATTAATATACCGACTGTAGAATTTAAAAAAGACGTAATCCACCAAATCAAAATTTTCAGGAGGCACAAAAACGTTTTTGTTGTGTTTTTTGGTTTTAAGTTAAAATACAACATAGACATAACCGTAAATTGCGTGACAATTAATAATTTGGTTTTTATATCCCTAATATGATCTTAGTTATTGAGTTAATTAAAGAAAAACAAACAAAAATGATTGTCACGTCGTTTTTCCCACGTCACTTCCTTGTTTTTTTTAATTGCCATTTAAATTTAGATAATAAGTCAGCATTTTTTTCAGCTTACATCCGACCATAAAACGTATATTTAGTCCGTATAACGCTAATATCCAATATAACCTAAGCTGATAAAAGGGCTTTTAAATGTTTAATGTATTATTATAATACCAACTATATTACGTAATTTGATAAGCATCTCTATGTAAGAACTACTAGTTTAATTTGTCGTAATTAAATAGGATGCCCGTAGCTTAATTGGTAAAGCACATTGGCGTAAATTCAGTGGTTACAGGTTCATATCCCGACGGGTGTCGTATTTTTTTCAAAACAATTTTTAGTATAATTTTATCTGAGGTATTTTCAAATTATGTACTTATATAAGATTATTAAAAAAAATATCTTAATAAGCTGCTTATTGGTGGGGGGGGGCAATATGTATTAATTCACGGTCCCTTTAATCGTAAATCCATCCCTGAGTGTAATGATTATTAAAAATCAGTTATTTAAATTCATAAACTAGATAATAATTATATTATAACATAATATTAATTAGGATGATGTAATTATTCAAAGTACTTACAAGGGCTGCTCCAATAAGCACGAAGAAAAACAAAGAATTTTGCAGCACCATGATTGAAGACTTGATCTTCAGCACTTTCAGGACTAAAAGAAATCTATAGGTACGCAGTCTTTTTCAGTATCTCTTTAAATACTTCACGACAGTCATAACAAACCATAAATTCTGATTATCAATCTTATCTGTATCGATGATCAATAGATTGTGAACAAACACATATTATCACAATCAATTAAATATAATGTATTCCTATAAATTAGTGATTAACAAAAGGCCCGTACTTTTTCAATTATTTTTTTTTATATATAATATTATTATTATAATCATCTTTTTAAATGCTTCTCACCATTGCTGCGGAATATATTCTTCAGGAAACAGGTGAGAAAGAAAATGTCTAGTCTCATCTGGTCTCGAAGTTAAGCTTATTTCACACTACTAATAAACTAACGAATACTATCCGTGGCTCTATGGAATTAACCTTTCTCTTAGGTATGCTTACATACTGTAGTTTAATGTTTAAAAGAGATAATTTTATTTCATTTTCAATTTCAAAATCAGGCAAGTCCACCTTTAGATATTTTTGATTTTTTTGTAAATTTGCTGAAGAACTACTGCTTTCTAACATTTCTGCATTACCAAAATGTGTTTTTTAAATTTCACCCTTGTGACTGTGTATTTGAGAAAACAAAAAGCCGTTTTTCTCCTATTCATCTATTATGGACTTGGCTGAATTTGAAATCTAGCGACACATATATTTAGATCCATATATTTTTCGACTTATACGCGGTGTAAATGGAAGCTCTATGACGGTGACGTCACTAGGCAAAATGTCACCCTAAATTAGACTCAGAATACCACCCCCTATCATTTTTATATTTAAAATTTTCTGCAATTTCTTCAGGTAGGTACCTACAAAGTACACACCATTTACCGAGAATTAGAGCAATTCCGTGAAATTTACTCTCAAACAGTGGTGGTTTTAAGTGGTGCTGACAAGTTTGAAAGTACCTCTGTCAAAATGTTGTCTTTGCGATAAACCTCAATTACAACATGTATCACAATACAATAATAGTCATGATGTCAGATTTTTTGTGCTTCAATTATATTTAAACTAAGGTTTTGATTGTTACCTATTTTATACTGAAGTGACATTATCGTTTGCTTAATGAAAAGCACCACTACTCTCAAAAACTGTAATATTTGTATTACACCCCTATGTAACACATGACCCGCCCACCTCCGTGGGACGTCACTATTCTACGATGCTTATTAGTAGTCACCTATGTGTCCATGAGAACTGAGAATTGTACATTTTCTATAGAGCTTTTAATTTTAGATGTGTTTAAATCTAACAAAATCAATGTGCAAATTTACAATAGATTTAAAATGTATTTCAGTATCTATCAAAATTATTAATTTACCTCAATATTAAAAATCATCTAAAGATAGACTCACCCCATTGTCAACTCTAACCGTCTTGCTCATTATACAATCCATCGCCACCCAAAGGTTTCGAACTGATACACTGATACGAGCGCGTTATAGACACTCGAGTTCATGAGCTGACATGTTAGTCCTCGGTTCAAACTTAATTGATCAAATACACTGATCATGCCCCAAAAAAAAAAAGTCAACACACGGTTATACGTTTGAGTATCGCAAGACGCCGCCGCGCCGCGTCTGCCAAACCACTACGGCCGATGGCTTGTCAAGCTTCTTATGCCCGTTTCACACGGGACAGCTGTATCCAGCCACCGGCGTGTCGAGTGGCTGCATTTACACATAAATGAATAGGCGAGTTTTGCGTTCATTTATATGTAAATGCGGCAGCTCGACACACGGTGGCTAGATACAGGTGTCCCGTGTGAAACGGGCTTTACTCTCCCGGCCATAAGGATTTTTAGCCGTTCTTCAAGAGAAAAATGCCACTAAAAGAGACCCGATTTAAATCACAGGATGACATTATACTACACTAATACTATGTATAGGGATAAACAACTCAATCCGCAGCATATTGATCGGCGATATTAAATACATTACCGCAATTACAAATTCTCTAATAATATCCATTCCCCGTACTGTCAAATTATTGCAAACTCAGTAAATTAATAGCTTACTGTAGTTATAATTTCTGCGATATCCATTTTTCCATATAGTCAGCAATGTCCGATGAAGCAAACTACTTAACAGCGCTCGGAATGGAGCGGAACGCACCGGTGCGCCGTTCCAGTTCGTGAATTCCTCGACAATTCCGTTCCGTGTCGTAGAATTCTCGAATCTACCGTTCCTTCTCGTGATAACCTGATAGCGAGATGTCTCGTAAACTTCTCGAGCCTCTCATATGGCGTTCAGAATGTGTTGAAATTGAAGAATATAAATTCGTAAGTATATAAAAAAAATCTTTCTATTAAACAATGATTTTACTGGTTGACCACCCCTGTTAATAGTTCGTACATGTCGATACAAATGGGTGCCACAGTACGGCAAATTTCTTCTTAGAAATGCACCTTGGTATATTTTTCCCAACAATGCATTTCAAGACAACCCATGTGTCTGATAATAAAAAATACAGTTTTTATTGAAGAAACGGCCCTTACATTTATTGCTCTCTTCCATTTTCTTCAAGACAATATGAGATAATAAATTATTATTCTATTCTATAGTGATATTTAACAGTTCTTTTTTGCTTGAAGACAAAATCACAAAGTACATCATTTATTTAGGGTAGGTACCTACTACTAATAACGATAATAACGTAAAATTATTACGTACCTAATAATTGTAATACACACTGGTAGGTACTGTTTGATTTTCAATTAAAACAGATGAAATATCTACATAATATTATTGTGAAAAATAGTTAATTTGTTAATTAAAGTTTTATGAATAATTAAATTACCTCAGTGTAGGTATCTACCAAGGCCTGGATTTTCGACCCTTTGGTATCAACCACAGAGCTTAGCTGACTTGGGTAAGACTGGTAAGAGTGTAAATCGCGGGTTTCCAAATAGTCTTGATTTTGAGTACATTTGTAATCAATATGGGAGTGGAAGTCACAATATTTTATGGAATGAAACGGGAGAGAAATGAATGGGAGAAACAAAATCATAACTGCCCGATTGACGATTTCGTAAACTATAGGATATAGGATAGCTAACTTTACATAGGTAGGCTTGACGCATTAATAGTTTTGACAATACAACACAAGATAATCGAGGCCGTTCATTAGTCGACCTGTTGATATTAGATGGTATGCATCCAACGAGGTGTCTTCCCATCGGTATGAAGCGCTATACATCCGAGGAGGTTTTATATCGCTATTGTGCAAGTAAATTAAAATATCAGTGGTCTCTGTACAATTTTTGCGCCCATGGGCATCTTCATCAGAGATTACGAATAAATTTAAACGTTTATAGACCCATATCATGCCGAGCTACTTTTATTTTTAATTTCGATTTCAGTTCTTCGCAGTGATACTTCGCAGTGAAAAAATATGCGTAAGTAGGTACCTTCATAAACTCTATATCTACCTCTTCATGTTATGCAAAAAATAAATCTTATAAAAAAAAGAATATATTGTTGAGGATATTGAAATAACCACAGTAATACGTTCCCTTTAAAAAAATGAATATAGGTAGGCTTAGTTAAGTACCTACTTAGTTCATATTTTTTGTTTCACAAAACAAAGCTGTTTACTATTCAATAATAATACAATGAATCCTTATGAACTGTGCATTGAAAAAAATATTGTAGGTGAAGATTTATCGCTCTCAAATTCACAAAACTGTTGCGTAAGGAAGAGATGTTTTTGTCTCAAAAAAGGTTTTATAAACAATAGCTAATAAATAGCACATGTAATTTTTGATTTGCGGGCTTTGAAAGAATAAATTTACTTACAAAATATTAGTTTAAACAGCAATCCTGGACTATCAAGAGGTAGGTGGCTTACATCGTCGTAGTATTTATTTATAAAACCATAGTAATTATTATAAAAAAGTGCATATATAGTGCATCTAAATCAAGTAGGTACCATAATAATTATTGTGTGTTGATTGTGAGTTTTTGTTGGTGTTTTGAATTGTTTATCTTGTGATTGGGGAAACATGTCGCATACTATGCAAACCACGAACATACTAAGGATTTTTAAATAGGTACCTACTGTACAATAATAGCAGAGTACAAATGAATAAAAATAACAAAACTGTGTAGGTATTGCCAAGTGGTAACGACGAAATCTTAGAACAAGCTATTTTGAGTTGTTTCCCTATTTTTGTTGGGTATCGAATAGGACCTTACACTCTGGTGATTTGGGTAAGTGTCTAAACTCTATATTATAGTAACATAAAAAGCGAATAAATATCATGTAAGTATTCGGTTTTTTTTTAATTTAATTTCATATACCTAGTATCGCAAAGGTCTTTTTTGTTCTATATTCATAGAACAGATTCCTTATTACAGAGGTATTTGAGTCGTTATAGGGAGATTTAAAATACTGTAGAAAAATTGGGGCGGCATTTTATTTAGGAACATTACCGGGTGTTTTGTTACCATCTTCTCGTGTTCCATGACTGAGAGTATTGCAGGTATATTTATCTAATTTCAATTCATATAATCTTAGAAAATATGTACCTACCCATATATTATACAATATAATATAACATATAGACTACATTGAGCAAATAATAGGTACATTGCGAAAACTCACGAAAAAAAATAGGTAACATACATTTAAATAAAATTATCAAAATCCAATCAGAAAAATATATGAAAATATTTACTTACATAATAATTAATAATTTTAACAACACCAGAAATCTATTAGAATAAATTATCTCACATGCCCACATGGTGTAAATATTTAAATAGTTTTTTCTAATTTCTACAAGTCTGAGGTTTAAAATTATGCATATTTAATAAAGAATGCTACATTCGTAAAACTTGTGTATTCATTAAGTACTTAATTTTATTAAATAAATTTATTATGATATATAAGCTCTTGCTTTTTCGTACATGGTGGATTTTGATGTGATTAAAAAATAGTGTAATCAAAATATTTCCAATTTAGGTATTAAAAATCAGAGCTTTAAATGAAGTAGTATGTATCTTGGTTTAACCAATGTACCTATCTTATGTTTGAGACTTTCACGGTTGTTTGTCATGGTAATTGATTTCTGGGTTTTCACCGTGTGTAATTCTTTCTTCTTTCCTCGACGTTTCGGGCTTGTTGCAGAGGCCATTATTAAGAGATATTATATGATACCGAGGAAAGAAGGAAGAAGTACACGTGGTGAAAACCCAAAAAATCAATAACGATAAGGTATTTTCACCCATGTTTCCATCTACACTTAGACACATGTTTTTATTCTTCAAACTACTGACGAAACAAATGGAATATTGTATTGGTTTGTCCATTATTTCATGTATTTTTATGTTTCCTACTCCAATTAGATTCATATACTTACAATTAGGTATTTTTATAATTATTATTATTATAAATGATTTTTTTTAATTTTTTTAGTAAACGATTTCGTAAACGTATACATATTAATATATATATTTTTATGTTACCAACTGATTCGGGTGAAGGTGATGATGAAAATATTTTATAAAGTACATTATGTAAAACTAAGATTTTTTTATATTACAGATATTATATCTGATATTGCACATTTTTGAAAAATTATTAGCGTTCCTGTTCGTTAAATTTTCCATTTCGAGCACTGAAACTACATAATAGTAGCTGACTCAATTATAATAATTATTTCCTAAATATTCTTTTTAAGATGTTATTTTGACTGTGAGTACGTCAATAAATAGCGGATCATAATCCATTGGATATGCCACTCGAATATGATAAGTGTCCGGTCTGTTAGAATCTCAGTCTCTGTATCGCTCCGCACATCTCATTGTACCGAGATTCGGACCTCGGAACAGTATCATAAGTATTGTAAAATAACTACTGTAAGATACTCTTGTACCTACCGACTTTTTATGCTGCAAATAAAACTCTCTCCTCTATCCATCGGAGCAACCACCAAATTACGACTTCCTCATCCACAGCATCATGACTAGGGAATCCAATCCCGAGCATAAATTCTGATCCCAGGATTTCGGGATTACAATTTGACAAACCCGGGATTCAGGGACTGCTCCCGGGATTGGCATTTTCCATAGTTAATATAATTTTTTAAATTTACTAACAACATTGATAAAATCGATCAAAAATAAATCTAGTATAATTTATACTATTTAAGACATTTTTATTGTTAATATTGTGTACGTTCAATCTTGAAATACATAAGTTTAATGGAGTAAATAATATTGTAATATAAATAATAATGTGAATTTAATATGAGATTACTGTTTCTGATAGTAAAGACTTAATGAATGGGTTAGCGTGATTTAAAATAGTAAAGCAAATCGTGGTGTATGGCCTTTCCGCTTCATAAATCTAATTAGTCAGACAAATATGAAACTGCCGTAAAACGTATGAGATCATGGTGGAATTACTTTGTTAAAAGTACGAAGCATTATTTTTTTTCCAATCTTTCTCATTTTTATTATTTTTTCTGAAAAAATAAAATTGAATCGGCAACTTACATATGGGTATAAATCAAACTTCATTCAAACTCAGTTTATTTCTAATTTAGTTAATTGTTATTAAAAGTATTTTTTCTGTTATATTTTCGTTTTTATTTTAATTTCCATAAAAATTGATAAAACAATCAATCCCGAAATCTTCGAGATTATGTTTACCAATCCCGGGATTCATAGGTATCGAAAATAGCTCGGGATCCCGGGATTGGAATCCCTAATCATGACTCCTTACGTTATTAAGATTTAGAACCTTCATGTGAGTAATTATTGTATTTTTTGGTCGAATACTTTTCAACTAATCGTGGTGTACAATAAAACAATTTTACGCTTCCCTAAAAATGACTGCTCTTATAAGTCCGTCCCTGGGTAAAATCAACGAGTACCTAAAGCTGATTCAACCATCACGACTGATCTTGAAAGTTATTTGTTTCGGAGATTATAATATTTAATTATCGGAATTGAAAAACCATGTCGTGTGTTCAATCAACACGTCATTTTATTTTTCGGGTGGTATATAAACTATAAAGAGATCATTTTCTAAGATAATGGTATATAATCTTAATTACTTTTTATCCGGTAACTATTGTTGGAATTAAAATGACTAACAATGAATTATTTAAATAATAATTTCAATTTTTATTTTATTAATTTCATAAATCGATTCAGATTCTTTCCTATGCGGAGACATTAATATCATTTCCGCTCTTACCTACTTCCTTCGCCCTGACACACCCCAGAATTAGGGCATAGGGCAAGCACAAGTTCACGTCACTTCTCTTAGTCCATCACCAACTCTCACGTCTCCCGAGAGTTGGCGAGTTAGTACCAATGTAGGGTGAGAAAGAGACGGTCACGGTGACAAAATCCTTGAGGTTTTGTCACAAGGGTATGGAATGTCGCACTCTCTGGCGGCATCTGGAATAAATGTCCTAGCTACGTGAAGCGTCTCTTCGTGATTCCTCCAATCACCGACGGCTGCCGTGTCCGTTCAGGAACTCGAGTGTTTGTAACGCGGTCGTACCAATGTACCCCTAAGATTCGGCAACGATTCTCAAAGCTCAAACGCAGATACCTTCAAAGCTTTGTAAGATGCCACATCTCACAGCCATACAGGAGCACAGGCAGAATGCACGCGTTGAACAAACAACATTTGATTCTCACATAATACAGCTCTGACCTGCGACTCCAAGTTAGCTGAATGCAGACCCCATCACACCCATTCGGGTTCCTAGAAATCCGTCATCGTTGGCTCCTGTAGCGTTGTTGAACTTGCGCAGATGATACTATTGCTTGATACTATTTCCTACTGCTATCACGTGAGGCCTATTGTATCACTTTCTCTTGCTCGGTATTGCTCCAATTAGCGCTGTTAAGAAATAGAATTTTATTGCATCTTATTAACCATATTAGCAAATTCTTTGTAATACCTATCTCAATATTATCATGTTAAACTTGTTTGTTTGTAATATTATTATCTACTTGTCTAGAATTTAATACCAAATTTAAAAACCCCGAATTCCCTGAATTTACTTATCTACTACACATTCATAATATAAATTATTCTTTTGGTTAATATTCTCTCTAGAATAGTCTCTTAACACGTATTGTTGAATTTTATCTGATTTTCATTGAGTACCAATATATTTAGAATATTCTTTATGCATTCAACATTGTAACTTATCTAGCCCAGCTCTCAAAATTAGGGATGCACACCATCAATGTATCTAGAATAATATTACACGTAACTAATCATGTACCTTGTACTATTATAAAATGTAATTCAATACTCACTTCTGTAGAGGTTTTACCCAACTGTACAACTGACTTTTTATTGTCTATGCTCAATTTTAAAGCATAGACAATAACAAGACGGAAACGTCAGTTATCAAGAAAGCTTCAAAATGTAGACATTACGAGATACTCGTGTCAATATAAACATGTACGTGTAGATTAATATACTTTTGTGCATCCTGCCATGTAATATCACCAAAAGTGTAATTATTATGCTTTATACTAAACACAAAACTATATAAATGCTCACGCGCGTTTCCTCGACACGTCTTAACGCAAATTCGAGCCCTGTAAATTTGTGTATTCTAATATTTTTTTTCAGTTACCTACCATAGCCTACATTCCTTCAATAGCTACCCCTTGCTCGCAACTAATCATTTTGAATAGATACCTCAAATGAAAAGACGTTTTTATTATAAATCTTTTTTCTTTATATACCTATATTAACATATATTTAGATATATGTAAGACAGCAATTATTATTATAAACTCAACCCGTATTTAGGAATCACTAATCAGTACGTGTAGGTGAAGTACTTTCTACCACATAAATTCCATAATATATTAATCAATACGTTTACAATATAAAAGAACAATAATTATTATAATATGTGATATACAAATCATTTTATTGTACGCCCTGAAAATTTTGTAAAAGATAATTAATGCCTACCAATTTTTATTATTTTTTAATCACCAATATATTAAGTATACTTTACTTTTCATTCATTATTATATGTATATTTATTATTAATTAATTAAACATAACATAATATTAACAAGACAAAATTGATAAACCATCGAAAAACAATAATAGATTTGTTTGTAATTTTGTATCTCGCAAATATGTACGAGTACATTTATTTAGATAGCGTTAGTCAACATTCACATCAACAAAAAAATATTCAATAATTTAGAAAATAGTTTTCACATAAACTGAATAATACCAAACAAAGGTAACGTAACACATTTTAAAAACATAAGTAAACTTAGTTTTGACTACTAGTCACATATAAAAAGGAGGAAATTCACAAATCAAAACAATATTTCACCAAGCAAAATAGTTATTAGTCTATTGTCACTGTGGTCGGCTATGGTCACGTCATTACGCGAGACGTCATGTTTCAGATATATCAATAGCTAATTAATAAAGTATGACTTTACTGTAAAAATTGTCGTTTTAATAGCCCCATACCAACATAATAGAATATGGACAGATAATCTATTTTTGAAGACATACAAAATACCATTTATGCTCTATCTATATAATAATGATTATAACATTATTTCATGTCTTTTTGAATGACATTGTTCACAGACTGTATACCTACTAATATATGTGTTTATAATACCTACTATTAAAAGTGTAATAATATACTCATGTTAAAATATTCTTTTAATTATTTTAATCGAAAAGAAGAGCAAAATATTATATTTTCCGTTGATACACCTACCTATTCATTGAGTGCTACAATAATCTATTGACAAGTGAGAACTCTTTCTTTCGATACCTAGTTAAAATCTACCATTATTTGACAGTTATCGATCATTTGTGAAACCATCCATTTCCTATGTGAATTTCATCTTTTTAATTAAACATTGTCGGCACTTTGTGAAAACTGTCTATTTTTTAACTATTGTGCGAATATAATATATTCCCCATTTTATACCTACATAGGTTTAGGAAAGAAATACGTAAATATACATAAAGAACATCCACTATTTTCATTTTTTTGACGATTATAAATTTTTCATATTCTTCTTTTCTGCTTTTTACTGTAAAATTTATAATGAAAATTTCTCAAGATCTGAGAACAAACACTACACTGACGTATGGTGATAAAATTAAAATCTATAATAGTATGGTACTATCAGCCTCACAAAAATATTAAACTACGTTGTTTTCAGTTAACATAATATTCTTACAACATCCAACTTTTTTCTTTAAATTAAAATTAAGGAATCTTTTCACTATGAAATAATAATGCACAATTATTATAAATTGTTATTAACACGGTTTTTGGGTATTATTTTATTTAATTAAATATACGAATTTCTAAAAAATATATTGTAAAAGTTTTTTTTTTATTAAAATATGCCACGCCCCGGTAAGGAGCTTCAAGATCACGCCCTCGAGAATTTTTTTGCATTACAATACACTCTCAGTAATCTGCCGTTATTTTTACTAGTTGAAAGTACAAAATCAAGCTCTATAATTCTCCGGTATTATTGACAAATTCAGTAGTCCGCCGCATACAAGTATACAACGCAGATGAGACGGGTTTATTTTGGAAACTTCTCCTTCGTAAAACGTACATTCATCGCGAAGAAAGTAATGACCAGGGAGGAAAGAACCCAAGGACCGCATCACAATAATTATGCCGTGCTCTAATGCAACCGGGACACACAAACTGAAGCTTTTGCTCATAGGGAAAGCCAAGAATCCCTAGCCATTCAAGAATATCTGCCTCACTGAACAACTGGTTGTGTCAAGTGATTTATATACTGTTTAATATTTAGTTTATAAACTTAGTTTATAAATATGTATAATTTAATAAATACTTGATTTTAATTATAAATAAAACCGTAATTTTCTAATACAAATTTCTCAAAAACAAAACTATTTTTACGAAATACCTATGTACCTGTTTTAATTGTTACCATATTTTGTATGTATGCACCATAATCTTCCGCTTTCACTGATTGGACACTTGTCTGGTTTTTGGGGTGGCGGATTACTGAGAGAGTACTGTTTTTTAGTTTAATAAATTCTCATTTAAATACAAAACTAATATAATTAAATACATACTATTACTAATGTGACTAAACAGTAATTCTACAAAATCTTTAACAATTCATGGGCTCACATTTTGAGGTCTCATATGAAAATTTTGCAGTCCTGAAGCAATCAACTGCTTTTGCAGTTGTGTTAAGAGCATCGCAAACATAATATTTCTTATAATTAGAAGGGTAATGGAAAACTCCTTTTTTTGTGCACTTTCCAAGTTCATTGACTCCTGAAGGAAGCGCATCCAAGTTTAAGCAAGCTCCTTTAATATATTCATGGTTCTCAACACACATAAACATCTGTGGAAAATATAACTCATTTCCACTACTTCTCATGCATATATAATAAAGACTGGGGTTTCCTGGTACACTTCCACTTTGCCCTGCAACTGTGCAAGATGGCGCATATTGCTGACATTTATTGGCGACCAGTTTGTTTCGACAGCGATGACCCAGTCCTACACTTAACAGAATAAGGCGTAGGGTTTGCAAAATTACTACCGTGTGCTTCCGGCACACATATATGATATTTTGTACAATCTTCTGCATCAGGGAATGTTCCTACTTGATGGCAAATGAATTTATATGTTGGCGTTGAGCCCTGACATTGTGGATTCGGCTCCAGGGAACAATCATCAATGGAGTCCAGGCACGTCTGTCCATTGGTGCAGTCGTACAGATCGTGCCTAATAAAGTGTCCACCGCTCAACTCAATGCAATAAATGACTTTATTGCAGTCTTTGCAGAATTTTCCTGGACGTATGCAGATATCAGCGGACGCCAAAATCAAACCTCCTGAAGACTGGTCGATTTCAAACGTTAGCCCGGCTATTGTTTTCGCTACAGCCTGCGAATCAGAGAACAACTTTAATCGAGCTTCAATATTGGGACCATACCTAAATAAAATTTGATATAAATAAAAAGGATTTCAAGTGATACAAATTTATATTTTTATAAAAATCGATGTTTTTTAAAATAAATATAAAAATATTAAAACTATGAATTAGTCAAAAATCTCTTAGGCGAAGCTTAGAAAACTTAATAAACTAAATTTTAATAATAAATATGATCATAAAATATATGTAATAATAAGATGGAGTCCTGCAACAAATTCACATTTTTTTAAGATTGTAAGTTTATCTTTAAGTTAAAATAAAAAATAAAAATTTTAATGTTTTCAGATACCTACATATTTATTAATTAACACAGTTGAAATTGTAAATTATCAAAAAAAGTCTCAAATTGCAAGCTTCGTATTTTTCCGCTAGGTGACTCTGGTAGGTAAAGACATCACCTTAAGTGAGATAAACACACACCACAAATTTTGGTTTAATAGTAAAAAAGTCGCTGCGGTGCTATTTCGATTAAAGTATTATCATTAAATATGTGGTTGTGTGATGAAATTCGGTTAATTCGAAATACAGTTAAATGATAATTGTGTCTCCTGACTTATAAAAATAGCAATGCGTCATATATTATTTGGCTTCCTTGGCTACCACAAAAAGGACTCGAGACGAGTGCTTCATAATATGATGCCGACAACTCGAAATATCAAGTGGATTTATAAATACAAAAAAATGTTGGGAAAAACACGGAATGCCCTTAATTTTACATTTTAAAACCCTGGGGATCCGCGGAACATCATTTAAGGAACACATATTTGGAACACCACACTGCCCTTAACTTAAACGATATGTAGGGGGGGCGCTAAACATCCTGACCTGGAGGCCCGCTTCAGGACGCGGGCCCATGAGGTATCTGCTTATCTAATTATATTAATCCTCTCGGTGTTTCCTTTACTTTGTGTGATTCTTGTGATTGAAGCAAACTGATAAGTTTTTTAAAATACCTAGGTATCTGATTGCAATGTTGTCTGTGACAAACAATGACTACAATTTATTATTCATGACGTCGCTGTAGGATTGGTTTGTCGAATAGACACAAATGTCAAATGTTCAGGAAACGAAAAACAAATTTCATTATCCTATATTTAAATACACGGAGGTATTTAAATTGTTGTTTTTACAGCATATGAATCCTGTATTCATTACAAAGGAAATTAAAAAACCGATGGTTCTGGTCCATTTAGATACAAAAAATCATCCTGCATTAAAAAAGGTCGATTTTGACAAAAACGGATATTCGACAAACTAATCCGATAGCAGCGATGAGTCATGACATCATCACAGTTACTAGCTTTTTAGAGCAGATAAATAATCCTTCTAAATCCAGCTTGCAATTTTAACTAGCAACTTGGTAAGTGGCAGATATTACAGAAGAAACATGTTCTTACTCAAGAATCTTAGAGACTGGTTTGAGCTCAGTACTCTATAAAAAAATATAATTATCCAACGACATCTGTCTGTCGGTATGTATATAAATTGATTGTCGACTTGGTCAACCAGATGGCACATATCAATTCCACTTACACATAACGAGCTACAACAAAAACACAATCTAACAAGGCTTAAACTAATTTAGTACATGTCACGCATACAACACATATAAACGATTACACGCGTATTGTAAAAAACACACGCAGACAATTTTAAAACTTGACACTAGATTAAAAAAAAAGCTTGACACCTTCACAGTGATGAATTTTTATACTTATTAACAAATAGAGTCATTATTTTTTTCCCGGCGGGGTGAATGCAAAACGGTCCCTTTGAAAAAACGCTAAACTACCGAGACAGTTGAATTTTCTGGCCCGAGTTCTAACCGTGTTTGGCCATTACTTTTCTATCTTGTCTTTGTCTATTTCAGTGCCTGTCATCTTTTTATCGTGTAATATTTATTATAAAAAGGTAAAATATAACGTCGCTCTAAGCCGGCTCTCACATCAAAACTCTTTCCGCAACATGTCGAAAACGTCGATGTGACGCCATCGTTATTCATAAAACACACCTTGCCAAATAGAGCTCCGCAAATTGGTAGAATGCAATTTTTTAGTTTGAAAGAAACATCTTTAGGCACATGCAACTATTTTCACCCGACATGCAGCGCAGGTATAATCTCAACATGTCGCACTTCGTCATTCATTTCGGCTTGTCGGGTGACGTCATTGTCCTTGCAAGGCCTCGCTATACATACGCACATAAGAAAGTTGCATGTTGCGCTCAGTTTTGATTTATGACTATTGTCCCGGACGAGACGATTTTCAATGTGCGACTGGGTTAAGAATGCCAAAAGGAATCCGAGTAGCTAAGAGCAAAAGTTGCTCAGAGTAATGTTTTCTCTGAGCTAATGGGATTCCTTTCTTAGAGCGACGTTTGCATTCACACGTCTACACTACACTTCATCATAACACATATTTCTGCAATGAGCCCGAAACGTCGAAGACAGAAAGAATCAACGATGAAGAACAAAGATCTATTACGATCAGATGTTGTCCATACAAAACAATATCGATTGATTTTACACTTCCTCAATTATGAATATTTTAGTAGATTATGTTATTTGCTACGACATCTTCATTTTAAAAATACGTCCCGAATGCAACTCTGTACCTAATAATTAGCATTTAATTTATACAGCTCATTTTGACGGGTTTCTAGGACCATCGATGGATTTTTTTATAAATAGATAAAATTTGATTTTTTTTTGTAAAACTTCATCCAGGAGTCAACTTTATCAAAATAAATTTTGAAAAAAAGAAAACAAATGACAACTATCTAAATTTAAATCAATTAAAATTGTAATTTTTGTATTTCTGTCACATTGTTTGGATGGGTTTTTCAATTGGTTGAAAATTTATCTACAATATCTTTAGTAAGTCAATGCCACACATCCTTTAGAAAATCGAAATTTCGCACCAGTACCGCAATTTGATTGTACTGCAATTGCATCAACATTATTGCAAAAATAATATTTGCTACAAACAGAAGGATAGTGAAAAAACCCTTTTTTTGTGCACTGTCCTGCTGCATTTACTCCCGAAGGAAGTTTGTCTCTGTCTACGCATTCTCCTTCATTATATTCATGATTATCAACACACATAAATATTTGTGGAAAATATGGTCCGTTTTCATTATGTTTCATACAAATATAATATAGACTCGGGTTTCCTACAACACTTCCACTCTGGCCCAAGGAGGTACACTTTGGCGCATATTGCTGGCATTCGTTATCAACCATTTTTATACGGCATCGATTTGTCATAGAGTCATAACTGTACCCATCCGTACACTTGACAGGAAATGATGTAGGGTTTGCAGCATTGCTTCCTGGTTGGTCAGGCACACATATATGATATTTTGTACAGTCTTCTGCATCAGGAAATGTTCCTATTTGATGGCAAACGAATTTATAACTGTTAATTGATTCATGGCATTTTGGATTAAACTCCACGGAACAATCGCTTGTCGAATCCAAGCATGTCTGTCCATTAGTGCACTCATGTAGGTTTTGCTTAATAATTTCTTCGCCACCCATTTCAACGCAATATATTACTTGCTTACAGCCATCGCAATATTTCCCTGTGCGCGTGCAATTTCCATCAGTCGTTAAAAGCGCGCCTGTTGAAGTGTGATCGATGTTGACCGCCGGATTTGCTTTTACTACCGCCTGCGAATAATAAAAAATCTTCAATAGGTATAAAAAAGTTTTTACTCTTTTTTACTAGTCTGATATAAAATTTCGGTACAAATCGGTTATATGGAATACAGCGGCCAACATATTTTGAAAATACCCGATATACTGGATTATTTGTTATTTGGGTTAGTTTAGGTTAGGTTTCGTTAGGTTAACCTAATAAATAATCCAGTATATCAGCTATTTTCAAAATGTGTTTGCCGCTATATTCCACATAACCGACTTGTACCAAAATTTCTGTCTAATATTAGTGTTTTCTAGCTTTACTGACTACGTCATTAATACACATTTGAATACGTTCTAATTTTACCACGTTTTTATTAGCTCGTATTCTTGTTTGTCCGGTACAGATTTTTTCTTGTTTGTCCAAGATTTTTAACTAACTTCCCGACTAGCTAGACATTTGAAACTCTTAGAATACCACCAGAACACGACAACAATGCATTCTTTCAACACTTTTGGCCATCTTTAATCAGAATTGGATTCATTTTCAGTTAATTCTGTTTTGTATGTTTCAGAAAAATTCGTTAAAAGTAATATTTACTACTCACTATTATTGGTTGCTATGGGGGTCCTAGCAACTAAATTATTAATATATACGTGCGTTACTATGGAAATCAATATGAAATGTCAAAATGACATTTCAGTATTCTATATTTATTCAATCTTTCTATCAAGTATACAAAAAGTATTTATTAATACGTAGAATTGTCAAGTTTATATGATTCAACAGAAAATTTAAAAACGTGGTATATAAAAAGTTCTTTTTATCTTGTAATTATTTTTATATTAATTTTGTGTGTTTTAAGTGATATTTTATACATATTATAACAAAGCTTAGCGACTGAATATAATAAGAAATTCATCGTCATTTCGTCCTGAACTGACAGAATAATTATGCAAATAAGTATTGTGCTTGAATTACTTTATTTTATGTTGCAAATTGACTGTTGTTTACTATTAATTTGTTGACGATACCAGTGTACCAGCCGCGGCTGAACTACCTAGCTGAGATTATCGAGACGTTATCACCTTGGTTACTCAACGCAACTTGAACGATCAGCCCCGTAATATATCGCTTTTATTGCGCAACAGGCCAAATTAGTTGCGCAACTTCCCTCATGCCCAAGCGTATTATAACAAACTAGCTGAGCCAGCTGGCTCTCGCTAGTCTGTCTCGCTAGGTCTTGCAGACAGCTTTTCGTCATAATGTGTTGGATTTTCAATAAAATAAACATGTTAACTACTAATGTTGGATAATTTTAGCAGCCTGGTCAAACCGTGCCATAATATAACGTCCGTCAGCAATTGAATTTAATGTAGTTATTAAAATAAAATCAATTCACATTGGATTTTTAATTTTACAGACGTAAATTGCTGGAAATAAATACATAAAACCGGGAATCATATACACCTAACTGAAACGGAACTGCAGAAACTATACGCAAATAGCGGGAAAACGCTAATTCTGGTCACGTAGAATCGGGGTTTCACTATTTATAATCACAAAATATACTAATAACACAAAAAAAAATTGTAAACGTCGCCACTTTCAAACTGAGATTAAATACAATTATTAGTATATAAGATGTCCGTGCTTATAGCAATTTGAATTCGTGCATCCGGGGCCCCTACATCCCGAAGCGGGCCCCCTGGCCAAGATGTTTTCCGGGCACCCCTACCTATTGCCAAGGTTATGGGTAGTGTGGTATTCTACAGCAGTGTTCCCTAAATGGTATTCCGCGGGGTAAAATTAAGGGTATTGCATGTATTTTTTAATAAGCTCACATTATCCATTACCCAAATTAATTATTGAGTTGTCATCGTATTATGAAGCACTGATCGCGACCCCTTTTTGTGGTTACCAAGTAACATACGACCCTTCGCCATATTGGAAAAATAGCCATTTTTATCATTTATGTCAGGAAATAGGTACTCTAAAAATAATTATAAAATAAAATTATACACCTGAATTCTCTTATTAATTATACCAATCATCATATCACAACGAATCGCAAAGGATAGTCACATTTAATGATAATATCCTTTTAGTAAAATAACGCCGCATGTGACTGAAGTATTCTCCATTAATGGTGGTTCCACTGTTACACCAGTCAAGTCGCCTGAATAGGTCTTCCACAAAAGAAACCAATCGATATGGAAGCAGACAAGAGTACGCGATGTGATAGAGGTCAAAGCAGAATGGCAACGGAATGAAATGTCGCTCGGCGAGTGGACAACCGCTTCATACAATTCGTTCAAAAACGCCAACATTAATACCGTACACGATATGAACCATACGAATTCATAAAGTTATGCAAAGAACTAGGGATCGAGAAGATTGGTGTGAGCTAGGGAAGGCCTTCACCCAGCAATGGATCGACCCCTACTAATGATGATGATATAAATGCTTAATTTATTGTTAAATTTTAATTTATGAGCACATCATAGACATTTTGATGGGTTTGAGCTATGAATGTAGTTTTGTTTGTAATTTTTTTTTCTACATTATAAGCAAAATGGCATTTGTGGGGCTAAATCCATGAAACCATAATTTACGAAAGAAAATAAAGGTCACTTGTTTATTTGTAAACTAATCTTCAGTTAACATATAACAAAAACGTAACACATAAACGTCATTGAGGTACCTACTGTGTGTAATTATTTTTATTGTGTAAAGGCCTTTGTACAAAAAAAAAAGATTTTGAAGGGCCCTTGTGACAAGAATCTTCACAAGACATGAAAAATAAAAATAAATTATAAATTGCATTTCAATCTTTGAGTAAAAAGTCACATGTGCTCTGAATTTCATTTCAAAATATTGTTGTATAATTTCTACATGATTTATTCACTCAAAAAAAACTTAAAATGCGTTTTCTCAAAACTTTTTGCACAAGTGCCCTTTTGCTTTTGGGGCGACGATATTTTCTCTGCGTAATATTTTAATTTTCTTGTCACACACAGAATAATGTTAGTATTGTTTTGTAACTATCCCCTTATTTAATATTGTTATGTTTTTATATAATAATGTATTTGAACTGTAGAACATTAGACACACGATTTTGTGACTAAACTTAAGGGCCCACAAGCCCCACGTAGGTCATAATAGAGATTTTATGGTATTTTTAGAACAAAAGCCTGGATATTTCTTAAACGTTGTAGATAATCTATTTATATAATTTTGAAGCCTTATTATCCTTTATATTTATTTTAAACATTTGATGACTGCATAAAGTATTTTTTTTACATAAAATAGTATTCTTTTAAACCTCTCGTTCTATTTTTTTAGGATATAGTCATATTTCAGTACATCGATGTGCAGTGGTGTTAAGATTTTTTAGATTTATTAATTTTTAAACGCATTTATAAAACCATTACTAAAATTAATGTAATTAAAATTATATTTATAATGTCTGTGATCCCAAATTTTACAAGAATTAGGCATTTTATTATTCAAAAAATGGGCACGATTAACACATTTGAAGATAATTATAAAGATACTGATTATTAGCTGTGTCTTTGACCATTCAAATGTGATAAAACATCCTACGAATAATCATTGATTTAAGAATAAGGTAGTATTTTTTTTACCAAATCGTAAATAAGTACCAAATCGGAAAAAAAAATCGTTTTTTTCGGTTATGTTTATTTATTTATTATTTATATTATTCTATTTATATTATGTCAACTTCCAAATTAGCTTTGGAACTTTTCATGGTAAGACATCAATTCGCTTACCAATATTATGTAAACAGAAAAATATACTAAAAAACGGTCACGCGATCTTTAATTTTTTATGTAGGTACCAATGGCTAAGGGTGGAGGTAGGCTGCTAAGATCCGACATAAATAGTTCACACTAAACTCTGTCAGTCAAACGTATTTGTTTTAATTGAATTAGGACTACAATGTGTAGATAGTGTTTGTTAGTTTTTAAAATTCAATTAAACTTTGCCTAATCCATGCCATAGTACAGTAGTGGCGACCCTATGGCACGCGAGATGATTTTGCATGGAACGCAAATGTTTTATTTTGAAGAGGAAAATATACCTGTAATAATAATAAATGATAGATCGCATTGTATAACAAATACCAGGTAAATACTCTTCAAGAATACGCATTACGTTTAATATAAATATATGATTGCATAGGTTGGTCTTTAGGCTTTGTGTGTCACATATAATATTATCGCACTAACCTCATCAGGCGGCGGGAGTCAATTTGTGCGTAAATAATCAAAATAAGTAATACGGTAACAAAAAAAATCATTTCTACCCACAAAAATAGCTGTACCAAATAAGAAACCAAAACTTGGTGGAGCTTGTAGTAGTAAATTAGTGACAGTTTCAAAATTCGTTGGAACGACATGCATGGCATAATTAAAAAAGTAATAAATATAATATGTATGCTATGCTCTGTGAGTGGCTTCTAGAACATCATCATTTTTGATAGAATTCCTTAAAACTATTTCTTTCTCCACGAAAAACTACTCGGCACGTCAGACAGCCGAAAAAAAAAATGTAAATTTTGGCACGCGTACGTAAAAAGGTTCGCCAACCCCTGCGCCTAAGTAGATATAGAGATTTGATGAATAATTTTGAGTCAAAAAAAATTATTAGCTCGATAGAAAAATATTTTTTATCGATTATCATTTCGTTTAGGCAGGGATTAATGAATTTAATAACCATAACCATCTGTAATATGTATTCTTAAATCAATGAATACAGATACCCAAGTATGGCTGAGAAAGTGTCCACTATTTATGTTGGATCGCCTATAACATACCTAAACTATTATGGTTTGGTTTTGGCAGGGTTTAATTTATTTTCTAAAACTAACACTACATGGTATTCTTAGTACAATGAAAATACATTAGTGCAGTATTTATATCGAATCGTAACAGCCTACCTCCACCCCTCTCCACTGGTAGGTACAGATATATTTTAGTGTATTGTCTACGCAAAATAACTATGAGCCTAAATTGAGCCATGGGATTAAAGATGGTTTATATAAATTAATTATATTACATAAGTACTTACAAGAATAGTTCCAACTATCAGATAAAATGATACACTGCTTATTGAAGTCATCTTGTATTTTATTGTTAGTACATAATAATATTTAAAAGCTATCGTTTATTGGTCGAACTACAGTTTAAGATTGTCGTATGTTCAAATAATGTTAGGTGACATTTTATCATTTTCGTATAAACTCGTCTCCTCTAGATTACAACTAGGTAACTTAATGTTTAAATTAATATTTTTAAAACATATTCGTTAAACGATTGTTTTTTCAGTTCGGTACATGTTCAAACACGCGCGTTAACATGATCTTACTCCCTACTTCAGTTATTGTTTGTCAATTTATGGCTACAGCCGTATGTTGTAGCTTAACCACTTGGAAATGCCAATGGAAATAAAAAATAAATAAAAAAAATACTACCTTATTCTTAAGTTAATAATTATTCGTAGGATGTTTTATCACATTTTAATGGTCAAAGACGTAACTTATAATCAGTATCTTTATAATTATCTTCAAATGTGTTAATCGTGCCCATTTTTTGAATAATAAAATGCCTAATTCTTGTCAAATTTGGGATCACAGAGATTATAAAATATAATTTTTTATCGTAAATATTTCACTATATAATGTTAACATTAATTTTACTAATGAGTTTATAAATGCGTTTAAAAAATAATAAATCTAAAAAACACCATTGCACATGATGTACTGAAATATGGCTATATTCTAAAACATTAGATCGAGAGCTTATCGAGAGGTTTAAAAGAATACTATTTTATGTAATAAAAATACTTTATGCAGTCATCAAATGTTTAAAATAAATATTAAGGATAATAAGGCTTCAAAATTATATAAATAGATTATTTACGACGTTTAAGGAATGTCCAGGAGTATACTCTAAAAATATCATAAAACCTCAATTTTGACCAACGTGGCGCACGTGGGCCGTTGCCGTGGCCGGTGTAGTCCTCTTTCACCCTGCAGCGATACTAAAAAAGTAATCTACGCGCTGCATGTCTGGCATGGCGGGAGACGCGAGAGTTGGCAATGGATACTTTAATGAGCTGTGTTAAGATATAATTAAGGATTGCAATACCGGTATTAACCAGTATTCAATTATTTATCGATACCGAAATACCGGTTTCAAAAATTTAAAATACCGGTATTTTCGGTATTAAGAAAGATTTTAAAATGGATTTAATGTTATTTTTTCATTACTACTACTATATTATATAGGTATTCAATTTAATTTGGTGTAAGTATAAGATTAATGCTTCCAAAACGCAAATATGTTGACTGAAACCTAAAATTTAAATAATAATAAAAAAAATACTACAAAAATATACTTATAGAATTGTCGCGATGAATTAAAATATTTTGTAAAAGAAATCATTCATGGCAAATATGTCCAATTATTATATAACTATCAATCCAACGTAGATAATAGGTACATTCAACAATTTATTAATCTTGAATTTGAAAGATATTTTCCTGTACCTGGACTTATAGTATAATATAAATTAGGAGTTCTAGAATATTATGATATAAAAGAGAGGTTCTAAAAAATATGGATATAAATATTAACATAATAAATGTAGGTAGGTACTTTAGGTTGCTATAAAATAGTGTTGTAAATAGATTTTAATAGCTATAATTATTGATAGGTACTAATACCGAGAAGAAGGACTCACATGTAGGCTAGTGGGAGCCTTTCATCAGCATTACTTCAGTTGGAGGTTATGTGTGACATCATGGCAGATAGGGTAAATTACAACACAGAAACTTTTAATTTGACAGTTTCTCCGCGCGGAGAAGTTTAATCACACTAAATTATACAAACATCGATTGTATTAGAGTAGGATAAATATTAATAATTTTACAATAGTCTGCCGAGAACTTTCACTTCGCACGGCGCCGACATTTCAAGGGTGGGTTTGTTTTTGTCACATTTCACAGTATTTTTTCCCACGTGGACGTGTTTACACATTATTTAATTTAGTTTCGCGGGTACTTTGTTATTTATTACAATATTTATTGATAACCACGTGTTACTACAGACACAATAATAAGAAGGCGGGCGGTCGCACAAATTCGCCCACTACCCGCCCGCGTACGGCGGGACGGCTAGGTCGAAACTGATCCAGTATCTTATCTATGAACTGATCTTCCAAGGACATGTTTCATTTCGGCGGGATTTAGTCTGCTGAGGAGAGGCCCAGGGGTGCGGTGGCTGGCCGTACCTTTTGCTTAGGGTTTGTAAAAATGACATTGGCCTCGACCGTCTCAGGTATAATGCGTTTTGCAATAATATTACTATGTTGTACGTCAGGAAAGCCAAACCTGTGGTCGGGGCCTCCTCGTGAGGTTTTGATGTTTTTAGATTACTGATTTGGAATTTGAAACGTTATCTCGCCAGGGTATTTTTGTTTGATGACAGTACCTATTTCTTTTTTTTCTATAATACGTTTGGCGAATCCCGGTATTAATACCTAACTAGTGTTAGTACTTCTTATTGAGTACCGGTATTCAATAAGAAATACCGGTATTGATATATTCATTCGGTAATAATAACTGTTATAAAATATTATTAGATATAAGATGTGAATTAATATAACTATGCAATATGATGTAATATAATGACAAGTCAATAAATAACCAAATTCCCACAGTAATTTATGTTATATAGTTAATTTTTTTAGTAACGGATGTTTTTCTATCAAGAAATGAGGGATATCTCTTAGATTAAGTATCGATTATAGATCAGATTTATTGTATAATTTTAAGAACTAACTATATTCACACAATGCTGTAGTATGTGTAATAATATGAATCGTAATAAGTCACACCATAAAATCTATGGATTATGATGGGTTTATGTTTTTGTGTTACATCTATTGATTAGGGGACTCTCCCCTAAACCTTGTTCATGTGAAAATATCATAATTACGATATATATCTATTCAGTATCCAACCTATATATGAGGCGTCTAATTACAAAAAGCGACAAGTCCACAATTCAATATTTTCGGGAAACAACGTTTTTATGTTTCTAGCTTCAATTATTTGTTTTAAAGTGAGATTTTTTTTCTGTTGTATTCTATGTCGAAATTAGAACCAAATGGCAATTTGTTTAGGCTGATAAACTCTTAAATGTAATAAATATAGGCAAAATAAAATTGGACTTAGCGCTACTTGTACTTCACTATTTAATTTATCCCGCATAAGGCACATATTTCCGTGGCACTGTCATAAGTTTACCAGATGCTACAGCATGGGAGACGCCCTTTTCAATATTGAACGTTCCCTTATTGGTTGACTTAAACACGCGCGAAATCAACCAAGCTTTAAATAATATGAAAAACGGACTTGGCGCTTTTTGTAATAAATCAAGACTTAAAATATTTTTTTTCGTAGGGTTATGTCGCGTTTTGGAATTTATAGATCAATACGTATTGTGTAAAATTATACAAAGAGTACGTGCGTATTTTTTTCTCGATTTTGACCAAATGTGGACTTATCGCTTTTTGGAATTAGACGCCTCATATTATTAAACATCTAGTGAATGTAAATGACTCTTGTTTTAGATCTCATAGTGTTAAGTTATGTATGTTAAATGCCTGATTATACAATAAAACTGTCTCATAAATGAATCCAATAAAGTATTTAAATAAGATCGAATCGCTAATTACTAAATGTGGACTAATTATAGCAGCCTGGTCGAACCGTGTCATAATATTATAACGCACAATATTAAGTAGAGTAGGTAGTGTTCTCAAAAAACAGCAACAATCGAGTTACCGAGTTTTAGAAATACTGTGTGCTGTGTGACGATAATAATTTATATAATAATACCTATTATTTTTGTGTTTTTATTAATAAAAAGAATATCAATATAGTTCAATTAATTAATTAGTATTTAAATGAATAAGAACTTTCCACACGATATCGGATTTTAAAAAAAAATATTATCACATCTTTATCAGCCTGTCAAGAGTCAAAAGTCAAGAGCTGTGCTTCCCGACAAATGTGCCGCAAGATATTGTTGCGCACAGTAAAACTCCTATTGTACTAGAGAACGTATGAAAATCATGGCAACAAATTACCACTACTTTTCATACAAATTATATATCCTGCTTTTGAAAAACGCAATCATCATCATTATTTATGGGACTACAACCCTTGGCGGGTGTCATGGCCTCCTTCAAAAACTTCCTCCATCCTAGACAGGCAGACTCAAATCATTGCTCCTTACTATCTGTAGCCTCAAAATGTATTCATCTAATTCCATTTCTTCTGCAACAGATGTATGCAAACATATTCATTAAAATTCTGATATGTACATCATCATTATGGCACTACAACAACCCTTGGCCTCCTTCAAAAACTTCCTCCATCCTGGACAATCCAGCGCCGATACTCTCCAGTTTCTTTGATCGATTCTTAAATCTCCTGTGGCGCAGTCTAACCATTAGTTTTAGCTTGACCTCTAATTGCCACTCTTGAACAGCCCCAAAAATTCTTCTCAAAACTCTCCTCTCAAAGATACTCGTATCAAAAATACAAAAGCCGATCGCCAATAGTATCTCAATTTGGAAAGCGCTTCAGTGAGTATTAAAAGCCCAATAGTTAAAATTTGTCGTATTTAAGTATGACTCCTTTAGCATAGTGGTCTATGTGCGTGGGTGCGATACCCGAGAGATGCAGTTTAGATTCCTGCGGGTGTCGTACTTTTTTCAAAAAGATGTTTTCTATTGGTTATAATATTTTCTCAGAAGTGTTTTCAAAATTATATATGCTTAATAATAAAGAGTTTAATTCAGTATTTCACTAGTGTGTCGTGATGCGAAAACGGTTGAGAAGCACTGGTCGAGAGAGACATAGTTATAAAAAAAAAATCTGAGCGTGGGAGATAATAGTGTACAATATAGTACCTATTCATTTCTTTGAAAGAGGCAAAAAAAAATATCACAATTAAAACATAATAATATACGTTATCATTAAAATGATTAATTATCTTATTAAGTTATTACTAGAGAATAAATAATTATGTAAGAATATAACATTAACGTCATGTATTAGGTAGGTATATAACATGTATTTTACCATAAATTATTTGAATACTTTTCTTATCTGGATTCTGATAGTTAATGGGCGAGTCGACAATCGAGTGTGACAATATTTTCTAAATTGTATGTTTAAAGTTAGTAGCTGTCCACGATGGCCGAGCGGCTTACGCGTCGGCTTATAGTATCTTGGGTTCCAGGTGTTAGAGTCTGAATATGGACCTAATAGGTTGAGCAAGTGGCTAACATCTATTTCTCGTAAAAACAAAAATCTGTTATTACAAACATCCACTCTGTGTAGGCCCATATGACCTTATTTCTTATTAAGATCGGACATGGTCAAAATAAAAACTGCGATAGACAGACCATGTACCAAAAATGGACAGTCAAGTGTCCAACTGCTAAACAATACCATCTCGGATAGCAGGCCAAAAGTTTGTAAAGGCCCACTTACACCAGCAGACTCGCAGACCCAACCAGATTCAACGATCGTCGTGAGCAATTGTCGTCTTTAAAACAGCAATTACACGGAACGGAACAATTTAGCTACCAGCTCAATCATGTTGGAGCTTGGTTTGGTTGGTTTATAATAGTTATACTCGGTTGCTAGTGTTAACAATTATAAAAGTAAAGCAACAAATGAAATTTAATTTATTAATTATTCAGTAATTAATGTAATTGACACTTTGATTAAACATACAAGAGCCGACTCCTAAAATTGACGCAATTTGTGAGGTACTTCAGAGGGTGTTAAAAAGTACTAGTTAATTTCTTTGGCCATATCCACCCCTTAACTGGAGCATATGGACACCACGCGGAACCTTCCAGGTCGCTGGAATCCGGTCAGCTTGAAGAACAGGCAATCCAGGTTAAAGTTCTCTTCTGGCATCCGCAGCACGTGGCCGAGCCAGGTCCAACGTCGCCTCTTCACTTTCAGCGTGATGAGAGGCTGCTTGGTGCGTTCTCTTATCTCCTCGTTGCTCCTAAAGTCATACCACTGCACACCCAGTATTCGTCGCAAACATCTGTTTTCGAAGCTCAGTATACGGTTGCTCTGAGCCTTTGTAAGGTACCATGATTTGCTACCGTAAAGCAGCACCGTCAGAATGCAAGCGTCGAATAGGCGGCATTTGGTTTTGACCGAGTACAATCGTGAGTCCCAGACATTTCGCATCGAGTTGAATGTTGCTCCAGCCATTCCCATTCGGATAGCGAGCTCTTTCTGCAAAATGCCATCTCCCGTGATGTGTACCCCCAGGTACTTGAAGCTGTCGACGCTCTCGATGTTTTGTCCATCGCTAATCAGAGGGAAATCTTTTCAAAATTTGCAATAGCACCTGTCCTGATCCAATAACCCTCTGAGTTATTTTCATTACAATTAAATAGGACGCACGTAGATTATTTGGTAGAGCACATTGGCGCGAATCCATCGGGCGAGAGTTCGTATCCCGCTGGGCGTCGTAATATATATTTCTCTGACGTGTTTTCAAATTATATACATTCAATAAAAAAAACTCTTTTTAGTTTGACAAAAAAATATATTTAAATGCATGTTAAGTCTGTCACTAGATATCCTTAGTAGCAGCCTGCCAATTTATTCAGTTTTACAAAATGCCGCTTGACATAAAAAATAAATGCATAATTTAGTACAGTGTATATTTTTAAATTCTTCAACAACTAATTTCGATACAAGCTTTTGCAATATGCGAAAATTTAAATCCTTCTTTACACATTTGTTTAATAGGAGGAATGTGTGGTGCAGTGCAAACGAAGAAACTCTTGCATGAAAGTGGATCGGTGAAGTATCCCTCTTCAATACATCTTCCTTGTTCATCTACTCCCAAACGAGGCGTTGTGTCAACACACTTTCCGTCATTAAATTCCAGGTTGTCGGGACATGAAAACATCTGTGGGTAATAAGGTCCAGTGCCATCGGCTCTCAGGCATATGTAATAGAGACCCGGGTTTCCTGGGATACTTCCACTCTGGCCAGCGACTGTGCACCGTTGGGCATACTGTTCACATGTACTATTGTTGATGAACTTATTACGACAACGATTTGTTAGAGAATCGAAGCTGTACCCAGCATTGCACTTGACAGTTGACGGCGTGGGATTCGCCGAAATACTACCTTCGCTCATTGGAACGCATATGTGGTATTTTGTACAGTCCTCTGCATCAGGAAATATTCCTATATGATGACAAACAAAATTATATTTCGGTTTTAATTCGTCGCATTTTGGGTTTGGTGCCAGGGAACAATCGTTAATGGAATCCAGACATGTTTGTCCGTTTATACTACAATCGTGCATGCTCTCTTTGACATAAACGCTATTACCCATTTCAATGCAATATACAAGCTTATTGCAATCATCACACATTTTTCCGGGACGCATGCAGTTTGCAGCTTTCGTCAAACCTCGATTTTCAGAAGATTTGCCGATATTACCTTTTAAGGTATAATTATTGGCATCGGCAGTCACCTGTGGATAAGAAAACCGTCGATTAGCATTAGTGTTACCCACAGAACAGAATTAATAAATAGAATTCAAATAGGCCAGGGTTGGCGAACCTTTTTACGTACGCGTGCCAAAATTTAAAAAATATTATTTTTTGACTGTCTGACGTGACGAGCAGTTTTTCAAGGAAAAATTTTTTTTTTAAGATATATAATTTACTAAAAAAAATATATGATATTCTAGGTATTACTCAAAACATAGCACACAATATAACTTCATCACTTTTGTCAATTACGCCATACATTTCGGTACAAAAATTTTGAAACTGTGCCAGAATTACTACAATAAGCTCCACCAAGTTTTTGTTTCTTAACCGACAGTACAGCCATTCTCAGCCATTTTGTGGGTAGACATTTCACTGTATTACTTAGTTCAATTTTTTATGCACATATTGACACCAAAATTGCTCTGATCAGATCAGGAATTCTCTCGCTACAGTGGTCTCAAGCATCGTAAATCGATCAAAATTAGAGGTTCGCGGCGCGGCTTCCCCGCCGCCTAGTGAAGTAGGTAGGTACGTGTGATAATATTATATAATATGACACATAAAGCTTAAAGACTGATCTATCCAATTATATATTTACATTAAACGTAATACTTATTCTTCAAGACTATTTATCTGCTATTTTTTATAAAATGCAACCTGATCTTTTGTTATTATAGGTATTTTGAAAATTAAAACATTCGCGTGCCAATAGGTTCGCCACCACTGATATAGGCTATATCCCAATACACTAAATTTTGATGAAAAATTTTAAATGTGTGAAACACACATCATAGGCGTGCTATAGTGTGTGTTGCAACCTTCAAATACACAGATATTGAATGTGCGTCATTGCATAAACCGAGAGCAGTTGTCGTGTTTAAGTTTATCCTACATTCTTCCGCAATAGAGATCGGTTGCCTGTTACTCCTCACCCGTTAGGTATTTCAGTTCTCATTAATTCTGTGTTCCCTGACGGTGCCGTTCTTTATTTCTTTTTAACATTAAAACAATTCACAAGGTACAATATAATATTGAACATACATAATTTTGAGAAACACTTTCTGAGAAAATATATTATAACCAATAGAAAAAATCTTTTTTGAAAAAAATCTTTTATAATACTTTTTTCAAAAAAGATTTTTTCTATTGGTTATAATATATTTTCTCAGAAAGTGTTTTTCAAAATTATGTATGTTCAATAATTAGAACGGTACATTCTTAAATCTTGTGAATTATTCGTTGAATACAAGAAATAGTTAATTGTACAATATAATATGTATAATAGTTAAGTGTCAGTATAGCAGTGGCTAAGGGTGGAAGTAGGCTGGATCCTACATAAATAGTGCATACTAAACGTTGTCAGTGAAACGTATTTGTTTTCGTTGTAATAAGACTGCAGTGTAGATAGTGATTGTTAGTTTTTAAAATTCAATAATTACACGCTGCCTAATCGAAGTCATAGTATTATCTATAAAATATCTAAAATTATGCAATTAAACCAAACATAGATTTAGATATTCTATAGATAGAATAATATTTTTACCGATTTTTATGCAGGGCTTAATGAATTTTCAAAAACTAGCCAAAACCATCTGTAATTTGTATTCTTAATTTAACGAAAACAAATAAATATGACTGGAAAAGTATTCACTAGTTTGTCGGATCGCCCACAACATACCTACCTACATTCCTAGACTATCATGGTCAGATTTAGGCAGAGTTTAATTGAATTTTAAAAACTTTACTAATCAGCACCATCTGCAAATTATTGTATTCTTAGTTCAATGAAAACAAATAAGTATGACTGACAAAGTTTAGGGTGCACTATTTATGTCGAATCTTAACAATCTACCTCCCCCTTCGCCACTGGTACATACCCTCTATAAAATAGACAAAAAATCAGATAAGACAATCAGATTTCCGTCAAATGCGAATCAGTTTAACAATAAAATAAAATAATTACAAAATAAAAAGAACTTTTTATGTACCACGTTTTTTAATTTTCTGTTGAATCATATAAACTTGACAGTTCTATGTATCAATAAATACTTTTTTTGTATTTGATAGAAATACTCAAGTGTCATTTTGACATTTCATATTGATTTCCATAGTAACGCACGTATACATTAATAATTTAGCTGCTAAGACAACCAATAATAGTATTTTACTTTTTACGGATTTTTTTCCCAAATAACTTTCCATACAAAACAGAATTAACTGAAAATGAATTCAATTCTGCTTAAAGACGGCTAAAAGTATTAAAAGAATGCATTGTCATCGTGTTCTGATATATTCTAAAAGTTTCAAATATCTAGCTAGTCGGGAAGTTACTTAAAAATCTTCAATCGTCCAATACAAATCTTGGACAAACAAGAAAAAAATTGTACTGGAATACGAGCTAATAAAAACGTGGTAAAATAGTAAAACTCATGTGAGGCTTTAATCTAACATATTATTATGATATTTTTGTACAAAGTTAGAAAAAATACGTAAAATCGACACCCTTGTGAAAGTTCCCATAGTCGAAAATCCAAAGCCAAATACAAATCTGTTCTACCTTTTATTATATTGTATTGTACACAGGGAACTCAGAAATAAGTTAATCTGTTCTGTAATTGTACACTATACTTACAAGAATGCAGATTCCTGACATCAATAATAATAGACTCTTCATTATGACCATCTTGCTTAATTGTTCCAATATTACTAAAAAATAGAATTTTATAGATCTGAAATGTCGTTTACGCAAATATCGGATTTACATTTAAAAAAACACATCAATCATCTCATTATCAATAATAATTAATCTTTACAATAACTGTATTGATTGATATTATTAAAAATATTAAAATAGTCAAGACATTATTTCAATACGCAATGATAAGACAATATTTTTTTTAGGATATCGTATCTCACTTAATCCTAATGGATTATATTCATCATCAGCAGTAGCACAGAAGTCCAGGTAGAAAACGAACATTGCAGCTGACGAGTTTAAAGACATGATTTCATAAGAGCACAGCCATCTTGATTCCGTCAGCGGCCTAAAATGTGGAGATCGTTTTGACAGTCCCAATTGAACCTTCGCTTAACCTGGAAATTAAAAAAGAATTAGCATTGACTCTACAAACCGGTGTGGATCAGTGACGTCCCTTGGGGGTAGGCAGCGTCGAGCGTCGTTTGGGGCGGCAATTACTCGAAGGGCGGCAAATCGAGAAGAATCATTAGAAATAATAAATATATAGAAATAGCTACCTTAACTTAGTAATAACGGAAATATCTTTCGATTAAAAAAATCGGCTCACTGGTTGGAAACAAAATGTATTAATTAACACACTGTATTTTTTTGTCGAGTTCACGATGTCTAGTTTACTTCCGTTATCCTTGGAGGTCACGTCCTAGATGACCAGCAATGACACGTGTAGATTTTTGAATTACCTATAGGTAGATGCATACTTGCCTAATTTAAAATTTAACCAAATATTTTTGCCGGTCACTCGCGAGTTTTGGAAGTTGCCATGTGTATTTTTAAATGTATCTGAATTAATATTTAAAAAATTAATTGAATTAAGAAATGAAATTAGATTTAGTAGTATATATTTTGTCGGTAATTTATCTATACAACACAGTTCTTAAATATTTTAGTCATGAAAGGATGATGAAAAATACTGTAAAAAAAATGGGGCGGCATTTTGTCTAGGGACGTCACTGGTGTGGATATTGGCAGTTTTCCTAATGCCCTCTCCACACCCTCGCTGAGACCACCTAAAGGGGCACGACCATGAGAGTTCTCACATGCGATCATCGCAGAATTTTTCTTTTTCCCGTCCTATTATCAAAATTGAATCAATGCTATCAAATGCGTTTGTGCATTTTGTCCATTTTGGCTGAAATATTGCAATGCGATCATCGCACCTTTCTGATGATTTTTCACATTCTTGTCTTGTTGATGACATTCTGTCTGACATCTTTTATTTTTTTTTATGTCGGTGGCGTTAACAAAATCTACCAGGTGCCACTGACTTCAACATTTACCCCGCTCGCGGAATACTGTAGTTTTCCGGATACATGCTCCATACCCAGACACTCCGTACGAATCTTATGATAAATATCTCACTTGCAATTATAATTAGCTAATAGTTTTCACCTCCGAGTTATTCTGAGCTGTCGCATCCACAAGTGCTTATAATTGCGCGTGGCTTAAAGGTCATAATTATTAGAATTCGTTAGTGTCCGTTTGCGTCGTCCGCGTTGTCTTGTCTTTTAAACACCCCGCATCGGAATATTAAAGCAAATATTGGATGCCTCAGATAAATGCATCAATATTTATTAGTGTCACGCTTCTTTAAGTGGCCAAGGCCTTGTGTGTCGTAAATTGCTTAGAGAAGTGGAGCTAACCCGTTAAGAAGGCTGTTTGACAGTCAGTCAAGTCGGTCCAACCAGCTGTTGGACCCATCTGGCCGTCCGAACTGGTCGCCACAAAGGTCAACTATAATGCTTTTGAAAAAATTGCGTCTTATTGCGGACGTGAAAGTCACATAGTTTGTTTAGTATGTCCGTATTGTTTTGTTTTTAAATATGTTAATTAGAATCATTTATTTTTGTCAATTTTCCGTGCTCCTCTCTCCCATGGGCACTTTTATTAAAAAGTCTGTGTAAACTCAGTCAAAGCACACTTGGGTGCCTGGTGACGTCAGTCTTGGGTATCTGCTCCTGAGACATTCCCAGGCATAAACTGGTGATGCTTCACATCCAAACGTAGGTTCTCGTGGTACTCTCGATTAAGACCGAGCGTGGTGCGGGGCGGTTGGTTCGGAGGGAACTATTAAGTAGTCAAGTCATCCGGGTCACGATCCTCAGTCATGAGGTCCTGAAGAAGAAGAACAACAACTTATATGCGATTTACCTCAATAGTTTTATTTTTTCCCCGGTTCTGTGGGGGTCCGGACACGAAAAGCCACCCCTTGTGTGCTGTCACAACATGATAACGTTTCCCGTAATTATTAATTTGAGAATTAATATAATATTAAAACCATGTCCTTATATGATATACAAAAATAATTGGAAAATCTAGCATTATCCTAGCAAAAATCTAGTAGAGATATCTAATTTACAATTGTCTGATAATGGGTTACGCTCCCCCACTAAAGTAAATATTTTGGATAGATAATTAATAGGTACTCGTATATCAAAACATTTTTATCAATAAATCAAAGCAGTGTTATAAAATCTTTTTCCTATATTAGCGGTGATGATAGCTATCAGTGGAACCAGATAAAAAAATGAATTCAGTATTACATCAACCTTGAAAGTATTTTTGACATCAAATATTCATTTAAATAATATAATCAATACAAGTGTGTAATTAGGTACCAACCTAACAGTGACGTTCGGTGACTTGATATCAGGCATTCACTCAATTATGGCTTTATCAAAATAATATGTTGAATCTTCTTTCTTTTTTCGTGTCTCTATTTCCCGCGCGGCTTGAGCTCGGCCCAGTGGCGCACCCAGGATTTAATATTGGGGGGGCCCAAGGAGGAGAATGTAAATTAGTCCCATAGGCTCTTTTTCTTCTTCATATAATTATTTTTACATATTTTTACAATACACGGCGGTATATTTGTACAGTTTCTCCCAGTTTTTATTAAATTAGAGGCATAACGGCGGTAACCGTTGAGCGTGTCATCAGCGACTGGCGGATTGGAAGTGACTAACAGCGACCATGCTGGACATGTGCGCCTAGTATGCTAAAACATTACTCAAATATTATCGGCTGTGCTACCCGCTTGGTCTAGAGAGCTACAATATTTATGCCGAATTCCACTGAAAAAAAATGTTCTTTTGACTTACACTACCACCGACTAGTGGGGTGTAGTCGTTCTTGTCGCCGAATGTTTATCGTCGATTTTTGGTTATTTAATATTGAGGTTCCACAATATTAATTGAAAATGGACAAAAAAAAGTATTAGTGCATTTAACTTATACATAAACCTACTCAACACAGCCTAATTTCTCATTTATCGGTCTTTTGTCTATTGCACTCGGTGTACCTACTCCATGGTCCCCGCATCCTGAAACGGGCCCTCAGGCTAGGATATTTGGCGGGTCCCCTACCTACCGCTAAGATTAAAGGCAGTGTGAAATACTACATTAACGTTTTAAAATTGTGTTTTAGTTCAAATTAAGAGTACTTATACAGTGAATTATTGGCGATTTTTAATACATCTACTTTAATAATGGAGCTGTCAAGTATCGACACATAATAATCATAAAATATATTGCACAATTATATAATCTAAAATGTTCATGGCCATGAAGTATAATAGCGCC